>JAMJFZ010003544.1:717500-1095000 GCA_026225945.1 Cricetomys ansorgei
CCAGTCCCGTTCCCCTCACCGACCACAGGTCTGCAGCAGTGGCCCTGACAGCCCCTCGGATGCTGGGTAGATGATGCTGGGGCTGGATTTAGCTCCAGGCGGAGCTACTGAGCAGTGAGGAAAAAGGTCTGGGGCAGTGTCTGCATAGCTGCCAGGGACAGGGAAGACATATCACCACTCCGTGGGTTTGGCTCCATCTGGGGATGTCTGGGAGGCTCCTTTCTCTAGGTAGAGCCCTCCTATATCTTGCAGAGCCATGGTTTAGGGGCCATATCCAGTCCATACAGGCCTGTATGAGGGAACTTCAGGCTTGTGGGGACAAAGCCAGAGGCATAGCCAGCTGCTGGCTGTTTCAAAGAGAGACTGACAGTCAAAATGTTCACATCAAATACCCATTTTAAATTATTTTCTGTGTATGGAAGTTCTGTCTGAATACGCCTTGCACCGTGTGCATGCCTGGTATCTGCGGAGGCTAGGAGAGGACGTGGGATTCCCTGGGCTGGAGTTAGAGACAACTGTGAGCTAGCATGTGGGTGCTGGGAATTGAACCCCAGGTCCTCTGAAAGAGGAAGCCAGTGCTTGTAACCATTTAGCTAACTCCCCAGAGTCACAAATCCATACCCTTTAAATGTTAGCAATCTCAAGAAGCAAAAACAGAACAGCCCCCCCAAAAAAACAAAAACAAAAAAAAAACAAAAGAACACCCTACTTTGAGGGTCAAATGCAAGGTCTGAAGGCTAGAGGGACTTCCAGCTTTGTAACAATTCTCCAGTGTACTGTCCACAGGCCTGGGTATCTCCAGTGTTCCCTCGCCATGGAATGGCAAGCAAGCAAGCTGCTGAACCCTGTCTGTGGACTCGGTCTCCTCATTAGTGAAACGGGAAGAACCCAGCCCATTCTCCCGGACTGTTGCATGCACCACAGACCCCCAAGCATGGCACATAACACATCATTGCATCTTTCCCACCGGCTTGGCTAAGTAGAAGCGCTCGCTTGTGAATTCTCATTCAAAGACCCGCCATTTTCCCAGAAGGGCCCATGGCCATCCCTAGATGGACAGTTCTTCCCTCCCACCTCGGTACTGCTTCACCTCTGCCCACAGGGTCACGAACGTAGGTCCATCTGCCCCTCTGGGTCACTGGCTCCTGAGCTGAGGTCAGGCGCCTGGCCGAGGCCCCGCCCCCGCCCGTGCAGAGATTCGGATAGTCATCAATTGAGGAGGAGGTAGAAGGCATGACCGGTGTGGGGAGGGGGGTGAGCAGAGGTGCTGGCACCCCTCAGGAGCATGGCCAAAGACCTCCCGTTCTCCTCCGGACCTCCTCCTCGGGCTGAGAAAGCAAACTGCAGGCAGGGATGTCTGAACTCCGGGCAACCGAGCTGGAGGCAGGAGTCACTCTATTAGGGAGAAGGGCCCATCTTGGCTGGGCAGTCTGTTGTTTGGCTCAGCCCCTCTTCTCCCCTCACACTTGGGGAGGCCCGGAGGCGACTTGCCCGGGGTCTGTAGCCTGGGGAGTGGCTGAAGCCAAGCTTTCACACAGGCAGGTGACAGGGGCTCTCCTCTCTCTGAGCAGGTCTGGTGGCGGCCTTCAAGGTTGCCACACCGTATTCCCTGTACGTGTGTCCCGAGGGGCAGAACGTCACCCTCACCTGCAGGATCCTGGGCCCTGTGCCCAGAGTGCACGACGTGGCCCTCTTCAAGGCATGGTTCCTCAGCTCTCGAGGCGAGGTTCAAGTGTGCAGAGAGCACAGGCCCATCCGCAACTTCCAGCCTCCGCACTCTCATCTGCATCACGGAAGCCACCAGGCAGCCAACACTAGCCATGACCAGGCCCGGGCACACGGGCTGGAGTTCTCTTTCGACCACCACGGTAACTTCTCGATCACCATGCTCAACGTGACCCTGAGGGACAGCGGCCTCTACTGCTGTGCGGTGGCAGAAATCAGGCACCATCACCCAGAACAACAGTTCTACGGGTACACGGAGCTGCGGGTACAGACAGGTAAAGCGTTCTGCACAGAAGGCCGTGGCCTGGTGGGGTGGCGGCTGCATGTGTGTCACATGACTACGAATGGACCGCAAAGGACACTCAAGGGCAGGAGTCCCGCGTAAGGAGCATGCGCGTGTCTGTGGGGTGCGGGCGTGCGGTCATCTCGTGTGTGTCTCTGTGACAGAGTGGCTCTTTCACGTAAGAGGAGGACAGTGTCACTGTTCATGACAAAATGCAGACGACAGAGGTAGTCCTGAGCTTTGGCTAAATGGCTGTGAGGTGAGTGTGTATCTGTCTGTCTGTCTGTCCAGCTGAGAATGCAAGGCTTGACTGGATAGAGATGTAGGTACCAGCAGGTACCCATCTGCCCCAGAAGGTGACATGAGAACAGCTGGGGTGAGCGCACGCATGCGTGTGTGCGAGCGTGCGTGCGTGCGGAGTGCACACGTGCCCGTGTATGCGTGTGCGCACCCATTCCGCTGGGCCGGCGCTGCCAGGCAGGCCTTAGCATGCATTCCTGTGATGGGAGAGGAGTCATTAGCCGGGACCAGCCTCCTTGACCTTGCGGCCCTTCCACCCACCTAACAGCCCCCTCTTTGTCCCCACAGGCAAAGACTCGCCATCTACGTGCACCGCGTACCAGTCTAGCGATCAGGAGAGTGACAGTAAGGACCCCTCCCCCAGCCCCAGATCTCTTCCGTGCACTCTTCTGTTCTGTCTTTGCCTTGGGGCCAGACCCTGCTCTGGACTCTCACCTTAGTACCATACGCCTGCAGATTCCCCCCTCCCCGCCCCCCGCTGCTTCCGTTCCCCACTCCTTCATGACTGTGGTCCCAGAAGCCCCTGCTCCTGCCACTGCTCGCTCTGGGAAGAAAGCGTCCCCGTACCTACTCTACAGAGGTGGCGCGTACTCACACTACCTAGTGGCACAGCAGGGACTTGACCACAGCCTGCTCACATAGCCCATCTCCCCTGCTCGTGGAAGGAGACTGGGCATTCGGAACATGGGGTGACTGTCAGCCCCGGTGCTGGCCCAGAGAGGGGTCTTATGGGCGAGTTAGAGGCCTCTGCTATCGGAGAGGCTGGACACATAGCGGTTTGGGAGTGCCCTGTGGCAGAGATGGTAGGCGAGGGGACAGGTCTTAGGGTGTCCCCACGTCCATGAAGAGAGGGCTGCGGCTCATAGGTTTGTCGGGCATCCAGTACAGGGCAGCTCTTGCTCAGGCCCTGGAGAGGCAGAAACTGTGACCCTGGCCTCCAGCAGGACATGCGTGAGGGTCTGAGCCAGGATGGAGGCAGCTGAACCTCAGCCTCGAGTCAAGCCCCAACTCACAGGCCAAGGCAACTTTCGACTCAAATTACTCGTATTTTCAAACCAAAACCAACAAGCCGCCGCGTCTAAAATCGAATGAGAGCCACACCCGTACGTATGGCAGCAGGGCCCTGGGTTCAAGTCCTTCTGCCACACCCCGCTGAGCACCAGTGTCTCCTCAGCACCAAGCCACAGTGCTGTCTGCCCTTACTTCCCCTCTGAGGCTCACAGCAATGGGATGCGGGCAATGCTCACTTCCCCCAGTCTCCTTTGTTCTGAATAATCACCATGGCCCTGCTTCTTCCTCAAGGATCCGACTTTGGAAACCGCCGCTCCTGCCTGTGTGCCGTGGGGAGGAGAACTGAGGTTGAGGCGGGTCATGGGCAGCCTGGGATTTGCTATGTAGAACAGACTGACCTCAGACTTGCAGCAATCCTCCCGTCTGTGCCTCCCAAGTTCCAGAGAATCAGGCGTGGACCACCACACCCGGCCTCAACAGGACTCGGTGAAAGAAAGCCACATGCTTTCAGTCTTGGGGATGGAGACATAAGATGGCCGAGGGGCAGTGTTGGAGTCGTGTGAAACGGACAGGGTGAGGAGGCTGGGGACTTTTCTGCTCCTGAGACTCTTGAGAAGGGAGCCAAGGATGAGGCAGGAGACTTGAAGTTGACCTCCAGGCTGGTTAATCTGTTCCACACGTCTCTGCCCTCGGGTTTTGATGTTTCAGACCCTGGGCAGTTCTTGGAGCTGTGGAATCTCTGGCTCCTGTTTCCTTGAGCTGCTGTCCCGTGGATTGGCTCACCGAGGGCCGAAAGAACACGCTTGCCCCTGCTGTAGCTACTGAGGGCAGGCGATGACTCTGATGACCTCTGAGGTCCCCTTCCACATTCCGGGCTCCAGCTGTCTAGACGCGAGGCAGTGAGCCGGAGTCGGATCCTGGGCAGTACTACCGCTTTCTGCACCGTTTCTCCGTGGAGGAACGGGGATACCCTATAACCCTTTAACGGGGAAGCACGTGCCATCTAAGGACTGCATCAGGGATGGGAAACGCTTGTGTCTCAGGCCCAGGGAGCTGGAGGACAAGACAGTGCGGAGGGGTTCAGGCTGCAGTGAACACTCAGCCGCCAGTAGAGTAGACAGCAGTGATTCCATCTCTGTGGAGGTGAGGGCTCCGGTGACCTCATGATGAGACTTCTTGGACTCACATCCCAAGGCTCCTCATCCACCCCCCCGTGCCGAGGCAGGATGGGAACAAATGGCGGACACTGGAAGGTCTGAACACATTTCCAGGGCATTTGCTTGGTGACCCGTGCGGTTGCTAAACAGGCCCCGGGGCCAGCTGCCGAGCCCTACTCTCTACTGTCCGTTAACTTCGGAAGGTCCCAACCCCAACTCTCTCCAACGCTCAAGGGCAGCACTCACTGGGTCTGTTGATGATGCCCGCAGCTGAGGCCCTTGTGTTTTCCTTTTCTAATTCCGGTCTGAGTGGCTAAACGTTACCCTATGGGAGAGTAGCTAGCTAGATTCAACTTGGCACGAGTCCAAGTGGGTTTCAGGTAAGAGGACGTGTTGGAGAGCCTTCCAGAGGCGTGGGTCGGCATTGCCGAGGGGCTGTGGATTTCCCCAGAGACCAGGACGGGACTGGAGAGCCCGGCTCTGCATCTTTCCCATCCCTAATGCAGCAGGCTACGCCAGATGCTTTCCTCGGCCTCCTCAGCACACGCCCATAGCGTACCCAGCAGGTTCCGTACATAGACTGAGTGAACCGGGCACATTCGGTTCCTACCGGTGCATCAACCTTCCCAGGAAGAGCCTGACTCCGGGTGGTGACTTAGCTCTCTCTGCAATGGGTGTCACCTGGGAGTGAGGGAAACTGCAGCCAGGCTGGCTTTACAAAGGTGCCCTGAGCCTCTGAGGGCAGGCGGGCCCGCATGCATATCCCCAGAGCCTGCCCCCACAGAAGCCTGAGCAAGTCTAGCTTATAAAGAAACAAAGGGTCTGGAGAGGCAGGATGGCCACCTGCAGACAAGAGGGTCAGACAGGGAGGTCCTGGCCAAGCCTCCAAGGCAGGTTGTAAGCACCTGGCTGACTGCACCGTGCGTTGCTTAGTAACCGTGGGACAAGGGAAAAAGTGCTTCTGCAGCCAGCTTCTCAAATAACCCACAGTAAGGTCCTCGGCTGCATTTAGCCACACTGAACGGTGTGAGTTAGAGAATGCTTTTCCTTTCGATATCCCACGTTCAGATGCGGCCGCATTAAAACCTGCAGGGAATCTGCTTTACTGTGGATCGGAACTTCCTTTGCAATTTGCCCAGCACGTGGTGCTGTTTCTGTACCAGTGGGTACTTCTAAAGTGCCTGCCAGTGATCTTCTCAGTTCCATATACTTCGCTGTGAGCGTCTTGATGCTTCCAAGCTGCTTAATCATACAGCGGGATTTAAAAAAAAAAAAAAAAAGGCCTTTATTCCCAAAGAAAGTGCAGAGGCAGCATACAGACCAAGGTGTATCTGGCTCCCAGAGCTCTCTGGGGACGAACCCGATCCAGTGACAGGAGATCCTAGCCGTGTTTTGGCAGAGAGAAAGGCTCAAATTGGGAAGGAAACAAGCTTGTGCTGGTTGTGGTTCCGAGGGCTTGTCTGTTCCCAGCCAAACTCCTGGAGTCAGCAGATGGACTGAAGGAAACCAAACCCCCTCCATATAGGGCCCATACCGCGGCACGGCCCTTTCCGAGACAATTTCGAAACAGCCTACGAGAAAACACACGCACGCAGGCCATGCCGCCTGATGCTAGGTGCTTAGGTCCAGATGTACTGCCCGGGTGAGCAGAAACCAGAGCCCAAGGGGTCCTGGCTACAGACGAAGGACTGTTGAAAATGGAATCAAACAGTGTCCCCACCAGATGTGGACCGTCCACCAATCTGGGGCAAGCTGTGTGTGACAGAGCTCAGAGAACGAGGCAGGGCTGTGTGTGGACAGAGAGATGTCCAGACTGTGTTTGGAGATCCAAGAACAGAGTCGTGTGTTAAGACAGGACCAGATCTAGTAGTTGAGGACTGTGAACCGTGAGGGAGCTCAGGTTCAGGGGAAGGAAGACGCTTCTGAATTTTGTGTATGTGTATACAAGACAGGGTTTCTCTGTTGTAACTCTGGCCTTCCTGGAACTCACTCTGTAGACCAGGCTGGCCTCACATTCACAAAGATCTACCTACATCTTCTTCCTGAGTGCTGGGATTAAAGGTGTGTACTAACTACCACCACCGGGCAACCCACCTGGCTTTTAAAAATGGTTCTGGAGATCCAAAACTCAGGAACTCATACTTACATAGCAGACGCTCTACTAACAGAGCCATTTCTCTAGCCCCATGAATATTTTCAAACGTGTGCCTTTGTTTTTGGCTATTTAAAGGTGTCAAACAAAAACGACATTTCTCTATTTTCCACCTCCCAAGTGCTGGGAATGGAATTCAGGGGCTATGATGCACACCAGATGCTACGTCCCTAGCCCAGTTCTCCAATTCTTGTTGCAGATTTTATTCTCCTGTAACTGGTGCGTGCGTGCAAGGGTGCGTGGGTGCGTGCGTGCGTGCATGCGTGCGTGATCAAGAGGCCAAGCTTCTAGGCCTCACCCTGGAGAGTTCAAGGGTTCCTCAAAGGATGGGCTGCGGTTTGTTTTTAGTTTTTGAGACAGGGTCTATGTAGCCCTGGCTGTCCTAGAACTCACTATGTAGACTTGAACTCACAGACATCCACCTGCCTCTGCCTCCAGAGCGCTGTGGTTAAAGGCGTGCGCCATCATGCCTGGTGAGGCTGGAGCATTTTGCTTTTGTTGCAGGAAAACATCCATCTTTAAAAGCAGACGTTGGTGGCGTGCGAGGAATCGCATCCCCACCGTTGTGCAACATTGTGGTTCTAGTCTGTTTTCATCACGGGCTCCTTTGGACCTTGAACTCTGGCATTTAGTGTGAAGGGCCTTTCGCTGGAAACCCTGAGGTCCGGGGTGGTGTAGCTCTCCCTCGCAGGTGGGGTGCGGGGTTCATTCTCTCCTCTCTGGACCCACCTCTGTCACGTGACGGGCAATAGGCCTCATTTCTGTGTGTCCATGGGGCAGGGGACATAGGGCTGTCTCTGAGAGGTGGTCCTTCGACTTCCCTGGCCTCTGTGGGTCACTAAGGGTCTGGTTAGGAGGCCCTGGTTATGGCCTGAGTCTCCCATCCTGCCTGCTCTAAAAGGGTCTGGCGCATGCCATGGGGTGGTTTGGCTTCCACCGGTGCCTCATCCTTCCCAGGAAGAGCCTGGTTCCGGGTGGTGACTAAGCTCTCTCTGCAATGGGTGCCCACCTTAGAGTAAGGGGAACCGCAGCCAGGCTGGCTTTAGAAGGCGTCCTGAGCCCCTGAAGAGCAGCCGGGCCCTCATGTGTAACCACAGAGCTCGGGAACCTTCCTACAAACACTGTGCAGATTCCACTCCCGCCCAGCTCCCTTCTCAACTCCGGTAGAGCCTGAGCTGCTCTGTGGCCATTCTGGGTCTCCGTTTCCCTTCGGGAGAAGCGGTTGGAAGGGGACCCTCACGTGGCTGTTTCTGTCCTTCCAGGCATCACGGCTGCGGCCCTGGCCACGGGCGCCTGCATCGTGGGAATCCTCTGCCTCCCGCTCATCCTGCTGCTGGTCTATAAGCAGAGGCAGGTGGCCTCTCACCGTCGTAAGTACCTGTTGCTGGGGGTGGTGACGGGGTTTCCTGGCAGGGAGGCCGGTAAGGCAGGGGACATGAGGGCTGCGCGGTCCCTTCCTACTCTTCTGGAACCCAGCCAGGAGCTGGCTCTGTGGCTGAGAGAGAAGGGCACCAAGGTACACCTTTCTCTGGGCCTGATGTCTGCCTGCTGCTTTGGTGCCCAGGCAGGACAGGTTTGGCCCTCCGTACGAATGATGTAGGTAACCACACAGAGTGTCAGGACCGGCTCCAACTGGTTTATAAAGATGCTGCCACTCAGAGATCTCTTGGAGACCTGCTTGAACCTATGGGTGTTTTTGTTTTGTAATTGGCAGCGGTTGATGGGACAGAAATGAGTTCTGGGATGTCAGGGATAGCAGAGCTTTTAGCCGTGGCTTCAGTTGTCCCTTTTACAGATGAAAGGCTAGGCTAGCGAGTTAAATGACTGCCCTGCCAGGCACTGTGTCAAGTTGTCACATCTGCACCCCACTTCAGTCACTACAACAACCCATGATTGTCCCCGTTTTACAGACGGACAAACTGAGGCTAAGGGAGGTTCCCTGACTTGCCTAACGAATCACGCTGCAAATAAACAGCAGAGCCGTGCTTCAAGTTCATGGCCACAAATACCAATCACCTTTCTTTTCTGGGTGACAGTGCCCCTCGTCTGCCCCAGCCTCTCCTATGAGCCTTGTTCAGCCTGCATTCTCTGAGGGGTAGGGGTCTGGTGGGTATGGGGTCCTCTGCTCTTGCAGTTCCTCCCCAACCACTTCCCTCTGCCTCTGCAGAGGTAATCGAGTGAAGACTATTGTCACCGGGTACACCAGATTTCCTCTGCACCTCCCAGTCAGCCTGGAGCCCCCCACCCCCTTTCCTGGAGGCCCCACACCCCCTTTCCTGGAGGCCCCCCACCCCCTTTCCTGGAGGCCCACAGTAGGCCACTGAGGGCTGTGGTCACCTCGCCCTTCCTCTCGGCCTGTCTAATCCAGTGACTGCCGTGGGCACCCCTACAGTGCAGGAGTGCAGGAGGGATGGGGTGCCAGGGGAGAAAGGGCTTGAAGAGCTGACCCAGTCCCCTTCCCAGAGGCACGGGGTGGGGGTAGGGGACAGGGAGGGATTCCAAGGTGCTTTCTGTTTTCTGTTCCCTTTGCCCAGACCGCAGCCCTGCCTGGTCGTGGGGTCAGATCAGGGCACAAGGATTGGAAAGAAGACCCTTCTGGGTGGAGAGTGCAGGGGCTTCGCTCAGCCTTTCTCCACGGGGCTCCCATTCCGCTCGTGGGGCCTAGTGGGACAGAGATGGCTGGAGGACAGAAATGGCTGGAGGACAGAAAGCTGCAGTATGTGTGCGCATGTGTGTGTGTACGTGCGTATATGTGGTACCAGACCAGAATGCCATTCATGTGGGGTTCTGAAGACACGGGCCCCAGTTCACCCGTGCCATGCACCTTCAGTGTAAGCACTGGCTCCAAATTTCCCATCTGCCCCAGGAAGACATGTGACCTGGACTTAGAAGAGAGCCCTACGGTGACAATGGCCTGGCTTGGGGTGCACTTCATGCCATGCTGAATGCCTGTGGAGGAGAGCCTTCTCCTGTAGCAGGCTACGGCCCCAGAGTACGGATGTGCCATGTACAGCAACAGGAAGGAAGCAAGCATTTATCTTCTATCTAGCGCACGCCTTTAATCCCAGCACTCGGGAGGCAGAGGCAGGCGGATCTCTGAGAGTTCGAGGCCAGCCTGGTCTACAGAGTGAGTTCCAGGACAGCCAGAGCCACGTAGTGAAAACCAAAAGACAAACAAGAAAAGAAACAATCTTCTAGAGCAAATACCTTTGAGTCTCTTCTCAGCCTCCAAATGAAAGTCCCAAATATCCACCCCACGCATTCAGACTTAGCAACAGAAACGTGAGATATCAGAGGCGTTGACGCTGAGAACGACAAAGTGTCTAAGGATAGACAGTGGAGCTTGGGGAGTCACCGCTCCATGCAGACCCCAGAGCCACAGCTGTGGGATGCTGGGAACCAAAGCGTTCAGCAAGTCTCAGCATGTTGCCGGCTGCAGCAGGCCAGCTACAGGTTAGCTCAGGGTGCACAGAGCACTCTGGGCAGAAAGCTCCCTAGACCTGGGCTGAGGGCTGTGTTGCCTAGGAGTGAGCATGCTCAGGAGAAAAGAAAAGAGAGCTTAGCATCCCCAGCTCTAAAGTGGAGGTCGCCATCTTTAGTCCAGAGCAAGGTGGCGAGGGTGAAGTTGGCCCGGCCTGACACAGAGTCACCCTGTCAGCAGAAGTGAGCTAGATTTCAGGAACTTTGTGCAACTTCCCTGTGTCTGCTTTGCAGATACCCCTCCCCCCCCCCATTTCCCCATGTAAACCCCCTCCTACGAGAAGGATCTGTGGGAGGGAGGGAGGGTGTGAGGAGCTACGAGGAACAGGGAAGTTGCTGTCCCTGCATCTGGATGATGGCCAGTTTTAGGGGGACCCCCAAGGATGGGGTGAAGCGGTAGTGGCTTGTGGGAAGGGATGAGGAGATTGAGGGAAGAAAGAACCTTCTAATCCTAGGAGCTGACCTTGAACTCTCCACCCAACAAGCGGTGGCTAAAGGGCAGAGAGGCAAACTTCCTGATAGGAAGCCATAGTCAGTGCAAAGCCAGCAAGCACATAGTCAGCACATGCACATAGTCAGCCTGGCCTTTGGTTGAAACTTAGGTCTGACACCATCAGGGTCTAGGTCAGTGGTTCTCAAACTTCCTAACGCTGTGACCCTTTAAGACAGTCCCTCAAGTTGTGGCGACCTCCGGCCATAGATTATTCCTGTTGCTACTTCACAACTGTAATTTTGCTACTGTTATGTATATGTCTGATACGCAGATGGTCTTAGGCGACCCCTGAGAAAGGGTTCATGAAAGTGTAAGGCTGGGGCCAAATATCATCCTAGCAGGCGTTTCTCACTTGTACACAAAGGTGGCTACAGCTTGGGTCCACCTGCTGGACAGACACGTGGACCTTAGGCCTGCCTCCTCAGGGAATAGGACACGCTCCTGAACAAGCTCCAGCCAGGGGTTGGGGCCCCCGGAAGGCTTCCTTCCTGTGACCAGCTTTTCTGTCTATCTGTAGGTGCCCAGGAGTTGGTGAGGATGGACAGGTAAGATCCACAGTGACTTTGAGAATCTTTCCGGGACCAGGTGTCAGGGAAGGGGTGTTTCTGTGTGATGTGGGACACGGCTGGGCTGGTGGGCTGCTCTGTGCACCGATACCTTCACCCATGCTAGGTCCTGATTCTGCTTGGGGGTGCCGTAGTGGGCACCTTTGGGATTCAGTGGTCAACCCAGCTCTGTCTGGGGCAGATGCTATTAACGTGCAAAGGAAGCACGTATCCACCACGTACATGGTGGGTAGCTTGGCCATGCCAGGCAACTCCAGGAGAAAGCTGTCAGGCTGAGCAGGCGGGAGCAAGCCAGTGGGCTGCTCTGGGTGCGCCGGGTTGTGGTGGTCAGAGATAGGCAGGAAAGCAATGTTGTCTGGTGCTCGGGCATGGACTGGCTTGGATGGGCCCAGAAATTCACCAGCCTCAGAAGCTCAGTCCCTGTCCTACAGTGTGATTGAAGGAGACAGCTTCTCAGCTAGGTCAATGAAAGTTCTACTGGTAATCCCACTAGAACTGTGGAGTTAGAAGGTTGTCGCGGGTTGCTCTCATCCCAGTGGGGAAGAGAAGGCGGGGAGACATAGAGGCTCTGAGTGGTGCTTAAAACCCCGAATTCTGCTTCTCTAGCAGCAACACCCAAGGAATCGAAAACCCAGGATTTGAGGTCTCTCCATCCTTCCAGGGGATGCCTGAGGCTAAGACCAGGCCCCCACTGTCCTACGTGGCCCAGCGGCAACCTTCGGAGTCCGGGCGGCACCTGCTCTCAGACCCCAGCACCCCCCTGTCTCCTCCGGGCCCTGGGGATGTCTTCTTCCCATCCTTGGGTGAGTGTCACCTGACTGACAGATGGTAGGATCCCATGCTCTGCAGGGCCCCCCCATCACCGGGGAGTCTTCACGGTGCAGAGTTGAACAGGGGGCACCTCCATTCGCTTCTGTATCCTTTCTTTTACAGATCCAGTCCCTGACTCCCCTAATTCTGAAGCCGTGTAAACCAATCAGGGGGACCATGGACAATGGTGCCTTAATCAGGGGCAGGTGCGTCTGATCTACGGCTGGCCCTTCAAACAGACCGTTAGGTATTGACCCCAGCCTCCTCTCTCCTGCTTTGAGTCTAGACTCTGCTTTACAAGATGCACAGACCCTTCCCCCCCTGCCATTTCTGGATGCCACAGGGGGGGCCAGGGAGAAGATGCTGGATTGCTCATTGCTGTTCTCAAGACCTTGGGATGCTGGGTTCTCCCTAGAGACTTGACTTTACCAGCCACAGATGCCAAATGACCTACATCCTAAGAAGTCCCAGAATGCCCAGCTTGGCAGCGGCCTTTCTTCATGGGAACTCACGGCGCAGATGGCATGAGGCGGGCGCCTTGATACCCTTCCAACTAAAAGACACGAGATGTCAGACGCCTGTGCGCTGCGGGTGTATGCTGGCTGGCCTTGCTGTCCTGCCTGAGGGTGCTCCTCCGTTCGCCTGACTCTATCCTCTGGACTCCGGAGCTTGGTTTGCCTGTGCCTCTCCCTCTAGGGGGTGCTTCCCCCAGCAGCCTTCCATCAGCTGAGGCTGTCAACAGTTCAAGTGACTCTGGGCAGCCATTGCCTGTGGGGCGGTCCACAGAGCTCAGAGGCCAGAGGCTCTGAAACAGGAAGTTCATGTTGGGTCCCGGAGCCACTGTGAGCTCACTGCTGTCTTGAGCAATGGGAGGCCAGACCGTCCATACATAGAGGAGGGGTGGGGGGTGAGGGCATGATGGGAGAGGTGAGTGGGGACTGGCTTCCCTCCTGCCCTGTTACTCACCGCCTCCCACTGTTCGGCGCGGGGCCTCCACAATGTCCTACCTAAGTGTTAAGGGATGCTATTAAAAAACGGTATGTGGTAAGAGCTATAAAGGGCTTCGAATAGATTGGAGGGGCTAGCTTTAAGGCCCTGGGGGTACAGGGCCTGGGGGGGTCGCTCTAAGACTCCTTCCTCTCCTGACCACTGGTCTTTTGAGCATCACCTTAGGGTGGCACGCAGGCACGCAGAAGAGCTTGTCCCTGAGTTAAAGCTACTGTGGTCTCCCATCTCCAGGGTCTGGCAATGACCTGGGTACACAAGGGAGTCCCTCATGAAGGCTTTGAAATACATAGAGGAAGGATAGTCCCTTTGAGGTAGGAATGGGGCAGCTGATCTCTGAGAGCGAGGCAAATCACCTTCCAGCCTCCAATAGGACAGGACCACCCCCCCCAACCCCCCAGTATTGGGATAGCGGCAGCCGATGCTGGCACGCCACTCCCTGCAGCCTGGGCTGGCTGGGCAGAACTTGGCATCATACCGAGGGCCTGCGGGCACGGAGACACCCACTCGCTGCCTGGGGACAGAGGGTAGGGAAAGACGAGAGCAGCTCCAGGCTGGAATACAGCAGTAAGCCAACTGCCCGGAGCCCAGACAAGTTGTCTGGTAAGGCCCTAGGACACAGGTCCCTGTGGGATGCCAGGTACGCCTGGGGCTCGGGGTTCCTAGAGACTTTGTATCATCGCAGGAGTGTTGGAGTGGCCGGGACACCAGTGCCACAACTCCTGTCTTGTCCCCAGGGCCCCGCCGTCTACATCTGTTTTCATAGAAGGTGCAGTTACTACAGAAGACAGAGCGCGTTGCTCTTTTGGCTTTTGGGGCACCAGGCTGAAGCAGAGACGTGCCAGCTGTTTTGTGGCAGGGCTGTGGGGGCCCCTGTCAAAGGGGAAAAAGCCCACAGACCAGACATAGAATGAATATAGCCTGTCCCCTGGGGGAGGCCGTCCTGTCTTCAGCCCTAAGCTTCAGACCTTGCCACCAAGATGGTTTCTAAGAACCCCACTGTCAGACCCCTGCCTGGCTGATGCTCTGTGGAAAGGGGAGGAGGCTCCCAGCAGAACAGCCTCTCACTTCCTGCCCAGCTTCCTCCTGCAGGGCTCTCGTTGCCTCTTCTCTTCTGGACCCTGCAAGTGAGGGCATGTCAGCTTCGTGGTTTCCTGTTTTTGGTGTAGTTTTCTTGTGTGGTCCAGGTTCTAGCTACATCCATGAACGTGGGCCCTGCTACCTCCCTGCTGCTGGGGAGGGGTGGGGGTGGGGGATGGAGGTTCCCTGAAGTACAGGCCCTGGGGGGCGAGAGATAGGGGTGGTGGTGATGAGACACAGGGAGGAACTGAGCTTCCAAGAGAAGGAAGGAGCCCTGTAGCCTCGCCAGCCATATTGGATTCTTGGCACTAGCAGGAGCCTAGGGAGGGAGGTCTGTATTTTGTCCTTAGGGGATCTGTCAGAAATTGGGGGGGTTGGTGGTGCTTTGCCTATCTTTGGAGGTTCACGGTGAAGCTCTCCCTGGGACTAGGATGGGAGGGACCAGTAAGAAAGTTTTCTGATACAGCATGGACTTTTTGACAAGCCAAAGGGCCCCTGGTAGCTGTTGTGGAGCAAGCTGGCCCTGCTGGAGTGTACCTTGGACCAGCTTCTCAAAGGACCAGTCCTGGGGCTGCCCTACTTCCACCTGGCCAGTGTTTTCCTTGCACGAAGCAGCTGAGAACCCAGGCAGAGGCTGTTACCTTCTTCAAGAGCTGTTCCCTGGGAGAAGGACTTAGAGGAACAGCTAGGCTGAGGGCCCCAGAGGGCTGCTTGTCTCTATGAACCCATGCACTGGTAGGGTGCTACCTCCTGGAAAAGTGCTTCCTGAGTGTGAGCTGGGGCAGCACCCCCCAGGGCTGACCCGGCTATGGCAGGAACCAAACTAAGGTCTTCTCAGGGAACTAAAATAGGCAAAAGAGGAACCGGGGGTGCCAAGCAGGACAGTGTGTGTGTGGGGGGCAAAAGTCTCTTGAAGACACACAGCCCAGCTGAGTGCCTGTCCCAGACCACGGAGAGCATGGACCACCTCGCCCACGCCCTGCACGCCTGCTGCTTCTTCACAATGAATAGAGGTTCTGGGAGGGTGGGGCCTATTAATAGTCTGTGCCTGCCTGGGGAGCTGATGGCTAATTCAGAGACCTTGGGTAACTGGACTGAACCAGGACCCCAAGAATCTACTCTGGGGACCGCTTACATTAGTCAAGGCCTCTTTACTTTTATCTGCTCTGGTTCCTAGTTTCGTCTGGGCCTGCTAGGATCTCCATAAATGGCATCATCGCTTTGACCTTGGAATGCCAAGGGATAATAAGCATTTCACTGGGGTTCCCCCGTTCTGATCTGCTGGTGTGGCTTCCTGGAATATATGGTGAGAAGAGTTCTGATGTAATAATATAGCTGATAAGAAGGTGCTGGGATCGATTAGTAATGTCTGCCATGGACACAGGAAAAGGAAGTGGCAGTATGGATACCGTATCTTAATCTTTAAAATATGCTTCCCAAAAGATTTTCATGTGCCTCTTGTGTTTGTTTGACATCCCTCTCTATGTCAATCCTGAAAGCCTTTTTGTGTGCGTGTGTATGAAGCACGCACATGTGTATATTTGTGTGCGTGCATATGGAAGCCAGAAGTCAGCATCAGGTGTCTTCCTCCATTTTCTGCGATGCATTCTTTTTTAAAGATTTATATACTTTATGACTGTTTTGCCTGGATGTATGTCTATGCACCATGTGTGTGCCTGTTCAATCTCTTGGAACTGGGGTTATTGATAGTCAGGAGCTGTCGTGTGAGTGCTGGGAATCAAACCCGGGTCCTTGGCAAGAGCAAGGAATGTTCTTAATTACTGATTGCATTTGGAAGCATACATTTAAAAGTGTTATGTGTATGGGTGTTTGCCCGCATGTATGTATAAGCACCACACGTGTGCCTGGTGCCTGTGGAGGCCAGTAGGGAACTGGATCGCTTGGAAATGGAGTTAGAGATAGTTGTGAGCTACCGTGTGGGTGGAATCAAACCTGGGTCCTCTGGAAATGGAGCAAGTCCTCTTAACCACTGAACCATCTCTCTAGTGCCTCTACTCATTTTTGACAGACCCCTCGGGGAACCTGGAGCTCCCCAATAGGCTGGGCTGACTGAGCAGCAAGTTCTGTGGGTCTGCGTGCTTCGCTCCCCCCATACCCCCCATCCGCTGCACTAAGGTCGCAGATGACATGCAGCCATGCCTGGCTTTTCATGTGGATGCTAGAGACATGAACTCCAGTTCTCATGCTTGTGTGGCAAGCACTGCACCTCCTGAACCATCGCCCCTCCCCAACCCAGAGTCTTCACTGTCCCCATTTAATGGGAAGGGAAATGGCGGACCTGAAACACTCATGTTTTGTGGCTGGTGGTCTGATGCTGGCTCTCCTGCCTCTCAGGCCTATTCGCCTTCCATTCCTTAAACCAAACAGCTTTCTAGCGCAGGGACCTGCTGTTGCCCTCACCTTGTTTATACTGGACCCCTGAGAGGTGAAACCGAGCCTACACGTTCACGGAGCCAGTTCATTCTGTACCAGGAATATATTCGCATTTCTGCTCTCTGCTCTGGCCTTCCCGTGGCCCAGAGGACCTGTGCTAAGGTGTAGGTCCCTTCTACCCTGGTTACCCCCTTCCTTCCTGGTAACCACAGGGCCACGTGACTTCTGGCAGACACGGTGGTCTACCCACCCCACTTGTTTGCATGGTGGGGGTGCGGTAAGGGAAAAGAGACCTTGATCTGACCACCAAGTCCCAGGAGCTCAGCCAGCTGTGTGTCCAGCATCTGGAGAGTGTCAGAAGGTCTCTCAACAAGCAAGGTGAGTTGCAGGTGGTGCTTAATGGCTGCCTATCCTTTTGCTCCTTTGCAGCATATTTAATAAACTGCTTTTTTTTTTTTTTTTTTTTTAAGTCAAAGTGAAAGGCCAGAGCTGGGTTACACTTACTGGCCTGGGGCAGGTCTGTCTGCCTGATCCAAACACAGGGAAATGGCCAGGCTGGGGGCCAGGGTCAGAGGCAGGGAAGCCAGCGACCCAGCTGCTGAGGCCTGCTTTAGACAATGTAACGAGTCCCTAGGGTGGGCATTCCCAGCTCACAGTCTACCCTGGAGCCACTGCCGGGGCCTGTGGAAAGAGTGGGTGCAGACTTTCTCCCCAGTAGCCCTGAGAAGTCGGGGTTATCTGAGACTGGATTTCCTGCTGCGGGCTGTCATTCATATGTCAAAGAGGGCTCCTTCCCTCCTAAACCTCCTGCCAAGGTGCCTCAGGGCCAGGGCTCAGCCCCTGACCTGCTCCTTCCTCCCTAGACCCAGCCCTTCCGCCTGCAGGGGCCCCTGGATGGCCACTTGGGCTTTGCCATAGTCCTGTCTTTCCTGCCTGTGGCTTGGAGCTAACGGGGTCCCAAGCAGTACAATGATTTCCTCTGGCAGGGTGGCAGGCCATTGTGTGGCAGGCCTGGGGCTGGCCCGGATGACTCTCGCAGCTCAGCCGCCCCTGGCCTGGACGACACAGGCTCAAGGCTGCGGATAGGAATGTCCGGCTTTGGGAGGCACAGGGTGTGATCCAGGGAAGAGAGAAAGGGAGGTTTGTGGACACGGGGGCTCCTCTGGGATGCTGGGAACTTCTTAGCAGCTGATTCCTCAACCCTACAAACAATACCTGTGGCCTGGTGAGACGACTCAGTGGGTGAAGGCGTTTGCAGACAAGCCTGATGATCTGAGTTCAAACCCAGAACCTGCGCGGTGGAAGGAGAGAACCGAGTAGATTCTCCTGCAGTAGGCTGTCCTATGATCTCTACGTGGGTGCTGTGGCAGGCGAGCGCGTGTCCCCCATACGCATACCCCTCCCCCACAAAATAAACAAATTAGTAAATAAATATATATTTTTAAATGATACGGCCTAGAAAGCCTTCCTGGTCCCTAGCCCTGAGCTCTCAGCACTGGGTCTTGACCTGTGTCCTGCAGGCCTGGGACTGCGGTATCCTAGCCTCTGGCAAGGCCAGAGTAGATGGCTCCCTCAGATAAAACAGGGAGGATGTGCAGTCAGAGGCTGAGAACTGTCCAGGGCTGACCTCCAGCTCTGAGACACACCCTCTCGCCTCTGTCTGAGCTGGTCCTCGGACCGTAACATGAATGTGTTCGGCTGGTCCACAGGACTGACAGGTAGACACAGGCCTAGGGCCCACATCCCTAGGCAGAGGGGAAAGAGCTCTGCCATCGTCTCTCAGACTGTGTCCCTGAGGCCAGTGCGGGTTCTTCACTGACTGGGGATTTCATGTCAAAGGGCTGGGGGGGTGTGGCTCAGTCGGTAGAGTTTCCCCATGACGTCATGTTTCCACAAAGCCCTGAGTTGGGTCCCCAGCAGTCTGGGCCTGTCTAGGCTACCGGAAAGCATCTCAAAAAGAAAGTCAAATAACAGAGCTCTTTCTTCTACGCCAAGAAACAAGAACACTCCAAAGAGTGGATTTTCCTCACTTCAGTTTTTCCTCCTGTGATTCTTCCCCTCAGCGTTAGCTTTTTTTTTTTTTTTCCCAACCAAGAAGTCCAAGAAACGCCAATTGCCAGCTATTGATCACAAAATCAATCTTTGTCATTATCGAGATTGTATGTGCAAGAACGCGACCTGACTTACGACTCCAGCCGAGGGTCTAGTACTTGTAGCCAAATGTATCTCTGAAGGTGATTAAAACTGTGGCCTTCCATGTCATCACAAAAGACAGTTACCACCCCCCCTCCCCTCGCCGCCGCCAAACACATACCAATCAGTTACCCGTGTCCTATTTAGCCTACAACGAGCGTGTGTGATTGAGCTTGCGGACACCAAGCTGCCCGGGAGCTGAGGATGCTGGTTAGAACGCCGGGCGGAGTGAGTCTTGTCCCCTACTTCAAAATATGAGCAATGCTCCTGGGACAGTTGGCTCACGCCCTACGCCCTTGCCAGACGGACGAATGCCAGCCTGGACCTGCTGTGCCCCCCTGCAGGGCCACTGTTACAGTGGTACCTAAGACATCTCTTGGAGACAGGAAGCAGCAGAGCAAAAATGCATCCACTCTTGACATTCATTGAGGCCACACTCTGCGCAGACTGGCAGATGAGAGTCTCCCCCACCTTCCCTGTTTACCAAGCCCCTGTGGCAGCCTGAGCTAATTCAATTCCCCAAACACCAGCTCTGCAGATCTTATCTGCCTTCTACAGGCGACAAGGATGACATTCTAGGTACCAAATCATAGACCACTCCTCCGGCACCTGCACCTAGTCTGCGGGCCACGCCTCTTCCTCCTCCAGCTCTGCAAACCATGGACATCATAGAACCACGACCTGTGGTCCTATTCACCCAAGTGTCGGATAGGACTACAACCCTCAGCCCTTCCCACCCCCAGCGTGTGACAATGTGACACGCCAATGTGGTGCAGGGGGAGGGTCGGAGGGCTGCATTGCCTTCCGGTTGAGTGTGGCCCTGCAGTACATAGTTTGGTCACAAATCCTACTTTACTTACTCTCTGACCAAGGCCTGCTATCATGCTCATGTGAGACCAGAGGATGGACAGAGAGACCCAGTAAAGTGCAGGCTAGAGAGACCTCATCCCCCACCTGACACACAGCTACCCATGAGGCTCCTGGGCTGTGAGCTAAAGGCACACAACCTAGGAGCTATCAGTGATTTGAGGGGCTACAAGAGGCTTCACCCCACTGGCTTCCCATGCACTGTCCCATCCATCTCCATTGCTCACCGACAGTGTGGGGGTACCCTCGTCTTCCACGGTCACCACCAGATGGTAGAAATCCTGGCGCTCTCGGTCAGGTGGGGCGGGGCGGGTGGCAATTTCACCACTGATGCGGTCCATACGGAAAGTCATATCCTCGTTGCCCTCGGTGATGTAATAGGACAGGACGCTGTTGATCCCAATGTCACGGTCGGTGGCTCTCACCTGGACCACAGACGTGCCTCCACCCACATTCTGGCAGGAGAGCAGGAAGTGGTTACCCCAGGCTCGAGGCCTTTAAGGAAAAGCCTAGCTCTGCTCTGGGCAACCGGAGGTTTTTGCTTGGGCCCCTGGAAGCTCTGCTTTGTGTCCTCTGGGGTGAGGACGTCAGGATGCTGGTAGACAACCTGCTTTGGATACCGCCTACATGATGGGTCCTGTGTGAGACCCGTGATTCAGGTCCAAACCTGTGAGCTCAGATTGGATGCTCGCTCTCACATATGAAAACTTCGGGGGCAGAGGAAGGATGCATACATACCCACACAGCCAATCAGAGGCTATTGTGGGCATCTGCCCTGACAGCAGGGCTCTACCCTAAACCATCTTCCTTCATGAGCAGCCCCTGGCGCAATGCCCAGCAAAGCTTGGGAAAAAAAAAAACTCCCTGCAGTCATCCAGCCTAAACGCCAGGTAACAAATACGTTTGTTTTAAAAAGAAGCTATTCCAGGGTCTCTGCTTCTACCACAAAAAATATACTACCAGGCTACGTACCAGGGCCGTGTCTATGCATAAGCTCTATTCTGAGGACTGAGGGATCCGTGGGCCAGGCAGACATTTAAATGCGTGTCTCATGGTCAGCATCTGTCCACGGTCTAACTTGGGGTGTCAGCTGCTGGAGACCTGGAGAGTCTTTACCTCATTCACGCTGACATTGTATCCGAAGGGACTCTCAATCACCGGAGGGTTGTCATTGACATCCAGAACGGTCACCTGCAGGATGTGGTCTTTCTTCCGTGGAGGGGTGCCACGGTCAGAAGCCACCACCTGTGGGGAGGAAGAGGAGGATGTTCTCAGTCAGGATTGGACTATGAGCCCAAAGGCCATCCCCTTGATAGGAAAGACCTGGGAGAGCCAAGAGACGTACCAGTTCATCTCGGTCCCATGCCCACCACCAAGCTCTCCCCCTCTGCCTGGGCTACAGACAATCCTTGCCTATGTCTGGTCAGATTCTTTCGGCATCTGACTTCAGTGTGCAAAGTCATCGCATCCCGGCTATGTTTGGGGCTACGTTAGTCGGTCGCTTTGACCGTGGGTCTGAGATATGATTCAAGCCTTTGCTTGAATTGCTTCTGATTGCAAGCTGGTGAGCAGGGAGGGGGCCTGGAATATCCTTTTGCAACCTTCTGGGGTCATGATCACACGCTGAGCCTATCCTTGGGGGAGCAACCCTCTGGGGTCCTGACCACATGCTAAGCCTATCCTTGGGGAGCAACCCTCTGGGGTCCTGACCACACGCTGAGCCTATCCTTAGGGGAGCAACCCTCTGGGGTCCTGACCACACGCTGAGCCTATCCTTGGGGGAGCAACCCTCTGGGGTCCTGACCACACGCTGAGCCTATCCTTAGGGGAGCAACCCTCTGGGGTCCTGACTACATGCTGAGCCTATCTTTGGGGGAGCAACCCTCTGGGGTCCTGACCACATGCTGAGCCTATCCCTGGGGGGTTGGGGAGGCCTCAGTGCTGCCTTGGTGGTGGCCTCTAGGCACGCAGCCTCTGCAGAGGAAGAGTGGGAGCTGCTTAGACACTCCTGGTGCATAGACCAGGCCCGGCAAACTCAGCAGCCACCGTAGCCAATGTGTTCAGTGTGCAGCAGAAGCAGGCCAGGTAGGGTTCTTTTGCCCATTGCATATGTGGGGAAACTGAGGTCCAGACAGAAGAAACAATTTGCCCAAGGTCCTGTGGTGTTCCTGACATGGTCAGAGTCTCACTAGCTCTACCAGGCATTATCCTGGCTGGTTTTTGTTTTATCTATCTATCTATCTATCTATCTACCTACCTACCTATCCATCCATGTATGTATGTCTATATGTATTTACTTATCATTTATTTATTTATTGAGACAGGGTCTCAAATTTATGATATAGTTGAGGATGATCTTGAATTCCTGACCCTCCAGCCTCCACCGCCTCCTGAGTGCCAGGATCGTAGGTGTGTACCAGCACGCCTGGCTCCTCTGACTCTTATAACAGGGACAGGCAACTCGAGACACTTTGGTCGGGAACAGAAGCCTGTCGCAGGTCACCATCAGCTTACTTTTCTTAGCCTTGCAGGGGCCACATACCCCATTTTGCTTGGTGACAGCAAGGAAACTGACTGCCAGGGTACTCTGTGATGTGGGCTCCCTCCCGAGTGCCTGGCTGTGATCAGTCCGGGCGGAGACAGTGGGTACTCACTTTGAGTATGTAGTGGTCCAGTTCCTCTCTGTCCAGGGGCTTAGCCACAAACACTTCACCAATCGAGTCATTGCTGGTGACAATCTCAAAAGCCCTGGCAACGTTACCAGAGGCTAGGGAGAAGACCACCTACGGGAGGAGAGAGGGCTCAGGGAGACGTGGCCGGTCAGGTTCAGGGGGCTGCCTGGCCTCCATGCCCACCATGTCTCTGTTCTGCTGAGGGAAACGGATCGGGCCCACTAAGGTTGTAGGTACCCGGCAGGCACCTGGCCCTGGGGTGTTAGCAGAGCAGCCTACAAGCCTAGAGAGTGAGCCTGACTCTCACCACATAGATCTCCCTTCCTGCGTGGTGACAGGAATGGCTCAGATGGCCCCAAGGAGTGGGGAAACCCTACAACCTGGACAGACCCTGGCTAGGTGCCCACCTGTCCATTGCTGCCAGCATCGGGGTCCTGGGCCTTGACAGTGGCTACTCGCTGGCCCACAGGGCAGTCCTCAGGGACACTGATGGCGGAGTCGGAGGTGAAGTCGAAGCGTGGGCTGTTGTCATTCTCATCCAGCACAGTGATGTAGACCTGGGGCAGACACAGTCAGACTCCGTCCCCAAGATGTCCTTGGACCACTCAGCAGGGACCCTGAGCAAGTGCTCAAGCCCCCAGGCGCATCCCAGCACTCGCTTCTCCAACTGTGTATGTCTGTCTGTCTGTGTATCTGTGTGTGTGTGTGTCTGTGTGTGAGTATGTGTGTTTGTCGTCTGTGTATCTGTGTGTGTCTGTCTGTGTGTGTGTCTGTATATCTGTGTGTGAGTATGTGTGTGTGTGTATGTGTGTCTGTCTATCTGTGTGTCTGTGTGTGTGTCTGTGTGTGAGTATGTGTGTGTTTGTCATCTGTGTATCTGTGTGTGTGTGTGTATGTGTGTGTGTGTCTGTCTGTATATCTGTCTGTGTGTGTGTGTCTGTGTATCTGTGTGTGTGTCTGTCTATGTGTGTGTCTGTGTATGTGTGTGTGTCTGTGTATCTGTGTGTGAGTATGTGTGTGTGTGTATGTGTGTCTGTCTGTCTGTGTGTGTGTCTGTGTGTGTGTGTCTGTGTATCTGTGTGTGTCTGTGAGTGTGTTTATCTATGTGTGTGTCTGTGTGTGTGTCTGTATGTCTGCGTATGTGTCTGTGAGTGTGTTTGTGTGTGTTTGTATGTGTGAGTGTGTGTGTGTCTGTGTGTTTATCTGTGTGTATGTGTGCCTATGTATGTGTGTGTGTGTCTGTGTGTCTGTGTGTCTGTGTTTGTGTGTGTTTATCTGTGTGTCTGTGTTTGTGTGTGTTTATCTGTGTCTGTGTGTGTGTCTGTTTATCTGTGTGTGTGTGTGTCTGTGTGTGAGTGTGTTTATCTGTGTGTGTTGGTGTATGTTGCACACATCACCAGGGCAGCAAATGGTAGCAGAAACAGAGCCAGCTGGGTCCCGGTGCATGGGAACGAAGGCTGGGAATACCCGCCTGGCACCGGCATCACTTCCTGTTTTTCAGGAGGATTAAGGAGTTCAGATTTTTGAAATGAGTCAGTGAGTCACAGAAACGAAAATCATGGGCAGGCTGGTTGAAACACAGCTGCTGGCCAGACCCTGGCCTCCTCACCCGCAGCTGGGTTAAAGGGAGACAGCCAGGCCAGAAGCAGGGGCTGCTGTGACCTAGGGGTCCCAATGGGGAGGGAAGTTCCGTGAATCTGCATGTTCTTTCAAGTCTGCAGTCTGGACCTCTGGCGGAGAAGGGCACCATGAGCAGGAAGAGAGAAGGCCAGTGTGGGTGTCTCCACCAGCCCCGGGAGAACCATAGGGCACAGAGACTACAAACACAAAGGCTACATTTTGCTACATTTACTGCCAGGTTGGGAGGTAGCCTGGGCTTTAGGAACCCCAGGCTAGACTTCTTCAAGCTGCTCCACCCCAGGCTGGTCCTCGTCATCCTTTGGGGAGCTTCCGGATCCCATATCTTTTGGTGTGCACAGTGTTCACGCTCTCTGTGCTCTTTGTGGGCCCCCTCGCTCTGAACCAGGCTGCCCTTCCTGGCTTCAGCCACACCCCTGTCATCGGGCAGCTGGTGGAGCCCAGAGGGAGCTGGGTCAACTCCTCCACTTCTGGCTGTGTGAGTTTGGACACAGTTACTCAACTTCTCTGGTTTTCCATTTCCTCAGCTGAAAACCAAACCACGAACACAGGCTGCACCGGATGCAGGAAGCAGGAAGCAAGCAATCGCAGGTTAAGGGTGGCGTGTAGCAATAGCCATTGTCCCCCCCCCCCCCCTCGACTGACGGACACTCAGCCTTTCCCCAGTAAGCCTGTACTCGTCTTTCAGGGAGTACGCTGAATCTGCTAAGCAAATGAGTTGATACGGGAAAATAGAACCCCGTGCTCGGGGCAAAACCAGGCAGAGAAAGCTGCTGTGATTGGACCTTCAAATTCTCGCACCCACAGGGCCTAGAAAACCTCTTCCTTGTTGGCTGCGCTAACTCCTGCAGAGCCTAGCTTGAATGGTCTTCCTCAGGCAAGCCCACCGGGGTTCCCTGACGTCTTACGAGGGCCACGTCACAGTGACACTGCGACCAGGGGTTTTCCCTCAATCCAGTTCATGCTGCACAGGCTTTGGGTTTCTGCTGTACCTCGAGCCCAGCCCAAGCCCGGCATAGGCGGCCAAAGGCAGTCTTGAGGCTGCTACTCTGATGTGGCCTTGAGGGCGGGTGGGGGATGGGAAGGGAGCCAGCCTAGGTACCTGAGGACAGGATGGAGTGCTCTCCAGCTCCCAGCCTCAGAGCTTCACTTTCTTGCCCAGCCCCCAGCCCCCAAGTGTGCAACTCTGGAGCTCCTGCAGCCGAGCCCTCCTTCCTGCCCCCCCCACCCCATTGCAGGGAGGAGTCAGGTGGAGGTGAGCTGTGGTTTGGCTCCTGGCCTCAGGGAGGAAACTGTGACACCTTTAAAGACCTTCTCCTGTAAGTGAACCCTAGTTTCTCAAACAGTGCGAGGCCAACCGGGCTGTGTAACTGGGGCACGAGAGCGGGTCTTGCTTCTTGGAATAGCAGCCACCACTGTCTCAGTTTCCCGAACCTTCACGACCACTGAGGGCTGAAGGGCGTCTGGGCCCACAGTACGGAGGAGGAAGACGCTGAGGTCCGCTTAGCCAACTTACACCTTTCTAAGTCTCAGCCGTCCTGCTGGGACACGGGATGCCGGCCGGCCTGCTGTCCCAGGGGTTGAAGAGATCCAGATGTGTGGGGAATCGAAGCTCCATTCACCCCTGAGCTCCCCCACAGGCCCAGCCCTCTGGAGCTTTGTCTGACACCTCTAACCTTAGCCAGCCACCCTCCCCAAGGGCCCCGGCACACAGTCCAGGTAGCGGGCTTACCCAGCTCATCCTGTGACCAGATCTACTACCCTAGGCACCCTGGGCTCTCACCCTTGTGGGCTCTCCTTCCCATGTCTCCCTCCCAAGATCTGCCACCCCTTTGGAGGAGAGCAAGACTGTGCAAGACTCTCCCTTTAGGGAGGGAAGGGAAGCACAGAGAAGTTAAGCACCTGTCCTGTGTCACACAGCCACCGAGGAGGCCCCGAGTTCCCCCTGCCTCCCGCCCAGCACGTTCTAGGTATTTCTCTGTTATCTCATTTGCATCTCGTGATCCCATGGGGACTGGACAGAACATGGGGGACAGAGCTTGGGACGGGGGTGGGGTGGGGTGGATGGGCTGGAGAGGTCCTGAAGGATCTGCGTGCAAGGCCTGCCGTAGATGTCCATGTGCCCCCCGCCCCCCATTGAGTATGTGTTGGGGGTGGGTAGGTGTGTGCGCGGCAGTCAGAAGATGACGTGGAGTCGGTTCTCTCCTTCTACCACGTGGGTCCCGGGGATGTGACTCAGCTTGGTGGCAATCACCTTTACCTTCTGAGCTACCTTGCCAGCCCTCCTGTCTCCAGGGAAGGCAGGAGGGTCTGTACACAGCCGTGAGGCAGTGCAAGGGCTACTCACCTTCTGTAGGCAGCATGGGTGGGAGCAGGAAGGGAGAGAAAGGCAGACAGAGAGGGTCAGTGGCCCGCCGGGTATGTCCCACCCACCGCTCATGAGGTCTGTGGGCCAAGGTACCACCCTCCCATCCGGCCAGCGCCTCTGCCCAGGCGCCCGGCCCCAGCTTCGGGTCAGGTGCTGGCGAGTATCTGGGCCCCAGGAAGGGGTGCAGTTGAGTGGGGCTCTCACCCAGGACACACTCACCACGGTAGAGTCCACCTTGGGGCCACCATCATCGGCTACCACCGTCAGGGTGTAGAAATCACCCTTCTCCCTGTCGACCAAGCCTTTGACTGTGATCACACCCTGTGCGGGGAGGGGAAGGGAAGGACAGACACCACAGTGACATGGGGCGGCGGTTCTATGCCCCTGCTGGACTCCACCGTCTTCGCCCACCCCTTGGCCAGCCACGTTTCACTCCGTCGGCCTGGTGCAGCTTTCCCATGAGGCCGCTGGCTGAAATCTCATTGCTTTTACATCCCATCCAGATGCCAGCCATGTCTTCTACAGGGTTTCCTACCTCCGGCCAAGCAGGTACTCTCCGGGCTGGGGGGCCCAGTGGCACCCATCACCCCACGGTGATACTTTCCCCACAACTTCTCTGGGTGCTCAGACTCACGAAGTTTTTACGCTCACTTCCACTCCCAGCCCAAGAGCCCTTGGTTGGCCTCTGTTCCCAATCTCCCCCGGGGCCAGGGCCCGGCACGATGCAGGCGTTCTGAACTGCTCTCATCCGCCTCGGCCCGGGCTAGCAGCCCACGGGCAGGCTGCTGCATCATTCCCACGAACCCCAGGAGGCTGCCGGTATTGCCCTCCGGCACTGTGATGGTCCAGGCAGCCAGGCTACGGCCCTGCATCGGATTGGCCAGCAGGGACTTGAACCTTCTCTATATTGTCGAAGAAGGGATTCCGGGGGAAAGCCTTACTAAAGCAAAGGGGAGAAAGGAGCAGCTATACCAAGCTCCTGGCTTAGGACAGCTACTGAAGAGACGGGAAAAGAGTTGGAGCTGAGTTTCCCAGTAGCCAAAGTGAAAAGGGAGATGGGACTCCTTAGGTAATGATGGGCTAGGGAATACGGCAGAATGCACAATCCCTTCGAAAAGTGCTTCTCAGCCTTCTTCCTAACGCTGCGACCCCGTGATACCGTTCCTCATGCTGTGGTGACCCCGATCATACAGTAGGGGTCATTGCTACCTCATAGCTGTAATGTTGCTATCGTTATGAATCGTAATGTAAGTGTCTGATATGCAGATGGTCTGAGGCGACCCCTGTGAAAGGGTGGTTTGACCCCCAAAGGGGTCGTGACCCGCTGGTTGGGAACCGCTGCCTTAGAATGTCCTGGTGATAGGAGCACCGAGGGAGAGGAAAGAAATGGAGACTGGACATGATCAACTGAGCCTTCAGGGGGGAGCTTCCCCTGACCTGTGTGGTTGGGAGAGCGTCTGGACCTGGGAGTATACACAGGTCATTTTTATTTTATTCCTGTCACTTTAGAGACAGGGTCTTGCCATGTAGCCTCAGCTCTGGTCTGGATGTCCGGATCCTCCTGCCTCAGCCCTGTGAGAGCTGGGACTACAGGTGCTCTTGAGGGGACCGAGGTGCTCCCGGAGGGTGCAGCGATGCACCCAGCGCTGGAGCCCCTTACATATCTCTCATCGGCTCATCTGAATACGCTAAAGCAGTCTCCAAGTGGCCACGGTACGTAAGCAAAACGTCTCCAAAGCGGCTGAACCCAGCTCGGGAGAGTCCTGGGAGCTTTCTTACCGCGGGTCAGTCAGGGAACAAGCTGACTAGCGGGTGGCCTTGTACCTGACTGGGGCAGACTGGCGGCCATCCCTGTCCCTACAGATCCCACTCTTGCCCTAGGGTGGGGCTGCTCAGACTTGACCCAGATCTCCTAGTACCCAGCGGGCAGCGAGAACCTAGAGAGACGGAAACCCCACACGCGTTGGTGTCTAGAGAAGCGGCCTGTGGCAGCGTGAATTTAGAAGGGAAAAGTGGTTGACATTTTCTACTGTAACTTCCACTTTAATAACAAGGATACCGGGCTGGTTTTCCACACAGCGCCCTAAAAGACTAGAAGACATATATCACCAAGGAGGTTTATCTTGAGGAGAGAGACCGTGCCTCCAGACGGAGCTCGGTAAACGCACGCTGTGTTGGCAGAGCCCCCGCCAAGCCCGCGCGCCCCCTTACCGTGATGGTGTCTATCTTGAAGAGGGCTTTGGCCTGGGCGCTGGTGTAGGCGTCGAAGCGGTAGGTGATTTGGTTGAGGTTATCGATGGAGTACGCTTGCACCCGCACAATCTCCGTGCCCAGAGCCAGGTTCTCCATGATGACTGCCTCGTAGGAAGCGTTGGAGAACTGAACCGCCTCATCCAGCTCGTTGAGGAGGGTCACGTAGACGCTGCAGAAGCCCTGGTTGAAGGGGGGCGCGCGGTCCGTGGCGGACACATTCATCAGGTAGCTGGTCTTGGTCTCGTAATCCAGGTGGTCCACAGTCACGATGAGCCCCGTGCCCTCGTCGATCTCGAACTTGCCCTCTGCGCCCGACAGGATGCGGTAGTTCACCAGGCCGCCGTCCCCTGGCGAGGAGACACAAACTGTGGAGTCCCGGGTGGGGGTGGGGCTGCCCTGCGGTGTCCCGAGCTGTCCATACCAGGGGTTGTTCCTGCCTTGGCCGTTCCCTTCGCCCACCCCCGGGGTACACTATCCCCAGAAGATGCAGCAGAGCGGGGAGCAGAGGTCAGGGTGGATGGCAAGGCCCGGGACACCGCTGACCCCCCAGCTGGGGCTTGATATCAGCACTAGAGATCCGCCAGAGGGGGCAGAATTCGAGTTCAAACGGCGCTTTGATCTAGAAAGCATTAGCCACCCTCTGAGCAGCTAAGTCTCCACTCCACTTGCAGCATCCTGAAATCCTGCCCCCAGTGTGCCGTCTCCCAGGGCTTGGGGACCTCTGCCAGGTTGGGGCTACCTGCAATGCAGATCGCCTCCCCGCAGGAAGGGCGGCCTATCAGAAGACTTGCGGGTCCCAAGCTCTGGGCAACCTCTGTGCAGGAGACAGCGGCAGCCAATAGAGGCTTAGGCCTAAGCTAGCTTTATGACATGGCTCCGTTACCTTCCCCAGCCCTTTCTGGGACCTCGCCAAAGGCTAGCCCTGGGCTGCCTGGTCCTGCGCTGACTGATCTGGACCCGCAAGGCTTTCCATGCTCCTCTGCCCATCAGAGATTGGATAACTTCCCTGACTCCCATCCTCTTGGGCCTGGGCATCTGTAGTGGGCGGAATACCATCCCAGGAGCCCCTCCTGGGCCTGGGTGTGGCTGCATGGACCGCCTAAGGGTGACATGGCCCTTGGCAGCAGGAGGGTGACCCTGAGGAACGGCAGCCCCGTCTCCCCACCTTACCAGTGTCTCTGTCAGTGGCTCGGACGACGATGACCGAGGTGCCGACGCCCGCTGTCTCCCGGAGGCCCAGGCGGCTGTACTGCTGCTGCGTGAACACAGGGGCTTCGTCGTTGACATCCTCCACGTACACGATCACCTGCGGGGATGGGCCAGGGCTCAGTTCAGGGAGAATGGACACCGGCAACCCAGGGTGTAGGCCCTGTGCCGTCTGGCCAGCTGAGGGTGCCTTCGGAGGACCTGGTACTGTTTTATTTTCCACTGACTCTGGCCCCTCGCACAGGACCTGGCACCTGGCGGGGGCTCAGACTTCTAGTTCTGCATTGACCCGTAGGAACCAGCAATGACCAGTGACCTTTTAGGGTGGTCAGGTTTCCCCGGTATGAAATGGTCATGGCACTAACAGCTCAGGGCACACTGCTCCTGAGATGGTTAGGAAGACAAAATACGCCAGGCTCATGGACGCACTAGACAATGTGTGGTGGTCAGAAGCAGAATGGCCCCTATGGGCTCATGCATTTGAATGTTTGGGTCCTAGTTGGTGGAACTGTTTGGGAAGGATTAGGAGGCGTGGCCCTGTTGGAGGTGTGTCACTGGGGGATGGGCTTTTAGTCCCCGTCCCGTCCCCCCACCTCCTGCTTGTTTGTCAGATGTAAGTAAGCTCTCAGGTACTGCTCCAGTGCCATGCCTGTTTGTCTCCTGCCACGCTCCCTGCCACGCTCCCTGCCACGCTGGCCAAGGATTCTAACCCTTTGGAATCGTGAACCCTCAAATGAAATGCTTGCCTTTATAGCTTATCTTGGTCATGGTGTTTTGTCAAGGCAATAGAAAAGCAACTAACTCCATCCAAAGATCAAAACGCATCTAGGATAGACTCAGGATAAAACGTGACGGCAGCAAGAAGAGACGCTGTCATGCCCGGCCTGGTGACTGTCACACAGCCGCCCTTTCAAGACGGCCAGTTTTACCAGGGCAGACCACAGTGTAGGGGCACCGATCCTTGGCTCCTGTGAGGACTGCCACTGAAACAGAGGGCAGTCTCCCCTGCTCACAGGCCTTCCTGGTCCCCTTCTGCTTTCCTGGGTAATCTTACTAATGACTTTCATAATCCTTGCCCTGGAGTTGCTTCTGGGGACCCAATACAAGAAGGTGACCAGGTTGGAGTCGTGTGATTTGTGTGTGATGTTCCTTGTTGCTTTTCTGTACTTCTGAAATTTCCCTTTAATGAATGTGTGTCAGACGTAGAAACACGCTCCTGTGAAGGGTGTCTGGAGAGCCAGGTGTGCAGCTCTCAAGGAGGGCTGAGAAGAAGACAGGGGTCGCCCGGGTCCCTGTCTACCAGTGCGGAGGCCCCGTGCTGGGGAGGAGCTGGCCAGTGTAAGAGAGGTCCTTCTTCCGGCTCCCTAGAGCCAGGCAGCATTGCCTTGACGCAGGACGGAGGACATAGCTCGGCGTGGACAGCACAGGTCACAGGGGTCAATGGCAAGGACAGAATGGGGGGCAAGTCAGCCTCGGGGCACCCACCTTGGCACTTTTACTACATTGATAGTTGCTTCTGGGATTGTCCCAACACATGCACGCGCGCACACACACAGACACACAGACAGATACATACATAGACAACACATAGACACACACAGACACATGCACACACATACATGGACATACACACAGAAACACAAAGACACAGACACATATACAGAGACACAGACACACACACACACATAGATACATACATAGATATACACATAGACACACACAGACACATGCACACACATACATGGACATACACACAGACACACATAAATACAGACACACAGACACATGCACACACATACATGGACATACACACAGACACATGCACATGCACACACATACATGGACATACACACAGACACACAAAGACACAGACACACACACAGTCCCACACATAGACACACAGACACATATGCACACATACATAGATACATACACACACAGACACAAATAGATACACACAGACATATGCACACACACAGACACATACACACACATACATAGACATACACACAAACATACAGATACACAGACATATAGACATTTGCACAAACACACACATACGTAGACATAGACACACACAGAGAAGACACATAGTCACACAGTCACATACACACACACACACACACACACAGGCACACACTTCTCCAGGGTTAGCAGGGAATTTACTGGATGACTCAGGATGGGAGGCGAGGCCGCGCCAGGGGAGAAGAGGGATGCGGGGAGGGAGGTTAACAGAAGGGTCCCGGCTTCATTGCCCTGAGGTTCGGCAGCCCCGAGACCCAGCAGTTTCCACATCCAGACATCAGGGATCTGCTATGCAAATGACAGTGACCGCTCGGAACCCAGCGGTGCAGGGAACCCTCTAAGTTCGGCTTCGACCACAGCTTGTTGCGGAAGATCCTGGGCGTGGTGGGTGTGTGTGTGGGAGGAATCTGCACGGGCGGATTTCGGGAACTCTCCGTAAACAGAAACCAGCCATCTATCTTTCAAAACGCCAAGCCTTCCCTTTAAGGAGACTGCGCGTCCTGACGACCCTGACCTCTGGGGGCCGTGGGGGCAGAAGCGGTGCCCGAGGGGAACGGGAGGGAGGCGGCACGTAGCCGGCCGCACGTGGCCGGGCTCTCGATGGTCCCCGCTGCATTTCCAGCAGGGGAGACGGGAGGAGAGGTGGTGTGTGGTTTGTGAACCTGAGAGACGCAGCTGAACCGGAAACACAGGCCAGCTGAACTCTGGCTGAGCAGGAGGAAGCTGCCAGGTGCCTCGGAGGCGGACGGCTCTCCGTGCGGGGCTGCCGTACCCTCTGCCGGCGACGGGAGTGCAGATGTGCGTGCACACGTGTGGACACGTGTCTTAGGGGTGTGGAGGTTTTATACTGTTCGGGCATCCAATCTCCATGCCAGGGGACAGGCCCTGAATTCTTAAAGTTACTCTTTGGAGATGAGGCCGTAGCTCCCGTCGGGGCTCTGGGAACCTTCTCTGGGCACCGTGGCACAGAGATTAGTATAGCGTAGATGTAAGAGGACAGTCCAGGCTAGCTGCCTGAGGGTGAAGCCTGGCTCTACCCATACCGCCACGGGACTTTAATAAAGTCGGTTAATCCTTCCTTGCCTCAGTCTCTTCATCTGTAGAATGGGTGTGACACAGGGCCTACCTCAGAACTGGGTCAATTCCCTATTCCTCAGGGTCTTGAGGACCGGAGCGCTTAAGGGGCCCACAGCTGTGGCTGGGGCGCTTCACCCCGGCAGTGGTACACAGAGGCAGAACTCTACTTTGGATCTGTGTCACGCCCTGGGATGCAGCAAGCACAATGAGCAGGCACCAGGAGGAGGCTCTTGAGGAAGTAGTGGGTCGGGGAGGGAAGGGGCCTCAGACAGGGCTGTGGTTAGGGAGTCTGAGATCCGGGGGTGAGCCCGTGAAGAGAGTGCGGATGATGGCAGGCCGTCCAGGGAGCACTGCTGTCGAGGGTTCTGGGACACACTCAGGTACCCACGTCTGTGAGGATCTAGGGGCCGGTCCCTCTGCGTGTCCACTGGGACAGGGGAGGAGCTTGTCAGGAGCCAGCTCTCTCTCCCACCCCCAGAGGGCGAGAGCAGTGGCTAGGGACCCAGGTTTGGCCAAACAGATCCACGCGGGGCCCAGGTTCAGCTTGGGGGGGGTCTGTGCCCTGAGTGATGGCTGGCCAGGTATATCCTGCTCCGTGTTTCCAGTCAGTGGCGGGCTAATAAGTTCCGCTGACTCAGCCACACGCAGGCCTGGTGTGCCTGCTCCATTCCCGCCTCCCTCCTACCCATGACGGGACCTCAGGGCTCTGACTCACTTCCTGTGGCTTCAGGGGGAGAGGCCTATGGACTGCTACACGTGGATGAGGGTGAGGAGAATGTAAACAGCACGGGCAGATGTGTGTGTGTGCGTGTGTATGTGTGTGTGTATGCGTGTGAATGTGATGTGTGTGTGTGTGTGCATGTGTGTATGCGTGTGTATGTATGCGTATATATGTGTGTGTGTATGTGATGTATGCGTGTGTATGTGTGTATGAGTGTGTGTATGTGTGTGTGTATGTGTGTATATGTATGCATGTGTATGTGTGTGTGTATGCGTGTATATGTGTGTGTGTATGCGTGTATATGTGTGTACATGTGTGTGTATGCGTGTATATGTGTGTACATGTGTGTGTATGCGTATATATGTGTGTGTGTATGTGATGTATGCGTGTGTGTATGTGTGTATGAGTGTGTGTATGTGTGTATATGTATGCATGTGTATGTGTGTGTGTATGCGTGTATATGTGTGTACGTGTGTGTATGCGTGTATATGTGTATGTGTGTGTATGTGTGTGTATGAGTGTGTGTATGTGTGTGTGTATGTGTGTATGTGTGTGTGTGTGTATGCGTGTGTGTTTATGTGTGTGTGTATGTGTGTGTATGTGTGTGTATGTTATGTGTATGTGTGTATGCATGTGTATATGTGTGTATGTGTGTGTATGCGTGTGTATGCGTGTGTATGTGTGTATATGTGTATGTGTGTTTATGTGTGTATGTGTATATATATATGTGTGTATGTGTGTGTATGCGTGTGTGTATGTGTATGTGTGTGTATGTGTATATATATATGTGTGTATGTGTGTATGCGTGTGTGTATGTGTGTGTATGCGTGTGTGTATGTGTATGTGTGTGTATGTGCATGTGTGTGCATGTGTGTGTGTATATGCATGTGTATGCATGTGTATGCGTGTGTATGTGTGTATTTGTGTGTGTATGTGTGTGTATGTGTGTGTATGCGTGTGTATATGTATATATGTACACGTGTGTGTGTGTCCCCATCTGTCCGTCCATTAGAGAGGGTCCTTTGGCGTCAGCTGGCTAAAGAGGGCGGGTTCAAAGAACGCATTCCATAGGGAATGGAGTGGGAATGTTTTAGGACAGTTTCAAGGGAGGCAGCATGGGAACCGGACCCAGAACACGTAGTCGCGAGCCCTGCCCCGGCCTCTCGACATCTGTGTCTCCATTTCCGAGTGTGTAAAACAACGCTGGCTCCTCCCCCCCAAACTCATGTCTGTGAGGTTTCCTCAGTGCTCCATGCAGAGCCGGGGGATGACGGACAGATTGGCAAGGACTCCCTTTTTCCTACCCTTAGGACAGACGCGAGCATCATGGATCACCTTCCTCAGTTGGAGAAACTGAGGCACAGGGCAAAAAGACAAATCCAAGATCCCTGGCTGGGCCGGCCCCTTGGTCTCCTCACCGCACGTCTTGCCCCAGGTGTCGGTCCACCCAAACCTGCCCCGGCGGGCCCCGGCGGGGGGGTCTCACCCTCACGGAGCTCCGCATGGGGCCCAGGTCATGGTTGTAGGCTTCCACTGTCAGCACGTGGGAGGAGTTCCGCTCCCGGTCCAGGGGCCGGGGGCCTCGCATCAGGAGCCCGCTGCTGACGTGGATCCGGAAGTTGTTGCCATGGTTACCTGTGTGGAGGGGCACACGAGATGCATGGGCTGGCCTGGGAGGAAGATGCCGATGACACGGAGTGCAGTGAGTTCCGGGCCCTCTGGTGTGCTGGTCTGGCCTAAGGGTCTTGGGACCTTGGCTAAGGCCCACAATGCCTAGCGGGGGAGGGGGGCGGGAGGAGGGCGGGGATGGAGCTGAGGTTCACCAGGCTCTTTCTTAGGTAAAGCCTTAGTCCTGTCTCCACATCTCCACTTCCACTGGGGGCACGGAAGCTTCTGGAAGATTCAGAAGGGTTTTGGATCTGAACCCTACTTTCTGTAGGAGGATGAATCCAAGGCACAGCGGACCCAACTGGGTTGGGTTGGAACCCATGATCTTGATCTCTCTCCAGGGACCCACTCCTATCCACACTCAGCCCCTAAAGTCCGTGCAGGGTGGCTTCGCCCTTGACCCTGGAAGCCGGCAGATGAGTGGGTTTCGTGCTCTGGCTGTGGTGAGTGACTTCGGGAAGGGCTCCTGGTTCTAGTGGGATCAAGGGGTCTCCCAGAACCTGCCTAAGGCGACGTCGCATACGGAGACCTCAGGAACAAAGCCCGTGCGCTAACCTCTGCTTAGATTATCGTTAACTCGGTGCAAACCATCGGGAAACCCACTCCTCCCAGGGCTCTGCATCTGTGCATACAGCTCTGGATCGGCCAAAAAAAACCACTGTCTCCACAGGACGGCGGCCATCCCTCCCGGCCCCTGGCGGCCCACTCACCGTGGAGGATGCGGTACCAGACGCGCCCAAACTCGCCCTCATCTGCGTCTGTGGCTTTCAGCTGCAGGAGAAGAGACGGTGGGGTCATTCCTCATCCCGAGGCAGGGAGGGAAGCTGTTTGTGCAGCCCCGCCCCCCACCCCAGGCCTGTGTGTGCAACCTTGTTATTTCCCACGAGATCATCTTACCACGAACGGTCTATGCCGCCCCATCCGGGACCACCCACCCCATCCCTTCTTCATGAGAGACAGGGGGACACGTGAGATGTTCAGTCATCGCTCTCCGGCCCGGGCTGGAAGAGGCCACCCCATTCCTCTATGGTCCCCTGCCCGTGAGGCTTAGGAATCCCTTAGGAGCATTCCTAGGGTGACTTGGAAGGAGCTGCTATATCACCGAAACGCCTACCCTCGCACGGGTGAAGATGTTTAAAGCTGCGTTCCCTGGAGCTCCCTGACCAACCTGCAGCAGTTCCCCCGAAGAGTTCCCCACGATCTGTAAGCAACCTGTGCGCCTGTAAACGTAATGGCTCACCGAGGCAGCACTGGGTGGCGTCATTCGTCATCAGTGCCCTACCTGGGGTGAAGAGATGTCTGCACACAGCTCCCTGGGGAAAGCCTCGCAACGGAATCGGTGCCGTTGTAATTTGAATATGAAGTTCCCCACCCCCCTACCAACCAGCACAGGCTCCTGCGTTTGAATATTTAGTCCCAGACGGTAGCACTGTTTGGGAAGGCCGTGGAACCTTTAGGAGGCAGGGCCTCGTCCTGGAAGAAGCGTGTCACTGGGGACTGGACTCGAGGCGCTATAGCCTGGCCCGACTTCCCATCCCCTCTCTGCTTCCCCAGTGTAGATGCGGTGTGACTGGCCAGCCTCCTGACGTCACCACGCCTTCCCTGCTTGCTGCCGTGACGGACCGGCATCCCCCACCCCCAAAACTGTAAACCAGAATACGCCCTTTACCCTTGAGATGCTTTCGTTAGGATGTTTTGCTACAGCAGTGGACAGCAACTAAGACGCCACCCCAACGGGCACCAGCAGGCTGCATCAGCCACGGGTGATTAGATGTACACCTGATGCTGATTCACCCGAGGGGCCCTGGAAGCGGTCACAGCAGCGGTGACATGTAACTGAGGCTCGGGTGTCTGCCCAGGAAGACCCTGCGTACGTAAGGGAGGAATTACAACAGGAGAGCGACCGGTGGGACGCCACCCTTCACGGTAGCCTTCTTCGATTCGGCAGGAAGAATGTGGAGAGGGGATGAGATGGAGACGCTAGCCTGCTGCTTCCCACAGCTGCTGGGGCGCAAAGGAGAGAGAGCACCCAAGTTAGACCTGAGGTAAGTGGGGTTCCTGGCAGGCAAACGCTCGGAGCCCATGGAGAGAACGGGAGAGGAAGACGGATGGGCGTAGGTGTGATAGAAGATACTCCTCAGCCCCATCTTTAATACAGAGAAAAAGGGGGAAATCTATGATTCAGCATGGAGGCAGAGGCCTTAGTGACGGCCCAGTATGATAAACTATGGTAACTACTCATGACTGTATTGGGAAAGACTCGTTTATTATTGTTTTTGCATGTATATACGCGGGCATGCCATGAGTACGTGGGTGTCTGCCCGCAGAGACCAGAAGAGGGTGTTGGATCCCCGGGGGCTACCAGATGTGGGTGCTGGGCAACAACTTTAGGTCCTCTGGAAGAGCAGCAAGCTCTTTACCACTGGGCCGTCTCTCAAGCCTTGGGGGAAAGGCTTTTAAACAAGGAATGAAGGAGCCTCTCTCAGCCTGGTGTGTGAGGCCGTGGGACCCAGAGGCAGATGGGGACAGTCGGAGTTGTGTGGAGGTAAGAAACGAAGCGGTGCAGCCACCCACTCCTTGGGATAAAGGCGGCATAGCTGAGACGGTCGGAGAGAAGCAAGCCCTTGACGGACTGGCTCGTTCAAGCCAGTAGGGACGCTCGGCTATGTCTGACTGAGGCTTCGTGGCCAGTGGGGACTTGGAGGACGAAGAGGAATGGCAGACATCACTGAGGGAACTGGGCACCTGAGAGGTCGTGACTAATGGACGGCTCGTGGCTTTGTGTACTGTATTTACCAGAGGGTTACAGAAGAAGTCGGTCTACCTGGGGATGGGGAGGGGCTCCAGCGGCTTTGCTGAGCTCCCCGATGGGCTGTGACCTTTACAAAGGCTCTGATGGATCTGAGTCATTTAGACCAACAGGAAAACGGGCTTTGAAGGTATTAAAGCAAAGCTGTGTTCCCCTCTCAGAAGGATCCATCCAGGTCACTCAAAAGCAAGCGCGGTGAAATCTGCCTTGAGCCAAACGCACTATCGACCGGAGGGCAGATGCTGTGTGAGAGAAGGAAGAAGGGGCAAAGGGCAGGGCGGAAGGAACAGGTGAAAGCGACAAGGGCCATCCAGTGGGTGGGCAGCTGTCCTCTCAGAGTAAGCCATTCATGGTTTCCCCTCCAAGGAATACGGGCTGACGTGATGGCAGCCGCCCTCAATCTCAGCGTAGCACGCAAGGCCAGGAAGACCGTCACAACCTTAAAGCTGGCCCGGTCTACATAGCAAGTTCTAGGCTAGCCTAGACTACAGAATGAGATTCTGTACCAAAAACCTCACCCAGCTCGGGGCCCTTTCGGTAACCAGATGTGGAGAGACAGAGACCACGGCACTGGTCCAGAACCTATCAGAACCAGAGAATCACTCCATTAGCAGACACGGTGGCTGACAACGTGACCCCTGTCTGCCGGGGTCAAGAGTCACACGCTTTCCCCCACCAAGCCCATCAGGGGGCTGGGGGCAGGGAAACGCACGGCAACCCCGTGGCAGTGCCCCGGGATGAGGGTACGGGGTGGTTCATGGAGAATGACTGTGCATTCTGGAGGGTCAGATGGAGAAGTACCCCCCAACCATGATGCGGTACCCAACATTGCTCTTCCTGCTTCTGAGGAGACAACTGTGACAAGATTGTCCCATGATGCACTGGACCCTGCTAACTATTTTGGTGTCCCCCCCCCCCCAGCTGCTGAACCACACGGCCACTAACGCTTGTTGGCGGTAGACAGCCGTGGGCCTTCAGAGGTCATGCCCTGACAGAATGCCAACCCTGAGTGTCTTACAGATTTGGGAAAGCAACTGAAACAACAGTCAAAATAGCAGCCGAAGAGTCTGAATGAAGGCACGTTGCATAGGCGGAAAACGGCGTGCCCGGAAGCCATAGTGTTTTTGACTAATTATCCCAGTGCCGGATGAGTCGTTGGCCAGAAGGGCCCCTTCTGAGGACCCCACGTCAGATGGGCTATCGGGACCGGTGTTGGTTGCATGCCAATGTCGGACGGTAAGTCCTTACTGCTGAAGACGCTGTACACGCTGGTTGAAGACAGCGGGCTAGAACCAAGCCGAGAAGAGCTTCCTCCCGGTTGGCTGGCTTTCACAGAGCTGGAAGGCCCTCCGCAGGCTGTTAAAGAAGTGTCACCGTCTTGTTTTGTGATGGACTCTATGCACTGCATTACTAACACGCCAGGGAAAACCCGTGCCCTCTGGTGCATGGCAGTGGCACGGCTGTTACGGGTGCTTTTCTACTGGGTTCAGGACCCGTGCCACGGTGCAGAACTCATACTTGGTACTGTAACCTTTTTGATGCGCTGCCAGCCTTCTGTCTGGACTGTTCGTCTCTTCTCTACACCGTCCCCCCCAAAAGAGAGAGGGCTTTGTGCACCGTCACGTCACCGGTCCCTGGCACCCAGTAGGGTCGCTTATTTTGGCGGTGGCGTTTTGAGATTAGATTTCAAGTTGTCCAGGCTGCCCTTGAACTCCGGAACGTCCTGCCTCTGCCCCCCCCCCAAGTGCCAGGTTACAGGAGACCGTCACTACACCCGGCTTTTCATACATGTGTTGAACGGAGAGGTGAGCGGCCACGTGGCAGGTCACGTGGCGAGCCGACCCTCGGCGAGCACAGATGAAGCGTTCAGTCCCCTGGTCTCCGGTATTCTATTCATTTGATTTTTCCCTTGATCCTGTGGGTCATTCCAGGATTGTTCTAGCATTTCTCTCTCTTTGCCGACGCCAGCAAATCGGGTTCTTGTGACTCGGCACTCAAAGCGCTAAGATAAACTTTCCTGTTTTCACTCATCGGATATGCTTAGAAAGGACAGAAGAGGGATCCTGCTGCAAATATCAAGTCGGCAGAGAGACTGGGGCCCCCATTTGTCTGTGGCAAAGACTCGTGTCCTCTAACTAGGAAAACATGGGGTTCCTACCCATGTTACCCAGCACAGACTTGTTGGGTGACTCCGGGCAGGCCAGGCTTGCCTGGAGCACAGCCTCGTCACCTGTCGGGCGGGATGGCGCTGGATCCCCAGGGCTCCCTCCATGTTTAACGGTCCGCAGGAAGGCTTCTGTTCGCTTCAGGGTGGACAGACAAAGCTCTGTTCTGTGGTGAAGGGCCGTAGTCCTTAGATGTAGGTATGACTACTGCCATGTTGCATTCTGAGACCCTGGAGGCCCCTGATGGGCAGGCGGCACAAGACTTGGGCCCCTAGGCAGGCAGCTGGTTGCCAGGGAAGTCTGGGATTCTGGGAAGAGAACAGGGTTGTGGGGGAGGGTTGGAGAGATCCTGGTACCCCTCTCAAACTGCGAATGGCCTGACCTTGGCTGTCCCCTCCCTCCTAAGCTCTTTGCCCATTGAAAAATGTTCCTTGCCCTCACTTCTGAAGCCGGACACCTTAAAAGGAACACTCTTCTGAGAATCCAGGAAAGGCAGGGAGGGCCCAGGGACCCTGCAGGGCAGGCCTTGGGGGCTTCAGGCCATCACTCTTCCTCCTGCTGTGTCTCTGCTTAAAGATCCTCTCCCTGGTAACCTGGGGACTGGCAGGCATTGAATAGTCGACTATACCATTCAAATTTCCACGGGGGATGGTGGGAGCCCCAGGCCCGTGAGGCAGTTGAACCCGCCCCTGCTTTCACCAGTGTTTGCACACATGAGGGGGCTCCATGGAGACAGGCTGGAGTGAGCCAGGCGGAGGGCTCCCCTCTCCTTCCCTCTCTACCCAGTTGCCATCCCTACACTACCAACTGTCCCCTCCCCAAGGCAGGCCAGGACTCTCCCAGCAAAACCAGGCCCAGCAAGACAAGAGGGGAGAGAGCCCGTCGGCTGCAGGCACGGCAGAACATAGGGTCCCCACGGACCCCCTGGAACAGCCGAGACCGTGCCGCTGAGAATACAGACCTCCAAGGGTAGGCTGTGAGGCCGATGCTGAGGGACTGTAGAAAAAGCCAGTGCAAGAGGTGGGGGAGACTCTTGCTGGGAACGTGGGGGGACATAAAGGTGTGCTCAGATTTGGGGAGTCCTTCTGAGAAAATAGACAGGGCCCAGCAAAGGGGAATGGCTAAGCCAAGGCCACGCTGTCTCGATGGGACTCTAAGGGGAGGTAGAAAGTTCTAGAGCGTCCTCATAGAGAGATGCGTTCAGAGCAGGGCTCCAGTAGGGGAGGCTCCGTCTGCTTGGCCTTCAGGGGTGCTTCCTCCAGAAGCAGCTGCTCTTGCCGGCTGGCAGCAGGGAATCCAGTAGCCCAGCTTGCCTCGAGCTCCTGGGTCTGCCCTCAAGTACTCCAGGGTCGCTGGCTGTCATTAGAGTAACTCCAATGTCCATGCAGAAGTCGTCCTGGGGCCTGAAGCCTCCTTCTCTGGGTTCTGAGGTTCTGAGGGATGCAGGTCTTTCTTAGCCGAGACTTCCCTTCCTTACCGAGGCCAAGTACTGAGAGCCAAGGGACAGCTAATTTCTCTCCACAGGGGATGGCAGTGGGTATGGCCTATCCCTGCTCCCGCTCAGACTCGCAAAGTCCATGGATGCTCTGTCCATTCAGAGCACTTTCCAGGCCCAAGGCCTGGAGGGTGGAGGCCCTGAGCAGTTAGACGGGCATCAGAGTTTCCAGCCTGGAGCAGCTTCCAGGGCTGGGAGGGGTTGGGGCAAGGGATGGGCGGCAGGTGGGTGGAGAGGCCCGGATGCCCTCAGTCAGCTGTGCCCGGGAGCCAGGAGTTAGGTTCCGGAGTCGCTGGTGAGTGCCCAGGCGGGACAAGGGCTGTAGGGGCTAAGGGTCCTGGGTGGCCATGCTCTGTGGTTCCCCGTAACTACAGGCAGGGCCTTGGCACGACTGAGCCTCCCCTGTGGCCTGGCTTTGGTGCTGGAACCCAAGGGAGATGCGGAGTAAAATGGGAGAGGAGGAAGCTGTTTCCCCTCTGCCTCCGACGAGACTCTGAGGTTGGAGTGAGGACAAAGGTCCGTCTGGATCTTCGGGTTTTCTGTACTGGTTTGTGCAATTCAAGACTGGTACATGCCGGCCTGTCGGCTGGGCGGGGGCCCGTTGTGGTGTCTGGATCCGCCCGAGAAGCATATCCAATATTCGAAAATTCGTTTCAAAATTTCTGGACTCGAAGTGTATCTGGCATTTCATAACGCCCGTCTCTCTTCTTTGCTTCAAGCGACTTTGAGTTAGTTGCCAATATTTAAATAGAAGGAATGTTTGCCTTAAAAAAGTAATTCTTGCCTCAGCTGAGAAAACTGAAGGGCCTGGCGAAAACGTCTACGTCCCCGAGGGCCATCGGCCTAGCGGGTGGGGCCGGCCAGGGCCTCCTTCGGAACTGCCCGTCTGTCTTCTCTGATCCTGCATTATCCACGCCAAGGCTCGGGAACCGTCAACACCGGCTACCAGCCGCCCAGTTTGGCCTGGTCCTCCGTCTGCGAGGACCATATGTGGCCTTCCCCACATGGGATAGACGCTCTGACGTGGAAACGCCCAGTAGGTGAACGATGTAACAGGGCAGGCTTCTCTTTTTCTTAAATGAGATTTCCAAACCAGGTGTAGTGATTTGAACTCCCTATGCTTTTTATGTCCCAAGTGTGTTTGAATGACTCGCTGGGCTCACAGAGGGTTGGCGGCAAGAAGGGGTAGGCATGGGAGCAGGGGTCAGGATACCTGGTCTTGCCCTTTGCTTGCCTATGTGGCCTTGGGCACAGCCCTTTGTGCTGTGCCTCAGTTTCCCCGAAAGCAGGTTAGACTGCAACAGGAAGCAACGACAGAAGTATGCATGGATCCAGGCAGGTGAAATAGCCATGCGGTGGGCCTGGGGAATGTGGTCCACTTTACCAGTGCCTTCGGAGAAGCCAGGGGTGAAATTCGGACATGTCAGGAGAAGCCAGGCACTCAGACATCTATGGAGAGCTCCCTCTATCTCTCTGTCTCTGTTCTTTGAGTCTCCCATAGCTCAGGCTGGTCTCAAATCCACTATGCAATCAGAGCTGGCCTCGAACTCCTATCCCCCCCCCCCACCCCGCATCCCCCAACACGCACACATACACATTTGCATTGTGCTGGGATTGCAGCCATGCACCACCATACCTGGTTTGGAAATCTTGTTTTAAAAAATAGTCAAAAATAAAGTTAAAAACACCCCCCCCAAAAAAAAAAACCATTAAGACACATGTGTCTACAGCCTCAGCCTTAGGCTGTTGCTCGGTTCCGCACCAGCCCACCAGGGCATCTTACACTCTGACTTCTTCCGGGTTCACGGATTGGTTCACTGGCGGATTTGGTCTTAGATTTAGGCTTTTGGGCCTAAGACTGGGAAGTGCCAAGAACTGACTACAAAATGCCAGGAGGCCTCATGGCAGAGGAGAAGGGTAGAGCAGAAAGAAGCCCCAGCCCTATCTCTCATCAGCGATGCGACGCCTCTCCGGGCCTCTGTGCTAACCTGTGACAAGGCCGTCAGGAGAGAGCATGGCTAACAGCTCGGCTGCCATCGGTGTGCTCCAGGTAAGCCTCACCTCTGTCTTGCCCCTGCAGGCACCATGAGCACAGGACGCTCCAGCACCCCCAGCCCCGCAGCCCTCCTGACGACGCCTGGGATTCACGCCCAGGCTGCTGACCCTGTCCCCGCCCTCATCACCCTGGCCTGTATTTTCCTGCTGCTGGCCTCCTGCCTGCTGTTCATGATGCTGTGTAAGCCAACCGCACTGGACCCTGGCCGCCGAGGGCCCCGGGAATGCATGCCGCATCACCCCGCCAGCCCCAGTGAGCCCAGGCTCCGGCTCTGGAAGCGCCTGGGCTCTCTGCGCCGCTCTCTGCACAGCTTCCAGCGAGGCAGGCCTGCCGTCCAGCAGTGTCCCCTGCCAGGCCTCGATGACCTCCGGGGTGACTGCAACCGCACTGAAGCCGCTGAGATATGACACAATGTCCGCCCATGCCCGAGACCGTCCTGTCTCTGATGGAGCCTGGCGCCTCAGGCGTGTTATAGGACGGCGTTACGGAAACCCTGGACCTCCGTATGCGTGTCGGCCCATGCCCTCTCCCAGAAGACTTGTTAACAGACCCTTGGATCACAGGCTTCTAGAGCTTTACTCTTCGGTCTCGAGTTATAACTTGGGGTACCCCAGCACCCCTTTTTGGGAAGCTATGTATCTACTGATCCTGGGAGTAGCCCAACCCTCACTCCTACCCCGCCTCTGAAATCCTTGCCTGTCTTCTGAAGGCCTAGCTCAGAGCAGCTGCTGAAAAGCTCAGACATGTCAAGCAAGTGGGTTATCGGCCACCCTGGGTCTACGCTATTCTGCATCTGCGATAACTTAGTACCCCGGGGAACAGGACCTAGGGACCGCTCTCTAGGCCCTCCTGCCCCTTCCGATGGATCTGGCTGGTTGCTAGCCAGGCTACTGGCAAGTACCAAATCATGAGCCTGGAAGCCCTCTTAGCGGCCTCTTGTCGGGACAGACCAGGAGGGCCTGAAGATGGCCTAAGAAGTCTCCTGTTTGCTGGGTGTGGTAGCTCACCTGTAATCCCAGCGTTCGAGGGGCGGGCAGAGGTAGGATTGTTCAAGATGGACTGCGCTACACCATGAAATCCCGATTCGAATAAAATCAAAGCAGGTCAGACAGATAAGAAATAGGCTGCTGTCCAAGGCAAGGTGGAGGCTGTACAGCTGAGGCAGGAGGCTGGCCACTGTCACATTCAGATGTTACCCGGAGTCTGAGGGTGCACAGCAGTGGTACCATGTCCCACTGGGAAAGATGTGCCCCCCACCCCCCACCTCAGACAGCATGGACCAGACCCTCTCAGGACAGCTGGAGGACTAGGGTCAGATGGCACTAGCTGTGTTCTGTGTGTTGTGACGACCTCATCACGTGACCTGTCCGAGCAGGCCCACTCCAGTGTGGGCTGCTGGGAACCCCCATAGCCTCCCGTAGGCATGGCCTTCTGCTGTATCTCAGATTTGAAGACTGGGCAAGGGAAACCTGAGATGCTTAGCTCCTGTCCCAAAGCCAAGTGATCGTGGGCTGCCCACACCACCCTGCTATGACCACTCCCTCTCCCAGATACAGAGCTTCACTGGCTTCCCTGTGCCCACTGGGTGTACACACTCCACGGTGTGCAGTGGGATCTGGGCACTAGCTTCGGGCAACTGAACGATCTGTCCTGTCTGCGGATTACGCTTTACTGGTACCTCTGCGTTGCGAAGCCTTTGTTTCCCAATAGAACCGCCCTCCTGCCTGGACTTCTTCTGAACTCCCGTCTATCTTGGGGAGGCCAGAAGCATGCACGGTCTTGTCTGTCTTCTTTCTTGTGAGCCTGGAGCCTCAGGGAGCCAGATCTTGTCCTAGAACTCAGTGTATCCCCACTCACTAAGCCAGCAGGCATCCGGTGTGGGCCTAACCCACACAGACTGCCTGGTGCTCCCTGTGCTACCCCTAAAGGAAGATGACTCTCCAAGCATGCTACAGAGGTGAGGTCACTGTGCCTTTCTCCAGCATCCCTGTGACATCCACACATCCCTTAGTGTGTGTGTGGGGGGGCAGGGTTTGCATCTCTGCAGGACACTTCTGCGGCTGGGGAGAAAGTATCCTAAGACTCTGAACATCTGAGAAGTGGGGAAATCAGGGGAGTTCCGCATCACTCGGGGGGGCTCCAGGATGTGGAGCCAAGTCTTATGTACACAGAAACCAGCGTTTCGGGCCAGGAAGCAAACCAGCTTCCTCCCAAAGGGCTTTGAACAGCCCCTCCCCCTTGCTTGTTCACCTCCTTGAGGCATCTTAGGCTAAACTGTAGGAACGGGGCACCCTACAGCCCGCTCTGCCCTTATGCTGGGCGGGCTGGGTTCTGAGGCTCCTATCAGATGCTCCTGGGGATGGCTGGTACTAAGCTAGGGTGGGGGCTCCATTGCTTCACGGGTAGGGACTTGAATTCTTTCTTAGCTCAGACCAGAGAGAGTGACCTGTCCCCTCCCTCCCTCTGGAGCCGGCTGCTGGACTCGTTTGCATGTCCCTGGCCTTCCTGGACTCTATGAGAGAGAGTCAGCTCTCTGTTCCTCTGCTGACTGATCCTGGTGCCCGCACAGGGAGGCAGGCGCCCTTCTACCTCCCTCTGTTCCTTCCCTCTCGAGTCGGGGAACGGGCTGTAGTGGCAGAGCCATCTTTGTTGAGCTTGGCTGGCCCTCCGGATTGGGTGGAAAGCTGAGGCTGATGACATGGGCCATTCATTCCGTCTTCGTCCAGCAACTGAGTGCATGTGTGTGTACACACGCATGCCTGTGTGCGTGTGTGCGAGCATGTATGTGTGTGTGCATGCGTGTGCTTTGTTTTCAGGGACCTTCTTCTCCCCCTGGGCCCCTTGGCTGTGGCTCCTACCCTGGGCCAAGGGGTCCTTTCTTCTTCTGCCCGCTTTCTTCCAAGAGGGGAGCCTGGCCAAAGAGCTGTGAAAGCCGCTCTGTTCTGGCCTTGCTCTCCTTTCCTGGCTCTCTCTCCTTTCTGGGAAAGAGTTACTTCCCCCTCCCTGCTTCTCTGAAAGGCTCCGGGGAGGAGGCCAAGGCGAGCCAGGGCCCTGTCCTCAGCTAACACAGACCGGGGCCCACTCTTTCTAGAAGGGAGGGGATTTCTTGAAGTGTAAGCTACTTCCGGCCCACCCTGGACCCCCTGCTGTCCCCATCCCTTATCCCATGATGCTGCTGAACCAGTACCCTCAGAGCTGAGCACAGCCCTGCGTGGCCCAGCCTGCCACCTGCCTGCACGATGCTGTGGCCCTCTGGGATGTCTTCTGGGACGCTGGCCTCATAGCTGCTCTGCAGAAAGATGGGCCGGTTGTCGTTCACATCCAGAACCGTGACGAACACGGTGGCCGTACCCGTGCGCCGCTTGCCTACGGGGCCATTGTCTGCGGGGAGGTGAAGGAGAGCAGGCGTTAGAAGCTATGAACTCCAGGGCATCAGCCAGAGTCACACCGTCCGCCCCACACCCCTGTCAGCCAGAGTCACACCATCTGCCCCACAACCCCTCCCCATCAGCCAGAGTCACACCATCCCACACCCCTGTCAGCCAGAGCCACACCATCTGCCCCACACCCCTGTCAGCCAGAGTCACACCATCTGCCCCACTCCCCCTCCCCGTCAGCCAGAGTCACAGCGTCCCACACCCCTGTCAGCCAGAGCCACACCGTCCGTCCCACACCCCCATCAGCCAGAGTCACACCGTCCACCCCATACCCCTCCCCGTCAGCCAGAGCCACACCGCCCCACACCAGCCTCAAGAGATGGCAGCTCGTTGTCCTTCAAGACCGTCAATAGCACTACCCGGGGCTGACATAATGCCGCATCCCAGACAGACGCTTGTCTGGCTCCTTCAGCATGCACAACAGACCAGGGAAGCAAGCAGGATTCTCCTTCCTAACTCACAGCTGAGCTAATGAAGGCCCCGAAGGAGGGGGGCGCATGGTGGAAACTTCCGGAGCCTACGTGCACCATTCTCTTCAGAAAAGGGGCTCTTGGAGGTGTGATTAAGTTAAAGATGCTGAGGGGAGGCCAGTCCCATTAAAACTTACCCACTGATTAGGTGTCCGTAGACAAGGTACCCTGGGCACCTCATGGGAAACTGAGGCAGGAGGTTTGCTGGAGACCAGTTATTTGAAAGCTGCCTGCCTTATAACTAGCCACCAATGAAGAGAAGGTCCAGTGAAGATGGCGCCATGAGCCACACAGCTGGGCGGCCACCAGACATGGAGGAGCTAAGAAGGATTCTGCCCCGAGGCAGTGGACGGACTGCGGGTCTGACAGCACTTTGGTTTTGAACTTCTAGAACCAGGAGACACCACGTCTCTGCTCTTCTAAGCCACAGAAGCTGTGTCAATTTGTCCCAGCAAGCCTGGGACCCACACAGGTGAGGAGACATGCTGATGTCATAGCCAGGGTCCAGCGAGGGGTGAGGGACACGGGGAAGGCACCCGGTCAGCTACCTCAAGGGCAGGTACTCGCTGCTCCAGTCACGGGTGATGGGCAGAATGTAGGCCCGGGGACTACGGGCTTCTGAACTTTGGAATAAAGTCTCCTTAAGAATGTCCCCCACGGAGTATTATCGTTCCTTATTAAACACTGGCCTGGCAGGTCAGCATGTCTGTAAGGTGGGCTTAGCATGGTGGGGCTCATAGGAGCCAGCCAGGGTGAAGAGCTCTGATGTAGGAGCCATGGTCCCACCCAGGGGAGTTGCTGGGAAGTCCTCCTAGAGGGTGACTTCATCCCAGGGAGGAGCAGGGTGGTAGGGTTGGCTGGGGACCAACGGTGACTTGGCCTTTCTTCCTAGTTGAGCATACATTGGGGTGCAGGTCACTTACCCCCCCCCCACCAGGGTGACCCCTTTCACTCTTCTGGGCTCTTCCCCCTCACCCAAAGGGGCCGGCCTCAGCAAGGATGCCGAGCTGGGAGACCTTCATGGAGGGCAGGACCAGAGCTCCCTGCTTCTGCCAGCTGAAGGCAAGGATAGCTCCAGGTGGGCGACGGTTCTCCAGAAGGCGGTGCCTTCCCAGGATGCACTTAGGATGGGCAGAGAGGAGAGCAGGACAGAGCAGCTGGGCATGGCTGAGCTGGGAAGGGGCTGCTGGGAGGACTGGGAGCCACTGGGGGAACACAGGGCCTCCTCACACCCTTCTCCCGCAACCCAGAGCCCCCAGGGCTTCCTACTGTTTAGAGACCAAAAGCCACATTTTTAGCTCAAGATTCAGATTCCCCACGTCCTTCCTTCCCTGTATTATTATATAGCCTTATTCCCCTAGAGCATGCTGTACCTTGGGCTAGTGTGTACTGGGACACACAACACACATACATACACACACATACACACACATACATACACACACATACACACACACAGACACAACACACACACATATACACACACACACACATACATACACACACACACACACATACATACATATACACACACCACACACATATACCACACTATACACACACACACATACACACACACAGACACAACACACACACCACACACACATACACACACACATACATACATATACACACACACACACATACATACATATACACACACCACACAAACACACACACATACACACATACCACACACACACTACACACACACAAACACAGCACACACACACACACACATATACCACACTATACACACACCACACACACACATACACACACACCACACACATCCCTTACGCCTGTCTCTTGCCTGCCCATCACCACATCATACTCTTTCCTGGGAAGGCCACCCCTACAGTCCCGCTGACGCTGAGGCTTTGCAGGTGGGTGGGATGCCCTCGCCGCCCCCTCCCCATCACCCTGTCTAGCTCTAGAGGGGAGCAGCTTGCAGTCACAGATGAGCGTTCCTCACTTCCCTAGCCATAACGAGGAGCCCAGCCACCTGCGCGGGCCAGATGGCACCAACCACAGCTAGTCTACGGACCGTCCCAGCGAGGCCGAGGAGAAGTCCTTGCGGGTGGGGGTATGTAGAACTGAGGTGGCTGTGCTGAGTAGCCACATGGCCCATGGAATGACGCAATCAATGTACAGGGGCAGGACAACCAATCAGGGAGACTGAGGCCCAACGGTGCCCCCTGAGCCCCGATCAGTCCCTGCCCGCTTATTTTATTATCTTTTGAGAAAGGGTCGCATGTGGGCCAGGCTGGTCTCAGACTTGCTGTGCAGTTGGGAATGGTCCTGAACTCTTGATCCTGCCGCCCACCGCTCCCCAGTGCTAGGAGCACGCACGGCCGTGGCGCATGGATGTATGATGCTCGTGTCGCCCGCCCTCCCTCCCTGCCACAACGGGTCTGCTTCCTGACTGGCATGTGGCCTTATCCTTCTTCACACTTGGGAGCACGGACAATACCCACTCACCCCCCAGTGCCCGGTGACACCCGGAGGGTGGTGGGTCTTTCTGTACCAGGCAGAGGTCTGGCCCCAGGCCTGGTCCCCCGTGTGGACTCTGCCCGGGATAACGGTGCAGGTGGTACCCAGGGCACTTACCTATGGCCTCCAGTACAAGTGTGTACGCAGCTGTGGTCTCGCGGTCCAGGCCGACCACGGTTCTCACCACAGCGTCACGGTAGCCCACGCTGAACTTCCCGTCCACGTTTCCCCCTGCGGGCGGGTGGGCGGGAGGGGCGTCAGGCCTGGGGAGGCACCGTGACTCTCCTCCCACGTGGGCACGTGCACGGGACCCCTCAGAGGACGCTACTCGGTCTCTTACGGGTGGAGGGTGTAGCCAGCGTGGGCTGAATGCCTGGGAGCATACGCGATCAACAGCTATTGGGCACCTACTGTGTACCAAGCCCTCCAATCATGGACCGAGTTCATCTAACCTCCACGGAGGTCCCGTGCTCTGTCCTGGGCTCCTCCTGTATGCTGTCTCTGGAGCTTGGGTCCTGCTCATATTGACTTTACCTGAAGGAGCTGACTTGGGTGAGGGCCGACTTTGGGGTGAGGTGGGGGTATTTCCCAGAACCCTCAACTTTGGGGATAAGGAAGACAGTTCTCTGGGGGAGGACTCATGGAGGACTGGAATGGACAGAGGGGACAGGAGACAGGCGGGGCTTGGTGTTCCTGGGTGGTGGTCCCTCAGGAGGGTGGAGCCCAGGGAAGGTCTCTCTGGGACCAGTGAAGCCGAGACACAGCCTGTGTGAGCTGCCTGCAGTGCAGCACTCCGGACAGCAGAGGGAGCCACCTCACTGTGCTTGGAACAATGGAGAGCCCCAATCAAGGCAGGCCAGCAGGAACCAGTCACTTTACTTGGTTTGGACCCCCGAGGGAAGCCCTGGAAGTCAACTTCCAGGCTCCTCACAGTCAGGGACAGAACCCGACTCCTCACGGGATTCGGGGGAGTGGGGGAGGCTGCCATTCGTGTTAGCAGCAGAACCTCTAGGCTGATGTCCTGGGGGTCTCGCCCGCTGTGGCTTCTCCGGATGGTCTTCGGGCTAGGAGGCGGGCATTTGGAGGAAAGGTCTGGGAAGGAGAGCCTGGGGTTGACAACTCCCTGGGTACAGGAAGCCACGGATGACACCCGGAGCCTGGGACACCTGGTGTCGGGGAGGCAGGGTGTACACGGCACATGGGAAGGTCTGCACGCACGGGTGCAGCACGCAGAGGAGTTGTGGCCCCGGGTGGGTCACAAGCAGGAAGAAGGTGGTTGTGGGAGGAGGGGTGGGGGAGGGCTCTTGACAACCACGGAGCATGTTAGCCATGCCCTAAGGGTTCTACTACCGTGGCAGGTCCACTCTCCCCATAGAGCCAGGGCTGGACCTCAGTCAGCCTGAGGTCCTCCTGAACGTGTTCCGGCCCAACTAATGCATTTATGGAGTCTGAAGCCGGCAGCCTCTCGACAGATCGGAGATCTCAGGGTCCCCAGGGAAGGATGAAGCAACATTCCTTCAGCGACTGCTTTCTCATACGTGGGTGAAGGGTCGGCCCAGTGAACACTGTCCCCTCTGCCCAACCCCACTACACTGTTAGCCTCGAAGCTCCCTGGGACGTAGGAACAAGGCCTTGGGGAGTTTTGGGGGTTAGAGGCCCACGCCCCCTTCCCATGCTTCTGTCCCCACCCGGTCCGGGTCCCTGTGAGGAGGGCGGGGCGGGGCTGGGAGGCAGCCAGGGCAGTACCTGTGATGAAGTAGCTGAGCTCTGCGTTGAGGCCCACGTCGTTGTCCGTGCAGTTCAGCCAGACCACACGGAACTCCCGGGGAACGTCCTCAGACACGGACACGTTGTACACGGCAGGGAAGAAGGTGGGGGTCTCGTCATTCACGTCCAACACTGCCAACAGAAGGGGCACGCTGGGTTAGGCCTGGCTACGACCGTGGATGCCCAGGACCGCGCAGCAAAGGCTTTCCAAGGGGGTCACGGGCTCCAGAGCTAGCTCACCCCCCCACCACACACAATCCCTGACTGTGAAGTGTGGGTGAGAGAAGCCCGGAGCGTCGCCCCCTCACCCTGGTGTGTTCAACAATAACAACAGCAATAATAATCATGGCCGAGATGCTGAGGGTTTTCCACACGGTCCACAGCCGCCCCTCACGGTGGGCATCACCGGCCAGGCTGTAGGAGTTCAGGGCGGTTGAGTAACAGTCACGCAGCGATAGAGGGAAAGGCTGTGGTCTTGGGGGGGATCTACCCCGGTTTGCAAAAGGGATCCCAGGGGTAGGAAGCTAGCTCTGAGGTTTCTCCTTCCTAAAGGTTTAATTTCCCTTAAATATTTGCGCGACTGGCTTTTCACACAAGGCACCTCTTCCTTGGGCACACGGGGCTTAGGGTGACCCTTACAAGTGAGGCGACCTCCCCTGCTCTCTGTGGCGCCACCCAGGGAAGTCACAGGCCGACGTTATCTATGGTTTCTGCTGAGTTTGGACAAGAAGTTCTTTGAGGGTCCTCTTTGAAAGAGGGGACACTTCCTGTTGCTTATTATTTGGTTAGAAGCGGGTCCCCAAACTGGTTCCAGGCATCCACGAGGGCGTCTTGGATCCTCGGGAGAGGGGACATCTGGCTCTGAGACCCTTGCTGTCCCAGGTCCCCACGGAGGAGGGCCAGGCTGTGTGTCTGTGTGTCAGGCTAACCACCTGCCTGCTTCCCTGCGCCCTCTGCATGGAGAACCAGCGGGGCCAGGCCGGGCTAAGCCCGCACCTACTTCCTGTCCCCAGCCACACCCTGTCAATACCCATCTTTCTCAGTGCCAAAGACCTTGCAGATGGGAAACTGTACTCCTTCACACGGGGTGGACCCTTAGATCCGAGGAGTGAAGGATCTGGGAACGGAGGCCTCTCATCACCCTCTACAGAACGGGGAATACTGGCCTTCTGAAGACGACAAGCCTGCTCGGGACCCTGAGGCCCCAGCAGCAGCCTGGGATCAGAGTCTAGGCGGGGCGGGGGCCTCAGCGGGGCTCTGAGCTTCAGGACGGTGGCCAGGTGGGGACAAAGCTCAGCGTGATGAAGGCAGACAAAGCTGGGCTGGTGGGCTTCCCACCAAAGAGGGTGCCCTATGGCCAGTGCACGGCTGGCAAGCATGGCACCGTTCCAGACCCGGCTCCCAGCAGGAGGCGCCCCTCACCGCGGACGGTGAGCGTGCTGGTGGAGCTCTTGGTGGGTGTGCCGGCATCGCTGGCCACCACCCGCAGCTGGTACTCGGCGATGCGCTCTCGGTCCAGCTCGGCCGTGGTGGTAACCACGCCACTGGTGCCGTTGATGACGAAGTCCATGCGGGGCATGCCCACTTGCATGCGGTAGGACACCAGCCCGTTCAGGCCCTCGTCCAGATCGATGGCCACCACCTGGGGAGGAAGGAGAGGCTTCGTGAGGGGGGTGGTGGTGTCGTCTGGATGGACGCTTCTTTCCTTTCCTACAACCAGAGCTCGGTGCACCAAACGCACCTGCTCCCCTGTAAACCTCAGAGGCCTGGCCACGGTCCCCAGGGCAGCCTCTGTTGGGCGGGGTGTCAGAGCCCGAAGCTTCTCTGGTGATTTCCAGTCCAAGCGCACTGAGAGAGACCAGGGCGGGAAGGACTTGCTGGGACCAGACCCAGGCCCCCCCGAGTCTTGCCCTTCAAGCCCTGCTACCTTTTTTAGAAAGTTCTTCCAGGCCTCCAGCAGGCCCGGGCTCCTAGACTTTGTTGTGGTCCAGAACCTTCCCTCATCCTCCAACTCTTACGGTGCCGGCTGACAGCATCCCTAGGCCTAAAGACCCTTTTGCCTCCTGGGCCTTGGCTTCGCAGCCTCCAGAATCAACTCCTCTCTCTCTGCCTTGTGAGATAAATTACAGTCGAGTGGAACAAGGTATCGGGGCCATTCTTTAAAGCCGAAGATTTCATTTTGTTCATCTGGGGCTGAGGTTAAGTCGGGCAGAGCTCTCCCAGGCCCTGCGCTGTTGCCTCTGGGGATCCCAGCGTGATTAGAGAGCTGGGGGCACGAGAGCCGGGGCACCCAGAGCTGCAGAATCGCACCCGAGGTGCACAACCACGGTGAGAGGGACAGCTCTGTGGTTAAAGGACGACTCCTGCCATGGGAGGACGATGGCGTCTCTGCGGGGACAAGGCCTCTCTCAGATGCCTCCCGGGACAGGCGCGCATCATCTGACTCTATGTGCACCCGGCTCCAACTCCTGAAGACAGTTCTTGCACATGCTCAGCAGCGGCCTTTCTTGGTGGAGGTCCCAGGAGCGCCTAGGAGCACACTCCTTAAAGCAGAGCCTCTTTCTGAACCCCAGGTTTCCCTGTCACAGACTCCCAGGTCCTGGAGCCCTCCCATAGCGCTGAGCAACTTCAGTCAGATCTGCCCTGCTCCGGTCCCCGAGGCCCCTGGGGATTGGTTACTTTCTGGCTCCTCCCCCTTTGGGGCGTTCTCCTTGGGGACTGGCCGCGGTGGTTGATGTGGAGGCGCCCCCTGCTGGGGACTTGGGAGAATGTCCCGTTTTTCAGGGATCAAATACAAGGTTCATCTCCTCTCATAGGAAAAGAAACTGAGGCACAGTGGGCACAGCCCCGTCTTCTTGGAGTGGGGACGAGTGACCCCACTGTCTCGTGTCTAAACCACGCCACACACAACAAGCTCCACAGCTACTCTGTGTTCCCTGCCGCCGTCCGGCGTAGCCTTGGCACAGCCGGGCAGCCACCGCTGCTGTTTCCAGTTCTTGGGTGAGAAAGCGGAGGCTCAGAGAGGTTGAGGAGTGTATTCTGGGTCACACAGCAATCGTGGTAGAGTTGGACTCCAGTGCCTTTCTTTCGAGGTGCTGGGAATGGAATCCAGGGCCTGGCTCATGGCGGGAAAGCCCTCTTTCACAGATCCCACCCTGCTGCACCCAAGCTCAAAAGCCCGCAGCCTTAACCTTGAGTTAACTCTCCTGGGGTTCCTAAGAAGTCGCTGGTAGGACATCACATCCCCCCAATCGGCACCTTCAGGGTCTCCCAGGCTAGGGGGAGAGTGGCCCTCGCTCTTCTGGGCCACGGGGAGTTGGAGAGTCTCTCCAAAGCTTCCTTCCTAGTGGGAAGAGTCTCATTTCTGCGCAGAGCTGCTTGGGGGGGGGGTGTTCCCAGGAGGAAAACGGGGTTCTTATACAGGAATACTGAGCCTCACACGTCAGACATTTTGTTCTAGAGTTGCAGTTCTCAACCTGTGGGTTGTGACCCCTTTGGGGGTCGAACCATCCCTCCAGAGGGGTCACATAAGACCATCTATACATCAGATATTTACTTATGATTCATAATGGTAGCAAAATCACAGTCATGAAGTAGCAACGAAAATAATATTATGGTTGGGGGGGGTCACCATAACATGAGGGACTCAATTAAAGGGTCGCAGCATTAGGAAGGTCGAGAACCGCTGTTCTAGAACCATCCGTAGCTTGTGGGGCTGGAGTCTTGGTCCAGACCCCCCTACAGGCTAGGGAACTTTCCAAGTCAACTTCCCAGAATTCTGCCCACCCTCTGGGCTTCTGCTTCTGTCTGATCCTGTTTCCTGTCCTTGCCCACGGCACCGTGCCTCCATCTCCCCAAACCCACCGGTTCTTCCAGACTCAGCTCTGTCCCCCAGGGGCCACCCAGACCCCGTCAGACACTGCAAGCCCTCAGCACCAGTTGTCCCAGACTAGCTGGCTTACGTTCTGTTGGGGGACTTAACCAGCACCCTCCGCCCTGATAGAAATGCTTCGCACGGGACGCACAGGGAGCCCTTGGCCCACACGGACTGGGTGAGCGGCACTTACCTGGTAGACAGAGACCGCTGCGGGGGTCCCCTCAAGGACCTCAGCCACAAAAGGAAGGTTCTGGAAGGTGGGGTCGTTGTCATTGAGGTCCAAGAGATTCACAAAGACTGTGGCACTGCTGGTGGCCTTCAGAGGGGGTCTGCCGCCTGGAAGGACGAGGAGGAGGGGGGCAGGGACGGGAAGATGGGGGTGAGAGAAGAAAAGATGGTGACGGGGAGGCATTCAGAGGCACGTACCCCATCCCGATCCCCAGGTGTCCCTTCCCAGTCCCTCCCTACCACAGGGGCGCCCTGGGGGTGGGTACATCTGGGATGCAGAGAGTATTCTACTCTGAGTGATGAGGTAGCCCTCCTGAGTGGGTTCCAGGACCCCTAAGGACCACCCACGGGGGGGCATTCCCCAAGGTCAAGAGCCTCTGCTTATGGGGGAGCTCAGGGTGGCGAGGGGGTGAGTCCGTACAGTCCGTGACTGAGATGACAATCTTGCGCATGAGCTCCGCCTCCACGGGGTCGGGGTTCTCTCGGTCCAGCATGACGTGGGTGGTGCGGATCTTGCCCGTGGTGCCGTTCAGGCTGTAGAACTTATTGGGGGGCTGGATGCTGTACACCAGGGTGCCATTCTCCCCCAGATCTGGGTCCACAGCCACCACCTGCCCAGGAAGGAACAGACCTCTGAGTTACATCAGAGTCCTTGGCCCAGGCCCAGGCCCAGGCGCAGGCAGCGGGCTCCCTTGCCCAGTGAGGACTCTGTTGGGAACAGGAAGTGGGAGGGTCAGGAGATACATCAGTGATGAACTCTGGGTCCTCTGGCTTCTTCACCCATCATTTGACCACGGGGAAGTGCCTTTCTGATTCAAGCCTGGCTGCCCCATGTAAGGTGGGTACCTGCCTAGCATGCATGCAGCCCCGAGGGCTCCACCCTCAGAGCCACACAAACGGATGATGGAGGTACACACCGATTCCTAGGACTCAGGAGTCGGGGGGCGGGGAGATCAGAAGTTCCAGGCTCAGGGTCTGGGAAGGCCCCCTGACTCTCTGCTGACCTTTGGAGAGGACTGGAGCCCTGGATCGTGGAATCCGGGTCCATTCTCACAAGGCCCTTTCTTTCTCCCTCTGGCACTTCTGAGGATGGCAGATTTGAAAAGCACTGGGCCTCTGTGACACCACAGCCTGGGCAGGGAGCCCTTAGCCCTTAGCTGCCTTTCCCTCCTTTGGAGGGAAAAGCAGAGCCCGGAGATGCATGGGCCAGACTTAAGGTCCATGGCACCAGCCTTGGGGTGATCCTGCTCCCTTTCTGGAAGCATCCTGGAGTCCTGAGACAGCAGCGGCTCTCACCCCTCAATCTGTCATCTCTCTGCGTTGCAGAACCACGATGACAACATCAGAGGTGAGCAGGGTCATGGTGGGGGATAGGGGGAGGCGCCGTGTGGGGGAGAGGGTGGCTGAAGTCCCAGGGGCTGCACCAGGACAGCGTCATTAACTTCGAGACACAGGGCAGCGGCAGCCAGGGCTGGTCAGCATCTCCATCTCGCTCAGTGTGAAATTTTATGCTCTGGCAGCAAAATTTGTGTGTCACCCCCCTCCCCCGGCTCTGGCTTAATCCCCGGCCGAGGGTCTCTGGGGTCACTAGACCAGAACAGATAGATATCTGGCCCGGGCTCCACTTGCTTGCATCTCCAGGCTCAGGGAGGCAGGGAGAGAAGCTTACAGAGCCAGTCCCTTGCCAGGGACCCCCTCTTCTGCATGGACACCTCACACCAGACTCAGCGTACCCTACCCTCTCCCCAGCCTTGCAGGAGCAGAGGGCCCAAGAGGGGTCCCCGTGTTTCTGTGTGCCTCCGTTGTTTCAGGAGGGGCAGCTTTTTCATCCCTGTTCTTCCGGAAGGGGAAACCAAGACTCGGAGCCCAAACAACCTTCCCCGGGCTGGCATTTGAGGTCAGTCTCACAGTGAGTAAGGAACTTCGCCCGTAGAGGATGCCCAGGGAGCTGTCTCCTGCCCTCATTGGGGTGGGCACTGGCCTTGGCCTCTCAGCCCCTCTCTCGCTCAGGAGAGGCCAGAGGCCGAGACCCCGCCTGTGGGCTCCCACCGGGCAAGTCCGTGGACTCTCCACTTTCCCTCATTTATTTCCCATTGCATGCTCGTCATTTTTCTCCCACCTGACAGGGAATAATTCTCTCCCTCTCCCTCTTCTTTATTTTGCTGGAGGGCTTTGAAAGGCTCTAAATCAATGCCCATCAGCAGGTCCTTGAGCAGGTCCAGGAGCGGCAGGGAGAGCCAGGCCTGAGCTCATGGTGGGGAGAGAGACAAGAGAAACATCTAGCCTGTAGCATGCGCCCACCAGGAAAGCACCTCCGGAGCCCACACGTCCGGCGTACCAAGGCCCAGACGAGGGCACTCCGCCAGCTCAGTGAAGGAACACACTGGGCACGGGCTCATCCGCCACCGACATCCTTGGGTTCCACCCTAGGCCACCAACAGGGCCCCCAGATGAGGAAGAGCCAGCCCAGCTCCAGAGCTGGGGGCGGCGTGGGGACGGGGCAGAGCTTGTCCACCGAGTAGCCGAGCAGAGCCTCACACAGCATGCGAGATCTCTCACGTAGTGCGGTGAAACTGCTGGATCGCGGTGGCTGCCAGGCATTCCGACTAGTCAAAATCTGACACAGTGGGCTGGCGTGATGGCCCAGTGGACAAAGCGGTTGCCGCTCAAGCCCAGCGGCCCGAGTTCAAATCCTCAGAGCCCACATAGGGGTCGGAAGCAAAAGCACATGGTATGTGATGCCAGCACTCTCGGTCGGGATGGGAGGCAGCGGCGGGAGCATCCCCGGAGTCTCGGCCAGGTGAGCCCCAGAACGCAGTGGTGAAGGACAGGAAGGCAGGGTCTGACACCCAGGGTGGTCCTCTGATCTCAATTTGCACACCGTGGCACGTACACACCCACTCTCGCATTCGTGAACATACATCGCACACATGCACATACCCCGCACGATCTGACCACAGCCATCTCGAGTGGAGATTCTCTAGGTAGTTGGAGTAAACACAGAGAGGGTCAGGGACTTGCCGAAGGTCGCACAGAGCTGACAACTGGGTGTCGCTGGAATTAGAATCCAGGCCCTCCGGTACCCACTACGCTAGTTTCTCCCTTATAATTTAACAGATAAGCCTGGACCGTAGAACTTCTCAGAAGGAAACCGTTTGAAGAGGGCCAGGGCACAGCGAGCCTCTCTCAGGACAGACAGAGGGAGCAGGTGTGGGGGAGCTCAGGAAACAGAGCTCTGGGGGGGGCCTGTGCCAGAGCTCAGTCAGGGAGAGTTGCGGGAGATGGAAAGGTGTGTGTGTATGTGTGTGTGCACATGTATGTGCATGTGTATATCTATCTCTCTATATATATCATGCATGTGCATGAGGATGTATGATGTATGTACATATGTACATGTGTTTCTGTTAAGACGTGTGTGTGCACATGTATGTGCAAGTGTATATCTATATATATATATCATGCATGTGCATGAAGATGTGTGTGCACACATGCACATGTGTTTCTGTTAAGACATGTGTGTGCACATGTATGTGCATGTGTATATCTATATATATCATGTGTGTGCATGAGGATGTATGTGTGTGCACACATGTACATGTGTTTCTGTTAAGACGTGTGTGCACATGTATGTGCATGTGTATATCTATATCTATCATGCATGTGCATGAGGATGTATGTGTGTGCACACATGTACATGTGTTTCTGTTAAGACGTGTGTGCACATGTATGCACATGTGTATATCTATATCTATATATATCATGTGTGTGCATGAGGATGTGTGCACACATGTACATGTGTTTCTGTTAAGACATGTGTGTGCACATGTATGTGCATGTGTATATCTATATCTATCATGCATGTGCATGAGGATGTATGTGTGTGCACACATGTACATGTGTTTCTGTTAAGACGTGTGTGCACATGTATGCACATGTGTATATCTATATCTATATATATCATGTGTGTGCATGAGGATGTGTGCACACATGTACATGTGTTTCTGTTAAGACATGTGTGTGCACATGTATATGCATGTGTATATCTATATCTATATACATCATGCATGTGCGTGAGGATGTATGTGTGTGCACATGTATGCGCATGTGTATATCTATAATCTATATATGTCATGCATGTGCATGAGGATGTATGTGTGTGCACACATGCACATGTGTTTCTGTTAAGTGTGTGTGCACATGTATGTGCATGCATGTGGTGGGTGTGGGAAGGTGGTCAATCGGCAGGCCAGTCCCACCCAACATCACCTCCTCCTTCTTGTTCACCATTTTCTCCTGTAGCCACCTTTTCTGTCACCGGGCTGCAGGGAGACCCAAAGCCCTCGGTTCTTCTAGAAGGAACCACAACGTACTCGCGGATGTGTGTTTCAGGGCTATGAAACTTAGAGAATTCCTGTGACGATTCCTCCTGAGATGACTTTTCTATGACCAACGCGATTAATGTATAAGTCACACGATTTCTGGTTTCTTGGCACTCATCATATGCTCCCGGGAGTTCTACCCAGTTCTGGAACATTCTTAGCTCTATTGAACCTAACCTAGAATTTGTCTACAAATTCTCAAGCTCCTAACACGAAGGCCGCACATTACGTTTGATAGCTCCTTAATAGAGCGAGTTTTTAATTTTGATTTTTTTTGCTCTCTCCTTCCTGAGAAGCTCGGGGCAGCCGCCCTGTGTCTGCCATGCAGCCTGGGGCCATACATGTCTGTCTGTCTGCTCGAGGTAACCATGGATGGGCCCTGTAGGTGATAGGTGTGTAGGACATTTGTCTTGTTCTAATGCTCTCTGCCACAGTCCCCTAAGACGGGGTTTTCCACTGAACCAGGAGTTAGGCTGATGGCCGGAAGCTCCTGAAATCCTGTGTCTGTTTGTCACGGTGCCGGGGTTATAGGCAAGAAGCCACGCCCGGCTGTTTGTGAGCACTGGGATCCGAACCCGGGTCCTCGTGCTCAGGAAGCAGGCACTCTCACCACCAAGCCATGTCTCCAGCCCGACTCTGGCTTTTACACTGGCTAACGCGGGAACCAGTGGCGAGTCTGAGCAGAGGGTCACAGGAAGGCCCCAGGGAGGAAGGGCAGGGCTCTGCCCCTTCCTGCACTCGACCTTGCTGAACGAGCTATCTCCCTCGCTTGCCTCTCAAGTCCCCTTGGGAGGAATTTCCCAGAAACACAAGGACAGACAGGTGTTCAGAGGTGGGCATTCAACAGCACCTTTTGGGATCCCGGGTCGGTAACTTCAAAGTGGGGGTTTGGCGCTATCCCCAAGGTGCCCACAAGGTGGCGGCAGAGAGAGTGCCTGCGGGACCCAGAGCTCTAGAGGTTTCTAACTGTAGCCCCAGCTGGGCTTTGAAAACCCATTTCTTCTAGATGCCCGCCCGCCCGCCCACCCTGCCTTGATGCTTGGGGTTCTCTGGGAGGGGTGTGATGCCCCAGCCGAGGACCACTGAGATCTTGACCATGTGGAAGCCCTAGGCAGGTGATGGCTATATTCCCTCTTTGTCCTTCCTTCTGGTTTTCCATTCTCTGCATCTGGTCCACACTGACCCGGTCAGGGCCCCAGAGGGCCTGGGTGTGGGTGGGGCAGGTTCTCAGAGCCTGATGTAAGGGCTACTGACGCTGCCCCAGTCCACCTGACTCTCCAGTGCTCAGGACCTGGCCCTCTGCCAGGTATCCTGTGAGTCCACAGAGGACCACGGGCTGGGCCAGGTCGTTTCTCTGAGTCCTTATTGAAACGCCAGCAGGCCCGAGTTCAAGTCCAGACGCCACTTCTAACTAGCTCCCAGGCCTTGGGCTCTGACTCCTGCTGCGGCCAGTGGAGAGCAAAGCGAGGACGAGACCATTCACGAGGCATTTGGGGGGGTAGTGTAGGACAGGACCGTTCAATCAACAGGGCTACTAGGAGCTGTCAGCGTTCACATCCATCACAGGACTGGCTGGGTGGCCAGACATCTGGGGACCAGCCTTCCCAGATGAGGCTAGATGGGGTTCAAAGGTAGGGGAAGAAAGGCTTACAAACGTGAATCTGAGAGCTGGGTAGATGGGGTATAGACCCTGCCTATTTTCAGCTGCAAGGAACCTGCAAGTCAGGTTCCATCCTGGAGCCCAGTGTCTCTGGCTACGTCTCCTCCCCATGCTTTAAGTCACACCCTGAACATAGTAGGTACACACAGAGCACACATCTGGCATCCTCTGCCAGAGAATCCCTGGGGTGAACTTCATCCGTCTGCTGAGGCGGCCCGGGGAGTCGACACGGACCAGGGCTAACCAGGCCAATGGCTGCTGCGACTCACTCGGGAAGCACGCGGACTGGCTGGGAACAGAACACCAAGCCACGGAGTCTCCCGTGGCCGGCCAGGGGATCCGGGTGGGAATGTGCCCACCCGGGCAGGGTTTCCTCGCAGAGCTGTGTCTCTACTTACCGTGGTCACGTCCGAGTCCGGAGGAGTCATCTCCACCAGGTTGATGTAGTAAGGTGCATCCTTCCAGGTAGGGTGGTTGTCGTTGATGTCCAGGAGGGTCACGTTCACCTGTGGGCACAAGGGGTGCTGTGGTCTGCGTAGGCCGACGAGGGTGAGGGCAGGAGCAGGGGACTCAGGAGTCTGCCACTCTGGGTGCTTCAAGGAGGGCCTGGGTAGTCAGGACAAGGCGGGGCCGGGTCCCTGCCGGAGGAGGGAGCTTAGGTGCTTTCCACGAGGGGGCAGAGAACAGATGAGGTGCCTGAAGCCCTTGTTGGGACCCAGGCTCATCTCACCCACCTGTCTCGGTGAAGGTGACCCCCCAGTGGAGGATCTGAGAGACTCCCTTGAGCTTCCCAGGCTCAGCCACAGCCAAGTGGTTTCTCAGCTTGTCTGCCCCCAGGTCAATTATTTATAGGGCTAAGGTGTGATTCCCGTTATCGGAGTTGGCCTTGACTGAGGGGGTGCGTGGTGGGGTCTTCTGTATCAGTCCCAGACAGATGATGTCAAGACCCCAGACCAGACCCTCTGGCCTGGCAAGAACGGGGCAGCTTCCCAGAGTGAGTGAGGACCACCGAACAAGGTGAAGAAAGGAGCCTCCACGGTGAACCCCAGGCATGGGGTAGGGGGAGGGGTGTGGCTAGGGCTATAGGTCGCCATCGTGGTTCTTCTCCCCTGGGCCCCCTTGTGCTCCTCACTGTCTCCACAGCCCCTTCTGCCACCAGGAGGTCACTTAGAACCCCCAAGTTATTCCTCCCCAGGCTCCTTCATGGCCAGGAGGCCTTGATAGGCTTCTGGGCCTTCCTTGAGGGCTCAAGGCAGGGGAAATTGGTGCCATTTCTTGGCACTGTAGATGTTTGGATGGGGGCGTGGCCAGTCCTCAGGGGACCCTGAAGGGGCCTGATTCCTGTGCTGATTGGCTCCCCCTGGTAAGCATTGTGGCTTCCGCTTAAATGCCCTGGGGAGCAGGAGAGGATTCTGGGACTCATGTCCTCAGCTGCCTGCCCAGCTTGGCCTCTGGAGGAGAGTGGAAGCGTTATCCCATCGCGCCCTCCCGGCTGTCCTGTGTCCTGGTGGCAAGGCCTTTCTTTCCCATGGCTGCCCTCTGCTGATGCCCACCTCATAGTGTCTCAGCCTGGTTCAGGACACGGTACCCAGAGGCCTGATGATGCAACCTGAAGGCGATCAGGCGGGGAGGTCAGCGTGTGGGGGGTCGGGGGGGGCTACTCACTGTGGCAATGCCAGTCTTCTGGTTGTGGCCCACACCGCCATCCACGGCACGCACGATGAGGATGTACTCAGACTTCGTCTCTCGGTCCAGCAGAGACGTGGTGGTGATTTCTCCTGTTGGACAGAGAGGCGGGCGAGTGAGACGGGTGGGGGGCAGGGAGGAGGAAGCAGGCACAGAGAAGCACGTGCAGGCCGCAGTTGGCCACGGTCACGGCAGCCATGGTCTCTACAACCACAGTGGACCCATCTGTGTGTGGAGAGGGCGGAGCGCTCAAGATGCGGGGATAATAGCACCCCGTAAGGAGGTAGCTTTGCAGATGTGGGGTGGGGGCTGACAGAATGGGGGGGGCATTTAGTCCCAGACACTGCTAGCTTAGACTTGACATTTCTTTTTCTGGCTTTATCAGCTCAACGTAGTGACTTTCGGTCCCTGTGACTCAGTTTCCACACCTACCCCAAAGGGAACTCTTGACAGGATAATTTCACAGTTGAGCTGTCTCAGGGGCCATTTAGTCAACGTCATGAAATTCTAAGAAGAGCCCCAGGCTCTATCTGGACATCCAGTCACCGGGACCTGGGACAGGGAGGAGGTACCTAGGCTGGACCTCACACTGTCTCAGCTCATGGCTCAGGGATGTGCCTGGGCCTGCGGTGTGTGAGCCTGCGGTGTGCAGGTCTACAGAGTGCGAGTCTTTAGTGTCAGCCTACAGAGTGAGAGCCTGTATCAGGGGAGCCTTGACATAACAATACGTCCCCAGTGACCCCATCAGGGGTCCAATACCACCACCTGCAAATCGTTTCAGTGTGCAAATAAGTTCTTAACAGACACGTTTGAAATAAACTACAATTTGTCTGCCAGCTGTTGCTGGCCCCTCCTCTGCGCTCGGGCGTCACCGGGACGCCAACGTCACTTTGGCGGTCCTTTGCTTACTTCTTGGTGTGCGTGTGCTCTCGTGCGCGTGAAGGCCAGGTGACAACCTGGAGCATTGCGTGTCAGGAGCCGTCTGCCTTGTTTTTAGAAGCGTGCGTTCTCGCTGGGCCATGGGACTAACTGACCGGACTAGGCTGGGTGGCTAGTGATCCCCGAAGGGTCCACCTGCCTCTGCCTCCCCGGGGTTGGGAGGGCAAGCACGAGCCACCATGCCCGTCATTCTGATGTCGGCTCTGGGACTTGAACTCGGGTCTTCGCACTTGTACAAGGGGAACTCTACCAACCGAGCCATCTGGCTCCCAGCCCACTGGGAAATCGTGTACTCGCGGGTGTTTGACAAACGGCTCCCCAGAGAAAACAAAAGCCGTCTGTTGATTTCCGTGGTATAAATACCCCCTGACTCATGGCCTTGACCATGGCGTCCCCGGAGCAGCTGGGAACCGGTGGGTCTGAGCTCATCACTGTGCCGGGTCAGGCCCCAGCCCACAGTGCTGCGGGGGATGGCGTCCACTTTGAGAACCAAGACCCAGCCCTTCCTGGGATGGGTCTTCCTGGGAAAGAGACTGAACCTCTTTGAGCCCCGGTTTCTCATCTGTCAGCTGGAGCTCAGAATGCCTTCCAGTCAGGGCTGTTGCAAAGATCAAGGACGGGGCCAGGGGATGGCCCCATCGGCAGAGTTCCTGCTGTGTGGGCATGATGACGTGCGTTCAAAACCCAGAGCGGCATGTATCAGTAACCCCAAAGACGTGGGGGAGGCAGAGACGAGAGGGTCCCTGGAGCTCGCTGGCCAGCGGGATGGCTGAACCAATGAGTTCCAGGTTCCCAGGTTCAGTGAAAGACCCTGTCTCAAATACTAATGTGGACAGTGACTGGGAAAGACTTCTGACAGCCCCTGGCCTTCATATACCAAAACACACACACACACACACACACACACACGCACATGCACACGCACATGCACAGGCATGCGCACACACACTCACACACACACGCACAGGCACGCGCATATGCACACACACATGCACACGCACGAGTGTACATACACATGCACTCGCACACATATGAGCACGGTGAAGGAACTATAGGTGAAACTCCCACTATTCGGAAAATGACCATTTCCTCCCAGCAGACTAAACGGGTTTCCCAAGGCATGCAGGGACTTCCGTGGTACCCGTTTTATGTTGTTGCTGCTCCCTGATGCTCTGATCTACGTGACATGGGGCAAGTCACTTAACATCTCTGTGCACGGTTCCTTCTCTCATAAACCAAGGGTACGGGGACAGCTGGTTCCCTGAGGCCCCTATACATTGATATTTCCCTCCCCGACACAGTCACCTGTCCTGGGTTGAGCAGGGAGCCAGGGTTGGAAGATGCCAAAGCCAGGGGCCACAGACTGGCTAAGGTCTGCCCAGGGAGCCAGGCTCCTCACTGGGTGGTATCAATGAATTAGTTGGTAGGGCTAGGAAAAATTGATCTGCAAAAAGTTTTAAACGTGAACTTATATTCGTGATAGACGGCCTTTCCCCATCTGGGAAATTAGATTCGATTACGGCCACCTGTGTGTAGCAGGCCTCGCTAAGGCAACCAAGGACCTCAGACGAAAATGTTCCCATCTTTGGATGGAGGACACGTCAAGGCAGCGCAAAAAGTCGGGGTCCCCACTGTTGGTCATGGAGCAGGGCTGGAGACCCTGACCTGCGGCAGGACGTAGCTCAAGTATGGCTTTATGGACCCCAAAAGTTAACACTTGAGCTCTGGAGACAGCTGGTCAAGTTCTGAGAGACACTAGTCGGATTTTTAGCTTGGCTTTTGCCTCAGTTTCCTCATCTGGAAAACGGGGGTGATGCTGGAGGGGAAACCGGGTAGCGTTGGCCACTTGGTTTGTGTAGTTAACGGCAGAGACGCCTATCTGCAGGTTCCATATTTGCAGATTAAACTCTCCTCTGATCGACAACGCTTTAAAATTGCATCTGGATGGAGCACGTAGAGATTTTTTTTTTCTTGTTAACATTCCTCACGCAATATAGAGTAACGGGATTTCTTTTTCTTTTGTCTGTTTTGTGAGACGAAGGTCTCACGGGGCCAGGGTGGCCCAGAACTGGCTGTGCAGCTAAGGATGACCTTGAACTCCTGATCTTCCTGCCTTCAGCTCCTGAGTGCTGGATTACAGACATGTGCCACCACACCTGGAATAGAACCCATGGCTTCTGCTGCTAGGCAACCAATGAGCTATATCTCCAGCCCCTGGGGACAGTTGTGTGTGCTGTGCACGCCCACGTGTGTGTGTGTGTGTGTGTGTGTGTGTGTGTGTGTGTGTACACGTGTATGCACATGCACACCAATGCAATCCTATGTCCCACAGCCAACACTGTGAAGGCGAGAGAACAACTTTGGGTGTCAATCCTGACTTGCCACCTTGTTTGAGACGAGGCGTCCTGTTTGCTGCTGTGTATGTAGCCCATGCTGGCTCATCCATAAGCTGCATTCTCCCGTCTCAATGCAGGCATGCTACGGTTAGACACACATGACCGCGTCTGGCTCTACGTGGCCTGGAGCTGTGAACTGACATCTTCATGACGCACAGCCACGTACTCTACCACCGCGCCACCTCCCCAGCCCCGCAGCGGCTTTGACATAGAACACGGTGTCCTTAGTGATTGAGAGATGACTTCAGGGTGCTGGAGGATATATGTGGGTTACATGCAGACACTTCCACGTTCTCTAAGGGATGGTGGCCCCTGGGACTCACGGAACCAACCCCGGGCAGATCTGACGGGTGAATGTTGCTTCTGAGAAATGAGGCTTGGTGAGGAGGGTGCTCTGAGAGCGGGAGGGGGGAGGGAGGGAAGGCCCAAGGTGGAACAGGAGACCCGTGTGACCCTGGGTCTCCTCTTCTGTCCCTGACCTTGCACATAGCAATGCCAGCCATGTGCTCCAAGAGCTTTGAGAGCACAAAGGAGAGCTGGGAGGCCAGCCTTGGTCCAGGAGTCATGGACCACAGGAAGGGTCTACTGGGCTGCTGACAGCCTGTGGCCGGGACGGCGATGGTCCTGGAGTTCTGGCCCCTGGCCCAGGGTAAGCTGTTGGTGAGTGGTGACCACTAGGCAGGGACTCGGTTCTCAAGGCTTTCGAGCAGTGCGGTAGCTCCCTTCCTTCCCTGGCCAAGGTATCACATGCGTGAGAGCAACAGAGTCCCTTCCGGGCTGGCCTCTCAGCTCCACCTCTGTGTCCCTTGTGTATTGTCTCCTTTTTCAGCAATCTTGGAGCCACGATACAGAAGGGACCTGGGCTTTAGGACTGCAACTTGGAAGGCCATCCACTGAACATACGCCCGCACCGTTGTATGCTCTCACTGTTCTGAGTCACTGGGAGTCTGGGGAAAAGCTGTCCTGGCCGCTAGAGTTCCCTTAAACTTACAGAAACGGCCCCTAGAAGCAGGCGACTTGCACGTTCATGCAGCTGCCCGGGATCCCACGAGGACAAACTTTGTTCTTCCTACCCAACATCCGGCACCTTCCAAATGAGCACGGGGGACCGCCAACTCCACCCCAGGCATGGCTGAACAGCCGGGCTCCTGTTCTTCCTCACCCACTTCCCCCCTGAGCTTCAAGAAGACAGAGAGAGAGAGTGAGAGCGAGAGAGAGAGGTGTAGAGAGAGTCTCAGAACGAGTTACACAGGATGAACAGGGAGCCACAGCCAAGTGAATACACAAAAGAAAAGAACAGTAGCAATTCTGTTCTGCACTTCCTACGGGCCGATGTTAGGTGTGCCCGTGAGAGTCGCCCGTCTGACGCACACGACGGCTCAAAGGCAACAGCGGCGTCTACGAAGAGGATCCCGGGTTCAAGACCCAAGCGAGCATCCAAGACAGAGGTGACACACGTCCCCGAAGACTCGTGCGGGTCAGCAGTTTGGAAAACGAGCAGCTTTAAGCACTCTTGACCCTCGGAAGGCGGGCTTGGCGGACGGGATGAGTAATTAATGCCCAGCCGAATATTTCAGAGGTAGAAAGAACTAGGTAGGCAAGGCCGGCTTGCTGCTAAGAGCGTGGGAGGAGACCGGGGTCCCCGACTTGCCCCGGAAGGGCAGCCTGGTGGTGCAGAGCGGGTCTGGGGGGGCTCACCTGAGCGGGCATTGATGCGGAACTGCGAGGAGCCTTCCAGGGAGTAGATGATGGACTCCTGCCCGTACTCCCGGGAGCGGTCCAGGTCCGTGGCGTTCAGGAACAGCACCGTGGCGCCTGTAGGAAGACGGGGACCAGGAGGTTGCTCTTCTGACCCCGGTCCCTGGAGTCAGATCCTGGCATCTCTAGCGACCGAGCCTCAAGGAGTTGGGGAGCCTGACGGATGGGGTGTCCCAGGGCTGGGTGTACCCGTGTTTCCACAGGCGTGAGGCTGGGCCTGAGCTAAGGTCTGTCGCATCCTCTCAACCCCTGCAGACCTGGCTCTGTCTCCAAAACACAAACCGGCCCCTAAACCGTGCCTGGCTCTCCTACGGCCACCCGGACCCAGCAGCTTCATTTGAGTCCGAAGAAACAAAGTGCCCAATTAAATTATTCTGCATTTACTGCTTCCAATTTTGGCCCTGTTTTATTTTACTCGCAGCAGGATTTATAAAGGACTTTATTTTCTCGTGAACGTCCTCTGCCTTCCACCTCATTTCCATCTACACAGAATCCTGGGTGTAGGGAGGGGTTGGCTACCCCTGCAGCCCTGGCCAGACCCCACAAGTGTCTCCACTGGTGAGGTACCCAGAGGCTCTGGCTCAGACCCTGATACGTGGAAGGGTGCCCCCTAGCTCCAGCTACGTCAACTTCAACTGTCTCTAAGTTCCGTTGTCCTGGATACTTGCTGTCTCCTGTGCCTCCAGGGCTCAGCGGTCTCTGCAATACACAAATTCCCCGAGAAGAGCACACTTGGCCGTGAAGGCGAAGCTGCCATCGGGCCCCGAGGACAGGAACCCACCTATGGAACTTGAGGCACTGGCTCAAGCTAGGCCTCCCATTCCCGGGCTTACAAAGGGAATACACTTCAAGACCACCCTTCAACGGCTCCTGGGACCAGCCTCCTGACACCCGTCTCAGAACTCACCACACCCTAATTCCTTAATCCAGAGCATATATTTAATCACCTTCTACGATTCTCTTCCCACTGGACTGGCTGCAGCTGAACATGACCCAGTGCCCAGTTGGGGTTCTACGCACAGTAGCGGCAATGTCCAGATGTCCCCCAAAGACTTCCCTGATTTGCCAGGCATGCCAGAGAAGCGGACGTAATGCTGAGGCCTCCGACACGCATGTACCAAGGCTGCAGCTGGCTGTCTGTGTGCCCCCTGCCTCAGTAGTACCTGCCATGATGTTCTCCACCACAGAGACGAAGTAGGCGGGCTTGCTGAAGGTGGGCGGGTTGTCGTTCTCGTCCTGAAAGGGAGGCGCACAGATCAGTGTGTCGCGCAGGTACCTGACCAACTACCCAGAGTGGGAACCAAGGGGTGGTTTGGGCAGGCCGGCCCCCAGGACCTCTGGCCTCTATGTATATAACTAGCAGCTAGGGCATTATGAAGGTCCCTCCGGCAGCCATGTTGAAGGAGGCAGGATGGAAACGAGCAGGGGTTGGGGAAGGAACAGTATGAGACCCAGAGGCAGACTCAGCAGTAAGATGGTGGTCATCTTGCCGGCAGCTCCCAGCCTCCGCCTTCAGCTGTATTCCAGCCTTACCCCAGAAGGTCCATCCCTCAGCTCTTTTGCTCCCGTTCAGTGCCCGCTTGACCTTTCCTCCCAGGATGTGATTCCTTTTTCTGGCCTCCACGAGCACTAGGAGCTCATGTGTGCTAGCACACATCTGATACACAGACATTCGTGCAGGCGAAACACCCGTGCACATTAATTTTTACATTAATTAAAAAACGAAGGAGAAAGGCACGTCTAACACCAACGCTATTGAAAAGTGTGCAGGGGCAGGCAGTGCCCAGAGTCTAGGCTTCAGCCCTGGACTGGCTGTAGATGGGGTTAGACCCCATCACACACATGAACACCTGCCTCTCATCACCCTTACCAACCTAGCTGGGTACCTGCCAGTTCCAGAGCGTTCCTTTCCCTGGCTCAGCCTGCAGCAGCTTTGGGGTGGGAGTGGGAAGCCTGGCTGAGTGGCGGAACCAAGTAGGGATGAGCCCCGTGTTGGGGGAGCCAGTGCCAGGTGCAGCCCACAGCTCCTTCCCAAGCTCCCTAAACTCATCCATCCGAGGAGTGAGCCTTCCCGCCTTTGAGACTCTCACCACAACCAACTATGACGGCAATAGCTCACCGAGAACTCCTCCCAATCGCCCTCTCCACTGAAGACTCGCCGACTCCCTTGGCTCTGTGCTCCCCTCCTCAGTGGTGAAGCTCAGGGGCTGCTGAGCACCCCTTCCCCACCTCCAACCCCCCCACCATGTCACACTGTTCGAGGGGTCCTGCTACCAGGTCCTCGGAGCTCAGGGAACCGGGGACTCCTCCAGGGGACAGAGTCTGCGTTTGCTGAGCCCCTTTGCGACTGTTTCTTCTGCACGAGCAGGCAGAGAGATGAGGCCACGCTGCTTGGCACCCCTCTCCTCGGGATGGTAGGCAACCCAGCCTGCATGATGGGTTCCCAGAATACATTGCTCTAATTCTTCCCAAATCTGTCCCCACTCCGCCTGCATACAGGCTCACTCTCTTCCCAAGGAACTAGGAGCCTCGGGCCTTTCCTGACACCCAGCGTCCCCACAGGCCACCCGGGGCCTCACCCAGGCCCCTGGCCTGGGCTCAAGTGCCTTGGGTACACACACTGAGACTTCTGCTTGGCTGCACGAAGCAGCGCCGAGAATGTCAGCGACAGAGTGCGAGGCAGAAACTTATTAGCGGTGATATTTCCCCGGGTTCTGGCGCTGCGCTCGCTATTAGTTCTAATTCAGTGGCTCCCTCTATAAAAGCTTATTGTCCCCTAATGGGAAATCTACAAACCGAGTTTGACTTCTTTATTAAAAACCAACAAGCAGAGGATGAAAAGGGATCACCTGGCCCCTCTCACCTGCCCCTCTTTGCCTAAGCCTGACGGTGCTCTCTCGCCTCTTCCCGCGCTAGCCTGCCTGGGAAAACCTCCACCGATTATTCAATGGAAGCTGTTTCTGTTTTTTTTTTTTTTTTTCTTTTCTTATGTTTTTTCAGGCCAGAGAAAATCCTTTCGGCTAAGGGAGGAGGCCGCTCGGCAGAGTGACAGCTACTTAAAAATCACCCGCGTGCAAAATCAACCCGAAGGCGGTGACCTTTTCAAGTGCAGTCCTTAGACACCAATGACTATGCTGTCCAAACGCCCTGCCTGGGAGCCAGGCGGCACCTGTCATGGCTGCCGGCTGTCTGGGGTAGACTCAAGGGCCGTGCAGACCCCTGAGGCTCCGTCCACTGTGACTGCGCCAGGGGTATGTAAAACGGGAGCTCTTCTCTTTGCTGGGGCGCTGGCACGCCTAAGGAGAGTGGTAGAGGGTGCACTCACTCACCACCCCCTCCTCCAACATGGAGTGCCCCCTGCCTGGGAACAGGGCAGGAAGGCTGTTGTTACCCAGTCTTTCATTTAAGTGGGAAATGGCTAGCCTAGGCCTTCTACTTCCTGTTTGCTCTGGTCCCCTGGAGGGGCGGAGTCAAAAAGAGACCCTTCACTAAGCCACAGAGAACAGAGTCCGGATTTCCGTGTCCTGGGGGCAGATCACAGGCGGCCGGGCTATGCCTAGTGTGGGGCCAACGTTGCTCCTTTCCGATTCTAATGGGAAGCAGCAACAGTTCGCAGTCGACCCCGGCAGGCGCTGACAAGAATGCAGAGTCTTGGTCCTAACCGGGGCCGCTAGGTAAGAAGTACATTTTAGTTGCTATATTTTGTTTTATCAAGATGGGGTATCAATCTGTTGACCAGGCTAGCCTGGAATTGACTGTGTAGTTTAGGCTGTCCTTGAACTCATGACTATCCCCCTGCTTCAGCCTCCCAGGTTACCGGCATGAGCCATAAGAACCACACTTCACTTGATAAGGCACCCCTGGCTCAGTGAATCCTATTCACGGGGAGTGGGGGAGGTGTTGCTGAAGAGTACTGAGCTCAGTCACATGTGAGTGGGGACACCCCACTTCCTAGCCCGTGACACGTCAGGTCAGATGTTCCTCGGGTGCGGGTTCAATCCTAGCTGTCACTGGCAAGCTCAAGGAAGCATGGCACGTCTGTCCGCTGACCTCGGCTTCTTCCGTCAAGGGCCTAGGCGAGGCTGTACCACAGGAAGCCCCCGGCTCCATGGTGGAGCCCAGGGAGTCTTAATTTCCATAATAGCACCTGCCTAGGCCAGAGTGGACCCTTCAACCTGCCCTCCTAACCCACCCTGTCCTAAGGAGTGTCAAATGTCAACTTGACACAGCCTGGAAGTCATCCGATGGAGTCTCAGGCAACAGACTGGACTGTGGCCCCATCTGAGGGACTGTCTTGATAGGAGGGCCCAGCCCACCGTGGGCGGCACCATCCCTAGGCAGGTGGGCCTGGGCTGCATAAGAAAACTAGCTGAGCATGAGCCTTCAGTGATCCAGAGGACAAGTTAGCAAGCAGTGCTTCTCCATGCTTTCTGCTTCCGGCCTAAGTCCCTCGCTTCCTCTCAGTGATGGGCTGGGACCTGGAAGTGTAAGCCAAATAAACCCTTTCCTCCCCAAGGAGGGGTTGCTTTCGATCAGAGTGTTCTTATCACGGCAGGGGGACAAAACCAGATCACCCTCTTACCCCTACCCCCTCCTAGTTTTCCCGGCTCTAAGCCCAGAGGGTCCTGCTCAGTGCCCCCTCCGGAGCTCTCATTTGTACAAAGGTAGGCTGGGCACCTGCGATGACGGACCATGTGCCCGGGGCTGCCTGCATGGTCTCACGCCCTTTTCATGGTAACACAAGAGGCAGCACCATGGTTTCCCCCATCTGCAGATGAGGAAGCAGATGGGCAGCCCTACCCCTGGGGTCGCAGTCCACCATATCCGGACAGCTTTCTGAGCTCGAGACTCCCTTTGTGAGCGGGGTTGGGGGGTGTCTCCTTCCCTCCAACCTGACTTTACTTGGAGAATGTCTCTAATCTGGCCTCCTGACCTTATATGGAAAAGGACCCTGGCACAGAGTCTCCTGCAAACTCTAGACTACCCTACGCTTTCCCTCTCTGCCCGTGTGGTAACTGGGATACCTACAGAATAACCAATTAGGCGCTGACTCATTGCCTTAAGGAGCCCTTGCATACTCTGACTCCGTAACGATAAAATGGGTTGCATACACTGACACAGGCTCGGGGAAGTCTGTTTCCCGTCGGCTCTCAGCCTCTGCCCAAGACCTCTGAAGCCAGGACTGGTGCTGCCTGCACCCTCTCCGACTCCCTGGACTTTGTGCCTCCAGGGTAGGCAGAAGGCGTAGCAGGTGGTGGTGGGTGGAGAGAGGCCTCGGTGGGTCAAGGGGCAATGTGCAGCTCTGAGGAGGGCCGTGCTAAGGGGTGTGATCAGGATAGGGAAACTGAGGCCAGGCTGGGAGGCACTGTCAGGGTCAGGTCCCGTGAAGAGCACTTGAAAGGCTGTCCCTATTGGGGCACGCTCTGGCTCTTTGGTGCTGCCCTGGTGGGTTAAGGCAGGTTGCGGGTTCAAGGTAGCTCAGTGTCTTTGGACACCTGTGAGTCTCCCTTTTCTCCTTTGCTGCTCTCTCAAACAAAGCCCTGGCCCTCTGAACACCCAGAGCTGACCCTTAGTCCACATAGACTTGTTTTCCTGCTCCTATGTTCCCTCTGGAAGCTTTCCCAGGCACCCCCTGAGACTTCTCGTCACCCCAACTCCACCCTAGTCATTCCTAAGTCACCTAGTCACCAAGGAAGTAAGGTCTCCTATCCTGACTAAGACATGTCTGCTCAGAAGCTGTCCCAGCCCTCAGGAGGATTAACAGACTGATGCGGGCTGCTCCAGAGGCTGCCTGCAGCTGGCTATTACAGGAAAGCCAGTTGCAAACCTGCTCTGGGGACTCTCCTGAGATTGTGTTCCACCCCGCAGCGAGTCCCAGCTGACAGTCTGATTTAATTCTCCAGAGCCCCGAATGTGCTAACTCCCACCGACATGCATTCACCCTCGGTTACAGGGACGGGGGCTTGCCGGTGTGTGCTCAGGTGTGCGGTCCCAGGAGGGACGGACCTGTGGGTCCTGCTGTCAGGCCATGCTCTGTGTCCCCGGCAGGGCCGGGGGAGCGGCACACGGCAAATGATGGATTCGGAGGCTGATAATTTCAGACAGGAAAGCGCTAAGGTGTGTTTGATATTCATGTCAGACAGGCAGCCGGCTGCGTTCAGAGGACCAGAGAGAGGAAAGGAAAGAGGAAGAGAGGGACAAAGAGGGACAGGGAAGAGGGACGAGGACCTTCCCAGCATTCCTTTGGACTCTACAGAATGTGGCTCCACCGTCTCCCTCTTTCTCTCCCCAGCCTTGCTTTCTAGAAGGTATCCCCAAGGCCGGGTCATTTATCTCTCGCTGAGCTCCAGGCCCTGGATGTCTCTGGCCATGCAAGCACATGGCCGAAGCAATGGCACAGTGTGCCGGGGTCAGGCTCTGGGTTGGTTTCAGGGGTGGGGATGCAGCCCTTTCCCCTAGGCTGAGTTGGGGTCCCCAACGCGCCAAGATGTATCCCTTACCCCTCATCCCGGAAGATCAGGATCCCGGATACTTACGAACACCTCGATGGTGACAGGGACGGTGCTGTAGAGAGGGGGGTCCCCAGCGTCCTTGGCCATGACCGTTAGGTAGATCAGCCCGTTGGGTATCTGTTCGTAATCCAGCGGGCGGCTCACGCTGATCACTGGAACAGCAGGAGCAAGGACTTAACATGCAGAGTTCAGACGCCCGCTTGCGGGGTTCCCCTCGGGAACAGTACCTCTACCGTCTCCCACTTCCCTAGATGGAGACTATGCCCTGGCGGAAGGGAAAGCTGCAGCCTGGGAAGGTGGGGAGACAGCCATCCAGACCTGCCCAAAGGCCAGTGAGGCTTGTCGGCCTCCTCTGTGGACTCTGGTCACCTCAGGCTTCCAGCTGTAACCTGAGAAGGCTGGCTATGGATCTAAGACCCAGAGAAAGGTCTGGCCAGTGTGAGACAGCTCCTGGCCTTGGGGAGACACGGCCAGACCTTACTCCAGCCACAGGGGCCAAGACAGTTTAGGAAAACTGTAGGGTGCGTGAGAGATGGAAGGGGCCTCCACCGCTCCTGGGAGGGAGCCATGACTGTGAGGGACCCACCAACCCTTCCAGCTGGGCTCCCACCTCCCCAACTCGCACCTCCATAGCCTTCATACACGCTGATGTCGAAGTAGCTGCTGAAGGCAGATGCATTGACGATGCTGTAGGTGATCTGGTTGTTCGGAGGGGAGTCTTCGTCTGTGGCCTGGAGGGAACAGGGCAGACAGAGCTCGGTGAGCCCACCAAAGGCCTGGGGCCGGGTGAGGGTGAAGGAGAGGCAGCCCTGTTCCTCTTGTAGCTTTGGTCCCCTCCTGGCCCAGGACCTCCGGGACCCTCTTGTTCCTCAAATGAACCCACTCTCCGGCGCCCGGCAAAACTCTATTCCTTCTACTTGTGGGCACAGACGGAAAGTGGAGAGGCCAGTTCGGGAACTCGAAAAGTGGGGGGAGGCTCCCCCCCGGAGAACAGCTGGCACATCAACGCCCCATACTCTGTCCCAGCCCCAATACCTCAGGCCACAGACGCCTGCCCAGATTTAAGCCCCTGTGGCTGGGATTCAGTTTCCTGCCAAGGGTCTATATGCTGATGGCTTGGTCCTCATGTGGGGTGGGACTAAGAGGTGGCTTTAAGGGGTAGAGCCTAGCGGAAGGTGGTTACATCGCCGGCGTTTCTGCCACCAGCATGCATTGATGTAATTTTGGAGGGACCTTTCCTCAAGAACAAGTTACTGTAGAAACGGCATGCCTCACCTTGGATCTGTCGTGCTTCCTGTCTAGCTCATGATGCTATCCGCAACACCGGGAGGACGCCGAGGGTCCCTAACCAGAGGCCGGATTGACGGACACACACGCACCGCTTTGCTTCCGTTATAAAGTGCGCAGCCTCGGTTAGTGTGCTCCAGCAACAGAAAACAGCCCGAGACCGGGACCCTCGTGCATCCTGTTAGTGCCCTCATGGCCGCTGTAACTTCTTATCAATTGCTGTTTGCAATTAGTCCATCGGGCTCACCCGTGCAAGGCCCTGTGGCTCTGTATTGGGGCAGCATACCTAGCACGGCGTGCGGTGGGTCCCTACCATATGCATATCGAATGTAAGTAAGGCAGGAAGGGCCCAGGGATTCCTCCTCTGACTCTGGAGAGCCTCCAGGTGTCTGGCTTGCTGGCTGAGCCACAGGGAAGGGGGAGGCCTTTGGGGGGGAATCGTGCCAGGCTGGGTGGCACATGGACCTACCTTTTGGGCACCCCTATGCCCACCCTTCACCCTGGCCTTCATCCCTATTTGCTGCAGAAGCAAACGTCACGGAGAGGCCCTGGGCCCTGTGACTTCGGACACAAGGGTTGGGAGGAGGAGAGGGGACGTGAAGTGTCTGTGAGAGATCACCGTCCCGCACTAGGGACTCGCTGCTGGGGAACTTGTGACGAACACAGCCTCCATTTCAGACGGACCCTGCGTTCTACGCACAGACTATGTCTGCCCTGCCCATCTCCCCCCTGCTTGGCCTTCTGTGGTCTCTCTGTGGCTCCTTTATATGTGTGTGTGTGCTCATGTTCAAGTGTGTTATATGTGTGTGTGTGCATGCCCGCATGCACGCTGATACATGCGCACCCGTATGCGTGTGTGGTGGCCAGAGGTTAGCATCAGGTGCCTTCTTCATTTTTAAAAAGAGCCTCTCATTGAAATTGGACCTCATCACTTGGCTACTGTGGATCCTCCACCGCCCTCCACCCCCAGCACTGAGGTCACAGGCGTGAGTCAGCTTTTACGTGGGTGTTCGGGATTGAACTCAGGCCTTCATGTCTGAGTGGCAGGCCCTTTCATAATGAGCCACTTATCAGCCCTTCTGTGTATACTTCAATGGTGGTCTTACAAAGGGACTGCTGCTCCACTCCACGGGCTTGCAAGGAGCACAAGGATATCTTTATGCTCAATGGACCGGCATCTGAGCCGAGGCAGACACTCTGAATGTGTCCCTTCTGGGTCCCTCGGGGCAGGAGGTGAAACTCAGAGGAACCCCAGGCTTGGGGGTCGGAGGTTAGCATCTCCTGAAAGAACTCAACAACCGGCTCCTGGACCTTACCCTGAGCCGCACCAGCTGCGTGACGGACGGCTCGTTCTCCCTCAGGGCACCCACGTAGGCATCCTTCTGGAAGGTGGGTATGTTGTCGTTGACATCCAGCACGTTGATCCGGACCCGGCCCGTGGTCTCTTCGCCACCTCCATCTCGGGCAATGACAGTCAAGGTGAAGCGCTGGATAAGTTCGTAGTCCAGCCGGCGATCAGCATGATCAGCCCTGTGTCCTTGTCCAGTGAGAACCTGTGTCAGGAAGGGAGAAGGGTCAAAGCAGGCCGTGGTCGAGCTCCTGCAGGGGCTGGGGACTGGGTGGCAGGCTCCTCTCCGTGAGCCAGAGCTTCTGACCACTGGGCATGTTTAGAACTCAAGATACACATTCGGGCGTCTGACAGTTTTACGGCTAGTGTCCCACACGGAGAAGGGTGCAGGGGCCTCTCTTGAAGCTGACCCTGCCACCTGCAGGAGGGACCGAGCCTTGGGGAAGAGGCTTGTAGAAGTGTTCTGGGGATCATAAGGGCCAGTGAGACCAACTTTCCAACTGTCCTCTCTAAATATGCTTTCCAGGGACTAATGTGAGCTGGCAGGACCGTGTGTACGCTCTGCCTGTTCAGCAGCTGCCAGACATCAAGCTGGAAAGGTCCCAGCTTAGGGGACAAGGAAGCCCTGAGACGGGAAGAGAGGAGAGAGAGCCAAGACAACCAGGCTCCGTTAATACCGGGCTCCCAAGAACTACACTGCCCTGTGCATCCGGCCCCTGCTGTGACCCACCTGGCACTGAGCCCTCCGCCATCGAGTGTCCAGTGATGCCGGAGACACACCTAATAGGGACCCAGTCTCTTCCTGGTCATTCACAGACTGTTGGGGCTGTTCATGCAAGCTCACAGCCGGGCTTCCAAATGTCCTTGACTGGTGTGTGTGTGTGTGTGTGTGTGTGTGCGCGTGTGTGTGAGAGAGAGCACGCACACGCGCAAGTGGGTGCATGCGCAGGTGTACTTGCTTGCACATGTATGTGGAAGCCAGGGATCTTTAGCTGTCTCTTCTTAGATGCCAGGCCCCATCTACCTTGTCTTTTTTGAGGCAGGGTCTCTCACTGGCTGTCTGGCCTGTGAGCCTCAGGGCATCCTCCTGCCTCTTCTTCCCCTGGGATTACAAGCAGGTATCATGGCAGGCACTTTCCTGACTGATCCACCTCCCCCCCCACCCCCCCCCCCCCCCCCCCACCCCCCACCCCCGTCACCGCAACCCCTCAGCCCTGGCCTGCTCATTCTTAGCAGTGGGCCCGCCCTCTGAATTCCTCCAGGCCTTCGATAAGGTTAAACTGACAGGTCTTCCTTTGGCGTCTGATAAACTGATGACAAGAGGTGGCCCCGGGGCTAGCCAACGGCTACATTACCGCTAGGGGCACGGTGGCACAGGTCAGGAAGTGAGACAAGTAGTCTAGCTGGTAGCTGCTGCCTGCAGAGATCTATCTCCTGGGAGAGGCTGTGTGTCCTGGTCGTAAAGGCCCTACTGTGTACCAGCTGTACGAATTTTTGTAAGTAACTCAGCCTCTCTGAGCTGGAATTCCCATAGAGATGGAAGTTCTCAGCACTTCCCTACCCGTCGGTAGTAAGGGATGACCGAAGACCTGGGCTGTGGTGGGGAGCGTGTTTGACAAAGAGCCTGATGCACAGTCAGGCCTCAGATGTCCTCCGTGGTTGCTGGTGGCAGGGGCAGCTGCGTTAGGCCTTCTGAGCATCACAGATGCTTGCTTCTTCAGTCCCAAAGCTATATCCAGGAGAAACCCTGACCCAGAGAGCTTAGGGGCGCAGCTAACTGATTCCAGTCAGAACCAGATTAACAATCTCCCTCTAGGGTTCTGATTCCCAAGCTGTGAGCGGGCCACGGCTTAGAGCAGCAGTTCTCAACCTGTGGGTCTCGACCTCTTTGCGGGGGTCGAACGACCCTTTCACAGGGGTCGCCTACGACCATCTGCAGATCAGGTATTTACATTAGGATTGAAAGCAGTAGCAAAATTACAGTTCTGAAGTAGCAATGAAGATACATTTATGGTTCGGGGGTCACGACGTGAAAACCGTGTTGAAGGGTCGCAGCATTAGGAAGGCTGAGAATCGCTGGCTGGGGCTTCCCCGGGCACAGGGAAGTTGGCTGGATTCTGTCCGAGTGGCCAGCGGCGGCTGCCAAGGGGCCAAGGCAGGAAGGCGCTCACCTGTCAGGGTCATCACTGAAGAAGTAGTTGACCTCCCCGAAGGTACCCACGTCATTGTCCGTTGCCTGTGGTGGTAAAATATGAGATGGTCACTGTCGGGCCAGGAAAGGGCCCCAGGCAGCCTGTGTTACTTCTATACACTTCCTGTGGCCCAGCCAAACTGCCCAGAGCCAGCAAGGTGGTCACTGGCCACAGACAGCTGTCAGGTTCCACTGGAGAGAGCACAGTCCTTCTACAAGTCTTTTGTGGCTGGGACTATTGGCTTCTGTTTCATCCTGGACACGGCTGCAATCCATAGTCCGGGCTGAAGAATTCTGTCTGGCCACCCCTCCCCTCTTGCCGTCTCCTTTCTCCGGTCTTCAGCAGGCTCTGCACACAGTGCTCTGTCCTAGATGTGAACTCTGGTCTCGTCCTAGGCCAGTGCTCTGGAGCTGGCTAGCTAGGATGTGCCCCCAGGTGCCCCCAGTTGGGAAAGGCCCGGGCTGACCTTGGGGCTCACTTACACCTGCTGTACGCTCAGGCTTCTCTCTGAATCATATGTGAATAAAGACTGCAGCTAAAAATACGTTTTAATGCCTCTCTGCTCAATATTTTCTGAGGTTCTTTTTTAAAGCTCCCAGATTCTATGAAATCTATTAAATTCTCCATTCTTTATAATAAACCTGAATTTTCATGAGGAAGCTAATGTGTGTTTGGTATATCCAGTTCCGGAAGGCAGATAGATGAATAATATATTTCTATCCCAAATGAATGAAATGAAAAATATGTTTATACCCAGAGAATTAAGATCTTAGTTAACCAGAAAATGTGGCTATTCATAAAGATGCCATTTCTGCGGGCTCCGGGCGGCCTGCTTTCAGGGCATGCCTCTGGTACCCAGTTTCCTTCGCTCAATATCGCCACAGTGATGGTCCTGGAGTCTGTGCTCAGACAGATCCCCATCCTCCACCACGACCCCAGCCAGGTTCTCAGTATGTGCTGGATGAGCGCAGGCTCAGTCGCTGGTTCCCTGGGGCCTCCCACGCCCCATCCACGGCTCAAGACAATCGCCATTACCAGTGACTTGGTACCCCCCCCCCACACACAGAGGTGCCATCCTTATCACAAACCCAAACGACAGATGGGGAAACCGAGGTACCGCAAAGGTCCGTGGTCCACCCAGGAAGGCTCACAGCTTGAAACAGAACAAAGCTCACTCTGCATCCCGAGTCCCCGGCACCTGCCTCCTCTAACCCAAGAAGGAAGGGAGCCTGGGTATTCCCACAGCTTCCCTGATGATACCTTCATCCTCCCTTGCAAGGATGGAGGAGAAGGGTGGACTGGGGAAACTTCATCCCTGAGTTCCAGGGGCAAACCAGCATTCAGGGTGTGACCAGACGCCAGCACTGTTTCTGTGTCTGAGGAGAAACTGACGCCATGCTGTAGAGTCCTTTGGTGGAGGCCAGAGTTGGGGAGGACCCAAGATCCAGCTTCCTGACTCTGAGAAGTGCACGAGCAACGTCTAACAAGAAAAGGATGGGGGAGGGGACCAGGAGGGACGGAGTCATGCTTGTCATGACTGGATCTAGAGTGAACTGAGAGGCGAGCCTCTGGGCACACGCGTGAGGGACTCTCTTGAGCGGGTTATCTGAAGTGGGGAGACCCTTGCTAATGTGGGTGGTGCCCAACATCAAAGGAGGTGGGAAAAGGAGGCTTCAGCTTTGCCTGCCCTTCTTCCCTCTTGCTGGCGAGTTCATTTTCCGCTGCAGCTGCCGCAGGTTCGTTTGCTGTAATGCCACTGCTGCTGCTTCCTTCCCTGATACCAGAGCCCCCAGCCTCTGCAGGCTTCCAAGTAGATCGAAGACCAGCAACTCTCCGGGAATCCTCTAGACCAGTGGCTTTCAACCTTCCTAACGCTGTAACCTTTTAATAAGCTCCTCATGTTGTGGTGACCCCCAACCATAAAGCCATTCTCGTTGCTACTTCAGAACTGTAATGTTGCTACCGTTATGAATTGTAATATAAGTATCTGCTATGCAGATGGTCTTAGGTGACCCCTGCGAAAAGGTTGTTTGACCCCCAAAGGGGTTGCGATCCACAGGTTGAGAACTGCTGTGCTAGACCTTCGATGCTAGGTTGGGACTGCTGAGATACCCAGCCTTTCCGACTGAGCGGCCGCCGGGTTCTCGGCTTCTCCACGTACGCCAGCCATTGCTGTGCCCAGACCTTGTCATGTAAGCTGCTCTAAATAAATTTCAACATATATATTCATTCATTCTACTGGGTCTGTTCCCTTGACTAATGCAGAAGGATTTGAAAGGCAATGGAAGGGAGAGGAGACACCCAGGGAAGAGAAGGGCGGAGTGATCTAGCAGCTACACGCATGCCCCTGCCTTGGGAGAAGGTGCCATGTAGGTCTGGGGGCTGGCCCTTCATTTCTGCGTGTGGACTGTCGGAACAGGAAGAACTGCTGTCCACTGGTGGGCCCCTGGGGACGCCGGCCTCTTCCCCCCCAGCCCACCCTCCCTGCCCTTGGTGGGGGGGCTGGACTCAGTATAGCTTCCAAAGAGCCTGGTTGGTCCCTGGGGTCCTCTCACTGCCTGCTCAGGCCACCAAGGCTGACAAAGGGACATTTGCAAGCCCTTTGGTGTCACCATCTAATGACCGTGTGATATGTAGCCCAGGACCAAGGTGTGGGCGGCTTTCATTTCTCAACTGCATGAAGCCAAGGTGAGGTCAAGAACTTTGTGCCTTATCTGGTGGAGGGAAAGGGGGGGGGTGCTACGCCAGCCCCTCCAGCTTCTGCAGCCGCCTCCAGTTCAGGCTGGACCACAGACAACTCCTGGGACAGGATAGGCTATGCTGCCCTGTGCCTGGCTTAGAGCGCTTCCCTGGCCTGCCTCGCCTGCTCCTGACCTCCTTGAACCCAGCCCGGGTCAATGCTCTAAGCTGCAGCCCCGTTGGCCTGGGCACCCGGATACAGTTGGGGACAAGCTGGGGATGAGTTTCAAGCCTAGCTGGGGGGCCTGCTGTAGCTATATCTGTGCCCGTCTGCATGGTGAAGAAAAATAAATGTGTCTACGTGCATGTGCATGTGTATGTGTGTGCATACGTGTGTATGTGTATATATGTGTATACATGTATGTGTGTATATGTGTGCATGTGTGTATATGTGTTTCTGCGTTTCTCCCCAGTTCCAGGGAGTCAGATTCCGTCTTCTAGCCTCTGTAAGCACTTGTGCACACATGAATAACACACACGCACACAAACACAGATATACCAATGGAAATCTTTTTAAAAAATGGCTGTCTTTCTCTGCTCAAAAGCCTTCAATGGCTCCCTGTTTCTTGATGAATTAATCCAGATCAATATTCTGACATCGAGGGTAGCTGTAGCCCATCTGGCCTTCGTTCCTGTAGCCACATCTTCTCTGATGTACCCCAAACTCTTCTCACTGGTTACCCCGAACCTTTCTAAACTTTTACCTCCCCATCAGGACCCACCCCAAATGTCCCTCCCCTTACAGAGCTCTCTGAGCATTCGCTGATCTAGGCCAAGAGTCTTTGGTCTGCCTCTCCCGGGATGCACAATCTGGGGTCCTGTAAGTCACTCATGTACCCCACTTCCCTTCCCGTGAAGGAGAAACTCAGAACCAACTTGCTGTTAGCTGCAGCGTCACGCCTGGACTCAAAGTCTTTGTCAATGGAGTGAAATCCCATTCCTAGCCAAAGGGCTAGCGTGTGGGGCTTCTGCTCCCCGAGCAGAGGCTGCTGTGGGCAGGGAGGGGCCATTCAGATTGAAGAGGGGCAACCTGGGTTTCACGAAGCACCTCCAAGTCTGATCACTTCTGAAAAACAACTGCTCACAGCCCTGACGCTACCCGCCCTCCGTCTTTCCTTCCTCCCTTCCCTCCTCAACAGACTCTTTCTAGCTTTTCCATTGTGCCAGCTGCTGAGCCAGGAGCCAAAGCGCCAAGCCCTCCCTGAAAGGTGACTTACAATCAGAATACGGAGGTGGGTGATTGAGGAAGAGCTAGCTAGATGGGGGAACACAGACAGTGGCCAGAGCCATGGGGACACACAGCAGAGAATGGGCTCCAGCGGGGAGAGTGGCTTGGAGGAGCTGATCTGACCTGCGGAAGGTCTGTGGTAAGCTCTGTGATAAGGTGCTTGGTGTCTGCCGGTCAGCTGTTGCTAGGCACCAGGGAGTCAGGAGACCATGCATGGGTGGGCACCCAGGCCTGGGGACCCAGGACATCCTTGTCTCCCGCACGGGTCTTCCACAGCCTGGGAGGAGTTGGGATGGTCAGAATCTGTCTCCATCGTCAGGACCTTATCCTTGTGGTCAGTACCTGTGCTTAGCATCTCTCCCTGTGGCCAGCTCCTATCCCTGTGGCCAGCTCCTGTCCCTGTGGCCAGATCCTGCCCCTGTGGTCAGCACCTCTCCCTGTGGCCAGTTCCTGTCCCTGTGGCCAGCTCCTGTCTCTGTATCAGCTCTTGTCCCCGTGGCCAGCACCTGCTCCTGTGGTCAGCACCTCTCCCCATGGTCAGCTTGTCCCCATGGCCAGCTCCTGTCCCCATGGCCAGCTCCTGTCCCCGTGGCCAGCTCCTGTCCCCGTGGTTAGCTCCTGTCCCCGTGGCCAGCTCCTGTCCCCATGGCCAGCTCCTGTCCCCGTGGTCAGCTCCTGTCCCCGTGGCCAGCTCCTGTCCCCGTGGTCAGCTCCTGTACCCGTGGTCAGCTCATGCCCCTGTGGCCAGCTCATGCCCCTGTGATCGGCTCCTGCCCCGTGGTCGGCTCCTGCCCCCGTGGCCGGCTCCTGTACCCGTGGCCGGCTCCTGTCCCCGTGGCCGGCTCCTGTCCCCGTGGCCGGCTCCTGTCCCCGTGGTCGGCTCCTGTCCCCGCAGTCAGCTCCTGTCCCTGTGGCTGGCTCCTGTCCCTGTGGCCAGCTCCTGTCCCTGTGGTCAGCACCTCTCCCCATGGCCGGCTCCTGCCCCACGTGCCTCCCCTACAGGGATAGAGTCATCCCCGGCCTGGGCGCCAGGGCGCCAGGTTTCCGAGGCATCTCCTCAGCCTCACCCCGCACTGCTTTCCCAGCAGTGCGCACTCCGCAATTGGACTCCGTGATCACGGCCACAGTGCTTATTTCCGTGATGGACAATGCCAGCACGAGTGTAATTTTCTGCTGTGGACAGGGAGGAGAAAAATAAATACACATGGGGAGAAAATTCCAAAGGTTAAGACAAGGTGAGTCGGGGGAGACTGGGCGGGGGCGGGGGCGGGGTCCCCGGATTGGTCAGAGTGCTGGTCTCTGCACAGTGCACGTATTGGGGGGGGGGGGCGGCGCTTGCTGTTTTGCTCTGAACATTTCACTAGAAGTCACAAATTTCACAAGTATTTTCCATGCTTTCATTCCATCTTCCCAATAGCTCGGCGGGACTCCCGGTCTACAGATAAAGGAGGGACCCGGGCTCTGTGAGGTCAGCTAGCTTGACCAGGGTCACACAGCCACAGTGCTGGGACACAAACCCGGCAGCAGTGGCCTGTGCTTCTAACCGTGTGCCCTCCTGCTCCTCCTGAAAATGGGGGTGGGGGTCTGGTTGCTCCCTGCCTGGAGGACCCAGGTGGTCCCTACAGGCAGGGTTCTCCTCCTGCCCCAGAAGCTCTGCCCTTGCTTGGGTGTCCCCCACAGCCTTGACTGGCCTTCCCAAGGTGCAGCCCCTCAGTCAGGGCCCTGGAACCCCTAAGAGAGGTGCCTTCCACTGACTTCCAAAGAAGGCCCCCAGCTCTGTCCAAGCTCGGTCTTGGTCTGTGTGTGTGTCTTGGGCCCAACCTGAAGTGGGGGGTGTTGTGTGGCCTATCCTGACATCTCTGCTGAGGGCTGGGGCATCTCAGGAAAAACAGGTACCCTCTGACCGACCCGGTCCCCGGTATACAGGCCTCCCTGTGGTCCCAGCCCGGCGCTAATGTCAAGCCCAGAATCCCAGACAGACGCGTTAGAGGGATTCCCAGGGACTCCCCATGCCAACAGGGAGCAGATGCCCCCATGTGCTCCCCAAGAGTGCCCCCTTACCCAGCTAGTCTGTGTGATGAGTCTTTCTCACCCCTTCTACTAGCCCGGCCTGGAGCAAGCACCCTAGCCTCACAGTACCAGCCTTGCCAGCACCCTCGCCTCCCACACCCCTACGCAGCCGCCCTTGTACATCCCCGCGGGCCCTTAACTTGGCCTTGATAGTGCTCAGAGCCTTCCACTCCACTGGCTCCCGCCTGCTCACATCAACCCTAGATACGGTTTCCCCGGGCCTCCCTCCAAACACAGTCCCGCCCACCCCTGCCTGAATCGGCGCACTGCTATCTGATTCTTTTCTGGTTGGGTCAGGCTCCCATCTGTACCCAAACGCCAACACCTCAACCCTTTCTGGAGCCTAAAAGCTGTCCCCTGTTGTACCTTCTCCCTTTCCGCGTCTCCCTAAGTCTTCATACACATGCCCCTTCTCTCTCTCTCTCTCTCTCTCTCTCTCTCTCTCTTTCTCTGGGGCTCAAGCAGACACACTTCCCGGGACCAGGTCTCTTCTCTTGTATATACTTCCAGAAATCTCTTTTTCTGTCTGGCTCAGGAAGGCCTCAGCTAGACAGCTCCCAGGTTGCTAACACAGAGCCACACAGATCGCACACACGCTCCTCCTCAGTCTCCCCGCCAGGCCCCTGCGGCCCCCTCCCCACCTCTCCAGCCACCTGGACATTTCTCCCGGCAGGCCTGTAGGAACATGCGCAGTCACTCCTCGCCCAACACCTGCACCCTGGTCACGCGTGCACATTCAGACACCCCGCACGCATGCACAGGGGTGGGGGGTGGGGGGGACTGCGGCTCTGAAGCACGGCGGGCCCAGCTGCCAGGCTCCCTCGCAGGCAGCGACTGGGTCCCAGCGACTTAGCAGGCGCCGGGTGCAGTTCTGCTCTCCTGCACAGATCTGCAGAGAAGGGCACCGGGCACAATTTGTTCAGGAAACAATAGCGATGTTTGACATGTCATAAGGATTGATGGAGCAGAAATTTACATGGCAGAATGCATTTTTAAACAGCTCCGCCGAGCCCCGGTGCTGCACGGAAATACTTTGCACATTCATCATCGCCGGGGCCCTTGGAGCAGCTTCTCAAACCAAGTGAGGGTGGTGGGGATCTGATGAGAAATTGGGGGGGCGGGGGTAGAGAGGCCTGTGTAGATGGGAGGAAGCTCCACTGGTGGGACCTGGGAGCAGAGAGCTTTCTATGTGCCTACCCCCTCCCGCCAGGGCTGTAGGTAACCATTCTAGGCGGAAGGCTGTAGCCAGGAGGCGCCCAGGCTCTCCACGCTTCCGCGGTAACGCACGCACGGAACATCGGGAAGTTTCTCCTTCAACTCAGATGAAGTGGGATTGTAGCTGGGGACGCAGCGGTCGTGAGGAGGGCAGGGGTCAAGTGTGGCCGAACATCACACTTCTCCGGGCGCCTCCCCGGGCCGGCCATATTCACGGGAGAAGAGCTACTGATGGCGGCTCTGGGTTTAAGCGTCAGCACTCTGAGCGGTCAGACGGTGGGTGGTCCAGAGGGCAGTCAAACCAGAGATGACCACAGGTTAGACCGGCGGTGTGGATGAAGGGGAATGAGACATACGTCGGGAAGTCTCCTGATCCTGCTCTGGGCCTCCTGAGCCTGTAAGGGTCTGGGGCATGGCACGCTACGGGACTGGGAGGCTCAGCATCTCCCAGTGGGGAGCATGGACCAAGTGGGAAACCAGGAGAGGGAGCGGCTGCACGGTGGGAGCTGCGGAGAGCGTAAAACCTGCCACACGGCCTCCCGGTCTCCCCAGATCTGCTGTCAGGGTGCGTGCTCCAGGGCATTTGCCGTCCCCGCTGGGTTTTCTGAGGTTTGGGGGTGAGGAGGGTGCCTGTCCCTGGAGGAGGACTGACACCAAATCATCAACAAGGACTCTCCTGAAGATACCTCGGGGAGACGCGGTGTGGATTCCGTCCTAAGCGCCCGACTGCGGATGGAGTGCGACCCAGGCTTGTGATGCACAGACACCCGAGCCTCCTGGCCACTTCCCTGCTGCCTCCTGCCAGGCCACCCAGCCCTCGGACCCTCTTCCTGTCACTCAGTCCTTAGGCTCCTCCCAGGGCGGGGCTTGGTCCTGGGTCATCTCCTGGGTCCCTGTTAGGAGGGCTCTTGCCCTGGCTCCTCGCCCATCTGCGGCCGAGGGAGGCTAGTGTGGCACAGGCCGGGGTGGGCTGAACTCGAGGGAGCTGAGTGCACGCGGTGGGGAAGTCATGGTTCTGATTCGCTGGTTCCCAGCCTTCCCAGCTCCCCAGAGCCTCCCGGCATCCGGGGAACCCGGCTCCTGAGGCCTTGACAAACTCAGCGGAGAAGAAAAGTGACTATAGGTGGTGACTCGGGAGGTCCTACTTAGCAGAGACACACCCTGGAGTCTCAGACGCCGAGCGAGCGGATGGGTTTCTCCGAGAAAAGAGGAGAGAAGAGAGGACTGTGGAGGAGTGAGCCAGCAGAAGGTGGAGAGGGGAGAGGGAGAAGGGCGGAGGGAGAGAGACATCATAGGAAGAGGGAGGTGAGAAGGGGATTCCTCGGGGCCTCAGTTTCCTTATCTGTAAAATGGGTACAATAGCGGTCGCCATCTCGTGGGGGTGTGGCGGGTTGATGAAGGCAATCCACAGAAGGTGTTTTCCGCTGTGTCTGGAACACAGGGACCACTCTCCAAGTGAGGCTGACATTGCTAGTTTTTTGTATATATACATATATGTATATATGTATATATATATGTGTGTATATATATATATATATATATATATATATATATATATATATATATATTTAGTTTTTTTAAGCTGAGTGTGATGCTCACTTTCCAAGTGAGGCTCCCAGGCTGGCCTCTGCCCAGCCTCATCCCTAGCCCTCCTCGCCCCTGTCCTAAGCTCACTCGCTTCCGCGGTCCTCGCTTATGAGCCCCACCCCCACCCCAGGCTCCCCAGCCCGGCCTCCCTGGTCCCCCGGGGTGAAGGCAGACCAAGGTGAAGGAGGCACAGTGCCCACCCTGCTGGATCATCAAGCCGTGGGCCCTGCAGGCGGGGAGGCGCCCGCGGGTGTTCCTATCGCGGGTGCCGATGGCGCAACGCTTCTCTATTTCCTTTTACTTTAAAATCTGCAAATAAAAATTGATGGGGAGCAAATTGCTCAGGCCGGCAGCTCTGAACCGAGAGGCCATTACGTCCTGTCAAAGGCTGTCGGGGGGGACGGGAGCGGGGGATGCCGCCTGCCTGGCGGTCCCCAGGGACTCTTGTTTGGGGTGTGTGTGTGTGGGGGGGAGGTACTCTCAGGTAGAGAGAGGCACAGCCAAGTACGTGGACCCGGCACCGTGTGGGACCCGACTGGACGTCGACCCTCGTGAGGGCCAGCCAGGGAAGGGTGAGAACCTCCGCTGGTGGCGGCTGCCAGAACTCCGCCCTGTCCGGTCCCTTAGGCTCCCAGCACCGCTCTGAGAAATGCAGGCTCGCCGGCCCCACGCTCCTGCACCTAACACTTTATGGGTGAGGCCAGCGAGCCTCAGAGAGGCCGAGCAAGGCGCGGGAGTCACACAGGGGTGCTGAGATTCCGCTGTGGGGGCAGACGTGAAAGGCGCGTGGCTTGTATAAGGGATTTCAGCTTCTTTTTATGATTTGTTTTTATTTTTTATGTGCGTTGGTGTTTGGCCTCCACGTATGTCTGTGTGAGGGCGTCCGATCCCCTGGGACTGGAGTCACAGGCTGTTGTGAGCTGCCGTGTGGGTGCTGGGAATCGAACCCGGGTCCTCTGGGCGAGCAGCCAGCGCCCTCAACCACTGAGCCATCCCTCCAGCCCTTGTTTTTTGTTTGTTTGTTTGTTTTGAAAGGAAATAGGTCTGTTGGGTTTTACAAGAGGCAGCAGGCTGGGCAGTAATGAAGAGATATCCTGCAGCCTCATCTGCTTCCTGTGTTGTGTGCACGTGTGTGCATGCGTGGCATGCGTGTGCACGTGTGTGCATGTGTGTGCACACGCGTGCATGCGTGTGCATGCGTGTGCATGTGTTGTGCACATGTGTAGGGGTTGGCGGGCAACCCTGTTGCTCCTCAAAGTGTTTCCACCTTTTCTCTTTGAGACGAGGCTTCTCACTGGGGCTCCCCAGACCGGCAAGATCCTTCTCTCTGCACCTCCCTGTAGCCCTGGGGTCTCAGCTATGTGCCACCTTCCTGGCTCCTTAGTGAGGGTGCTGTGGGGGTCCCAGCTCAGGCCCCTGCATTTGCAAGGCGAGTACAAACTGTTTCCCCAACCCATCTACTTTTTAAAACGCTGTCAGCGATTACAGTTTTGGTCAACAGATGATGACTGTTTATGCGTTTTTCAGGTGAGGCCCCGAGGCCCAGGGAGACAGAGTGACTTGTTAAAATTAGGGGGCTGTGGTGGCGGAGCCAGAATTTGTACTTGGGTCTTCTGGAGGTCCCGTCCTGAGCTGGCCGTGTGGCTCAGAGAAGTCACTCCCTGTTCCCGTGCCTCAGTTTCCCTTGCTATATCAGGAAGCGGTCCTCTGTAGCCCCGCCTGGGATGTCTATGGTTCTGCTCTTGCTGGACTAGCAAGTCAGCCTTCCCGGTCAAGGTTCAACGTGACCCTGCCTGGTCACCTGAGTCCAACCACACAGGGGCAGCCTGGACTCTTACCACGCATCGGATACCACTGGGGGTACAGTCCCCACACGGCGGAGAGAAGGGATCCAGCATGGCTGGAGGTCAGGAGCCCAAGGAAGGTACGGGTGTGAGATGCATTCCTACAGGAGTCAGTGGTCCCCGAGGGGTGGGCGGAGGCCGTGGCCCTGGGACAGACGGTGCGAGACGGGGTTGGGGTGAGATGGACGGGGAGGGTGGGGGTGGGGCGTGGGGAGAAAATAGGGAAAGCCCGCTTTGGAAGAGCTGCTGGGTCACATGGCCAGGCCCCCTGTCCTCAGCACATCTTATCCAACGGACCCTTTCCTTGTCTACACGTCAGGCTTGAGGTTGATGAAATACGTCAAATGGCGGCCCCTCAAGACACGTTCCCACCCTCACCCCCGAACGCATGTGGCCTTGGGAAAATGGCCTTGGCAGGTGCGAGTTAAGGATGAGGTCACAGTGGCTGGACTCCGAATCCAAGGACGAGTGTCCTTGTAGGGTACACCGGGAAGAGACAAGGAGGAAGGCTGGCTCGCTCCTTGGGGACATCACTTGGGGGCAGCGCTGGGCTCCGGAGTCACCCAGGTGGAGCCAGACAGGCCTCCCAGGGACCCCAACGCCACACGCGACCTCTCGGAGACAAGGCCCAATTTCCTGTGGGACTCAGGACCTCTCGGTGAGTCCCCATGTGCCCAGATATGGGCGATAGCCCTGCTAAGGGGCCCCCGAGATCCCCTTCGCCCCATCACACCACTGGTGACATCACAACCACAGCTTCTGAGGACAAATACTTGTGCTGGGTCAAGAGCACAGTGTCCAGGAAGTGCACTCATGGGCCCTCCCCAGAGGAGGCCTCGGAGGACCCCATCCCTTCCCACATGGCCATGAAGCATCTTCTAAGGGCCCCGTGACACCAGAAGCCACGGAGCCACTAACAGCGGCTCTGAGCTCGTCTTCGGACCCCGGGTACTACTTTATCCGAGGACGCGTCTGCCTCCCTGCTGCGGGCTTTGGCTAAGAGGAAGCTTCAAGAAGGACAGGGGAAGTCACCTCTTCAGAAGCTACTCTAGCTTTCTACGGATCAGCACTCCAGTCTCCGACCCCCCCCCCCCCCAGCTGCGACGGAGCTCCCCGCAGGACGGTGCTCTGGCTCCCCAGGCATTAGTGGGCGCCACTTCCCTGGGTTCTTGGATGAGTAAGCTGGCTGCTCTCCACATCTGTTTCCAGTGTGGCATCTGGGGCGGGTTGACCCAGGATGGAGCCTTCAGGGAGTTGGGGACACGGCAGCACGCCTGCTGCCTTCACGAGGCCCACGGCTACAAGAGGCTCAGTGTTCCACAGTCGGTGGCAAGAGGACCAAGAGCTGAGTCCAGATCTGTCTGGCTTTCACATAGACGTGGCTAAAAAAAAAGATGAATAGAAGAGGAGGAGGAGGAGGAAAGGAGGAAGAAGAAACAATCCAGGAAGCTTCCTTTCAGCCTTCCCTCAGACTCTCCTCTCTGATGCCTTTGGGTTTTTCTCCTCCCAATCACATCTGATCACTAAGCAAAACAAACTGGACACAGAAAGACATTTTCCTGGGGACACGGGGGAGGGGGACCGGCTGGGGAGGCTTGGACCTCTCTACGGCCGTGATCAAGCTGGGGTTAAGTGGTAGAGGAGAGGCGAGGGACAGACACACATCTGAAGCTTAGTTAAGTGGGGCCGCATGTCCTCGGGAGGCTGGAACGGAGGAGAAAAGACAGGCCAATCAACCCCCTGGAGGAGCGCCCCCCCACGCTACAGCTAGCTCACCGGGGCCCCCTCCTTGAATCCCCCACCCTCCATGGGCTATACAGGTGACGGGCTGCTTTTAGACTAGTGGGAAGATTCAGCGGGGGGTACCCAGACACTGTGGGAAGGGGCCTGATCACCAGGGACGTGCCCCCTCTCCAAGGTGATTTGACGCACAGGTGACATGCCCCTGTGCCTGCTGTCACTGGTGGGTGGATGCTGATTGGGCCAACACATGCTGCCGCTAATGAACATATCGATTCTACATTCTCTCGGTGGCTCCCTAAATGGCAAGTCTCACATCTGATAGATTAAATACCCATCTGACTGCCCGCCTGACAACTCCATCACTCCACCCGCCAGGCCCTAATGAATTTCACAGTCCCATGTGACACGGGAAATTAAGGTCAAGGTTCATGGCTGGGAGTGTCTATCACCCCAGATCTTAGCAGAGGGTCTGTAGCCCCCCCCAGCCCTTTACTCCCCTGGGCTTTTAGCCTAGGCCTGCAGGGGGGTGGCATCCTGTCGTACCTGTTAGAAGCAGCCCTGCCCCTGGCTCATGACCTTCAGGTTCCCCCACTCTCTGCCCCCCTTCCCAGCCCAGCCGGCTGCTAGAGTAGCCTAACAGATTGGAAAAGTCTACTGTTCTAAGCCCGGCTGGCCCAAGTATAGAGGGCTCAGTGGCATTCTTAGTTTGTAGATGCTGAGAGAGGGGAGCTGAAGGCTTACAGAGCAAAATGTCCCTGGCCATTCAACCAGTCAGAGATCTGCATCTTCTTCTAATTCTAGGTTTTCAGGACTTAGCACACATGGTGGGGGCCCACGGGAGACTTCTGTCCTGTGGGAAGAGGGCTGCCAGGCAGAAGCTCTGACTCCGGGTTCTGCTAGGAAGACAGTAAATAGGGTTCTGCTTTGCATCTCTGTTAAGTAAGGTGATAGACATCTTATGGTCCCATGGTAGGTGTGCATGTGTGTGTATGTGTGTGTGTATGTGTGTGTGTGTGTTTGTGTATATATGTGTGTGTATGTGTGTATGTGTGTGTGTATATGTGTGTGTGTGTTTGTGTATGTGTGTGTATGTGTGTATGTGTGTGTGTATATGTGTGTGTGTTTGTGTATGTGTGTGTATGTGTAGATGTGTGTGTGTATGTGTGTATATGTGTGTATGTATGTGTGTGTATGTGTGTGTATGCGTGTGTATGCGTGTGTATATTGTGTGTGTATATGTGTGTGATGTGTGTGTATATGTGTGTGTATGTGTGTGTGTGTCTGTGTGTGTATGTGTGTGATGTGTGTGTGTATGTGTGTGTATGTGTGTGTGTATGTATGTATGTATGTGTGTGTGTGTGTGTGAATATGGAGAGCAGAGGTCAACTTCAGCTGCCATTCCTCAGGAGGTAGGGGTCCTCCCCACCTTAGTTTTTGAGACAGGGCCTCTCAATGGCCTGGAACTCATCAAGCAGAGCCCCAGGGATCTGCTTATCTCTGCTTCCCCATCCGGGCAAGGTTATATATTTGTATGGGCCACCACACCTGGCGTGCTCTCTCTCTCTCTCTTTCTCTCTCTCTCTCCAGTTCTTGACATTGAACTTAGGTCCTTATGCTCCCATGCAAAGCATAAACTGAGCCAGGTTCCCAGGCTAGCCCCAGGTATTGCCAGGTTCATAGAGGGGGCTCCAGTCTCCCCAAAAAGTCTGTGATGTTCAGTAAGGGAAGGCTGTCTATACCCTAGAGACATAAGCTCAGACTGCAGTGCAGCCCACCCACAGGGGGCGGCCGTCTGGTGCCAGCTTCCTTCTCTGTGAAGCAAGAGGCTCATTTAGGCTGTCACAGGGACACGGCAAGCTGATGCATACAGAAGGCGCTTAGCGCCTGTGCCTGCCGCTGTGGAGTCCCTCCACACCGGGCACGTTGCGGAGCTCTCTGCCTGTGTCACCTCATTGCCTTCTCACGAATCTTTCAGAAAGTATTATCACCACTGGTCTCCAGGAGAGGGAAACTGAAGTTCACAGAGGTTAACTCGACAGAGAGTAGACATCCAAGCCCCACCCCCTCCCCCATTGTCAAAAATAATAGCAATCATAAAAGGTCACAATGCTAGTGGCAAAGACAATGCTTCCAGCCTCTTTTGCAGGTAAATACTGCCATCCCGACCCAGTTTGGGGCAATAAAATAAGAACAGGAGTTTCCAAGCTGTTTCCAGAACTCTGAATAGGGAGAGGATGTGGGGCTGGGGAGCTGGCTCCGCGGTCAAGGGCCCTTGCTGTTCTTGCGGAGGTCCGGAGTCCCACCCTCACTCACAAGCTCCAGTAACTACAGCTCCGTGTGTGTGTGTGTGTGTGTGGTGTGTGTGTGTGTGTGGGTGTGTGTGTGTGTGTATGTGTGTGTGTGTGTATGTGTGTGTATGCGTGTGTGTCTGTCTGTCTGACGCCCTCTGCTGGTCTCTGCAGGTACTGCACCAACACAGGTGCACACGCACTCAAGTAAGATCTTTAAATGTACAAATGTGGAAGGGAAGTGCCTCCCTTCACTTCCTCCTTCCTACAGTTTAAAACAGACGTGACGCAGCAGCCGGGGTCCTGGCTGGTATCTGGGATGGTGAGGATGAGGGTTACGTTCGAAGGAGCCACCCGAGGCTCCCCGTCTCCGCACTGCTTTTATAAGGGAGTCAAGCCCACTTCAGTCTGGTACGAGCCGTTGTGGGGGGTTCTGTGGCTGGCGGTTATACTGGACATTGTGGATGCAACGCAGATGCCATTCAGAGTCACAGCTCAGAAGCAGCAGCCCCGGGAGACGGCTGGAAGCCACGATGGAAAGCTGTCGCCGCCAGCACCACCACCGATGGCAGAGCAGGGATGGTGCATTTTGGTCAGTCCCCAGTACTGGTTCATGGAGTCAGCCTAGTGTAGGAGAGCCCACAGGCTGCATAGAACCCGGGATACCCGCGGATGTGGCCCAAGACAAAGCCGTAAGCTTACTGAAACATGATGAGAATGTGTGCGCGTGTGATCCGCCCCACCCCGCCCCGGCCGCCCCCCCCCCCCGTAATTCGATTGTGTGTTTTCTCAGGCGTGGATTCCACAGATGGAAATGTCACGTCGCAGTGTCATGCAACATAAATACACGCATGCTTCCGCAACCCACAGGGTGCAGATTGGACGCTCCTAGATTTAATGTGACTTTTTCTCCCAAGTTCGTCCTCATCCAGTGAGTTCCAGAGAAGCAAGGGGTGGGGGGCGGGAGGCATTAGAACGCACAGGCATGTCCTGGGGTCATGAAGTTAAACGGCCCCTGGTGGCACATGCTTTTAAGCCCAGCCCTTGGCAGGCAGAGGCAGGCAGATAGTGAATTCAAGTCAGTTTTGTCTAGAAGTGAGTTCCACACCAGCCAGGGCTATATAATGAGATCCTGTCTCCAAACAAAACACAAACAAAAACAAGTTTGAAAAACACTAGGTCGGTCAGCACCCAAAGGACTTCGAGCCACCCTCGAGATGAGCTTGCAGGAAGCATAGGTCCCACCTCGCCTCCCGCTGCAGGGCTGGGTCACAGACTGAGCCCACAGACCCAGCCCCGCTTCTCCCAAATGTCTCTGCACCCTTTAGACTCCCGTCAGCCTTCCTTCCGGATGCTGTCTAGACAGACTCAGCTTGGACCCTGGCTGCTACCCTTGCCCAGTTCTCTACCCCAGCCCAGGCCGGGAGCCTTCCCAGAACACAGCCCGGGCTGTCTTGGTACGGGTCTTGGGTTTGCAGTATTTATGGACTTGCTCTAGCCCTGGCCACTTTTACAGCAACACTCTGTCCCCTCGCCCAGGGTCCATTTTCTTTGCTCCAGTGTCCTCGGTACAATTGCCTGAGCAGGAACAATCAGCGGTCAGTCTACGGAAGGGTGACTTCTGAGTCGAAGCCGTAGGTGAAGGAGAAGAAGACTGTCTCGGGGCAGGTGGTCACGTGTCCGCAGACAAGGCTCAGAGAGCATCCGACCTACTCCTTTCATCTTCCAGAAGAGGATGCCAAGGTCCCCGGTGAGGGAGCTATGTAGGGTCACTGGTGGGAAGGCCTACTTTTGCAGAACCCAGGCAACTACAGCAGCCCCGACAGGAAGGAGAGGAACGGGGCAGAGGGCTTGGGGTCAGAGAGTCTTGGTTTGGCTTCCCTGGAGCTGGCTGCTTTGGTGGGCTAGCAGCTTCCCCGACCTACCTGTGTCTACAGTACAATAGTTAGAGAAGTACCCAAGAGCCACTAAGCTCCCGGGGTCCAATCACCAGGCCCGAGATGCTACTGAGTCTCCTTTGGCTTTGATCGCGGGACAGAGAGGGGTGGCTGTCAGCATCCCCCATCGTTAAGGCTCTTGGGTTCCGGGGACGCCTGTGACAGGATCTGTACAGCCCTTCGGAACCTGGCAGCGACAGGTCAAGTTGGTAAAAATCAACGCCTTGAAAGGCTGATTCTCTGGAAACTCTCAGATCTTACACAAGCCAGGACGGCGTACTTCAAGGGCAGAGGTGGGGGAACCCAGTTCAAGACCCCCGTCTCAGCCTCGGGGAGCGTGACGACGACCCCCCCCCCCCCCCGTGGCATCCCTTCTTATGAACCCAACCCCGAGCTCCCTGGAGCACCTGCCAGCCATGACTCCATCCTACGCTGCTTTTTAGGATTGATATTTAGATTAAGGAGATAAACACGGCCAGCCAGCCTCGCCGAGGCCTGACAGCCCGAGGAACTTTGGCCTGACAGTCACTGTCAGAGGCTCAGCATCCCACTCCACAGACATTCACACAGGACGATTGGACACGAACCAAGAGCTCACCAAAGGGGTCCCCACGAGACAGCTTTAGGTATCCCCCAAATGGGAGGGACCATCGTGTCCACAGAGGCTTCAGGGCCAGCTCGGGAGCAGGGCCGGTGACCTGCTCTTTCCTATTTTTCTCCTTCCACCCCTCCTCTCCCTCCCTCCCCCCCTCCCCAGGCTGCAGATAAAGAATTCAATTTTCTTTTTAAACGGCGGGGAAATTGGAAGAGATTTTGTTCTGTTTAAGCACAGCTGGAGCCTCAGGTCTCTAGGGCTCGGAGAACAAGGAGGTCAATTAAGATGCCAGTGGTAAGGGGTGTCAGGAGGGGTGGGGTGGGGAATCCGGATGGGCCTGCGGGAAGGCCGGCTGGAAAAGGGGGGTGAGATTCTAGGCTAAGGTAGCAGGGCTGCCTTCCCAAGGCTGACCCCCCCTGTCTTTGGGGGAACTAGGTAAACTATTCAGATGGGCCTCCCCATGGGGCTGAGTGAGCACCTCCCTGATTAATAACTCATGCCGTGGTTTCTGCTGGCCGCTTTATCCAATGGTGGAGTCAAGTCAACCCAACACTATCAGAAACAGGGAGCTGAGCTGTTCTAAAAAGCCTGGGGCTGGGACCTCTCTGGGATCAACCAACCTCACTTGGTGGCTGTAGGGCCTGGACTCTGACCCTGTGGAGACCCTCTCACACTTACTAAGGTAGGAACTCTGGTTCCTCACGGCACGGATGAAGAGTCCAGAACCCCGGGAGTCAGCAGCCTGCCTGCTGGGAGAAGGGAGACGGCTGCCCTGCTCATGGGCTCTACAGGAAGCTTCTTCCATGTGAGCTTTTTGAAGGTACCTGGTCAGCTGAGGGTAGGGGACATATGATTGGCTTGCCTGGAGAGAATAGTGAAACCCAGACCCCAGGTGAGCTGGGGGAGGGGCACTAGGTAGGGGAGGCCCTTGCCTCTGGCTCCTCTCCCATCCCTGGAGAGATGGTGCAGAATGGACACCCTCACCTCCCGTCCTGCTCTCCAGTGGCTGGCAGCCCACCCTATGCCCTGCTCTGTTCTACCTCTGTTCCCTAGTCATGGTACCTGGCCTTCACCCTAGCTCTCTGAAGCCCCGCCTGACCTTGAAGGGACCCTCAGAAGATGCCCATCTCCTTGAGATGAACAGGAAGTCCTAGACAGGGTAAAAACTGGCCTTGCATCACCCAGAGTGTCAGTGCCTGACCCATGGGTGTCAGACTAAAAACAAACAAACGTTTTTTGCCATTGACTGACTAGGTAACCTAGCATATGTGATTTACTTTCTCTGTGCCTCGGTTTCCCCATGGGGCCTTTGCTCACTCTTTCTCCTGCTACATGCTTCCAGCAAGTTAACCTAGATCCCCCACCCACTCACACAGGACTCAAACCTACTGTGTGCTGCAGACCCAGGTAAAGGTGTCTACGCAAGAGCAGCTGAGGGCCTGGGGGAGGGAGCTTGGGGGGACAGATGGGTGTGGGCTGGTTACTGGGTTGCTTGAAAGCCAACCCAGTCCAGAGTGCTTAAACTCGGTTGCCGGCGAGTGTCTAGGGGCAGCTGGGACTTCCTGCTTCTCCAGGATGGAGGCAAACCCTCCAGGCCCCGAGGATTTCTGTATCTCTGACCTCGGCATGCATGAGTATGGGGGTGCGGCAGTGGCCGAGCTGGGGTGGTTTCTAATGTGGCAATCAGCACAGGAAAAAGCTTTGCGCGAACGGAGGGAGTAGCCCATGCGCAGAGGTGCAGGGGTGGGTGTGGGAGCAACGGAGAGCCCCAAGGATCGGCTGGCAGGTGCAGGGGTGGGTGGGAGCAGTGGAGAGCCCCAAGGATCGGCTGGCAGGTGCAGGGGTGGGTGGGAGCAGTGGAGAGCCCCAAGGATCGGCTGGCAGGTGCAGGGGTGGGTGGGAGCAGTGGAGAGCCCCAAGGATCGGCTGGCAGGTGCAGGGGTGGGTGGGAGCAGTGGAGAGCCCCAAGGATCGGCTGGCAGGTGCAGGGGTGGGTGGGAGCAGTGGAGAGCCCCAAGGATCGGCTGGCAGGTGCAGGGGTGGGTGGGAGCAGTGGAGAGCCCCAAGGATCGGCTGGCAGGTGCAGGGGTGGGTGGGAGCAGTGGAGAGCCCCAAGGATCGGCTGGCAGGTGCAGGGGTGGGTGAGAGCTATGGAGAGCCCCTGAGCTTCTGTAAGTGGGGACTAGACAACTCCCACGGCCAGGGGGTGCTCTGTGATGAGCAAAGCCAGTGCAACAGGAGCTGAGGGGCCTTTGAGGTCCAGGTCCCCGAGCCACTGCGCAGGCCCCACACCCTGTAGCACCTGCTCTCTGCCTCTCCTCTGTGCTTGCGGGGTCTAGTTCTGTCCCGCCAGCTCTACGGCTCTCCTCTGTGTTTGGCACCTTGAGGCCGGGGCCTGTGTGTTGGGCTCCCATAGCTGGCGCAGGCAAGCGCTCGGTCAGCGTGCCAAGGGAGGAGACCTGGAGCCCGGGCAAGTCAGAGTGGAAGGTGGGGCAGATAAAGATCCAGAGACCCAAAGGAGGCTCTCCTGAATGAGCTGAGGATCCACACGAACCTCTCCATTCATCTCTTACAACCACCTTCCCCAAACACCACAGCAGCCTCCTCTGAGTGTATTGGGAGATGGAAAGGGATGGAAGCCCCTTTGCCCGCTTGAGGGCCAGTCTGCCCGCAGCTGGGAGGTGACACTTTACTCTGGACAGGCCAGTAGCAACCCTCCCAGTCAGGGCTGCCGTGTGCTCACCGCCTGCATCGTCTCCTGCAGCCCCCAACCCCTGGAGCAGGCAGAGATGCCTGTGCCTGCCCATCCGCGGTGGCTTCTCTCCCAGACCCTCAGTTCCCTTCTCCTTTCCTACAAGGGAACATGGCCCAGAGACAGGAAAAGACACATCCTCAAATTGCTGTAGCAAGCCTGGCTCCTTGCAGTTGTTTCCCAAGTGGCTCCCCCAGAGGACAAGCGAGGGGCATGGAAGTGGTTTGCTATAAAGTGGTCACACTATCCGCACACCAGCCCAGTGGGCACATTAAAGTGATGTCAATTTGCAACAAAGAGATATTTGAGGCCTCTGGCCTTAAAGGAGCCGAACCCCCGGCCGCTGCATGCTTCAGCTGCAGGCCCTTTGCACATGCTGTTCTGTTCTGTGGTATCTCCAAAACGCTGCCTAACACCCCGCCACACCCCATCCCAGAAGTCTTGTTAGATATATGACCGTCATGGGTCACACTGAGGTTCATGTTTCCCTGGGCACAGTCCCATGTTTCCCTGACTCTCCTCACTCTGGCCCTAGAGGCAGAAATTCTGCTGATGGTGCCTGAGGTTTGGAGGGTCCATCTGGGTTGACCCTGCAGCCTGTTCCCTGGGATCTGCAGTCCTCCCTGGCTCCTCTCTGCCCTCAGCTATGGGCTGCTGAATGGACTCAGTACCCCTAAGCATATCCCTCTGTGGTTAGCCTTTACTCAAGATCAGGGGCCACCTAGTAGTTCGGGGGAGCAAGCCACTTAATCCTTGCCAGCCTCAGTTTCTGCATCTGGAGAATGGCAATGACAGAAGCTACTTAGCGGGTGGGAAGCGGCGGCCACATGACATGTGGGCCTCAGCCATGCGGCTGGGGCAGGACTATCGCTACTGAGGCAGTAAGAGACAGAGGGTACAGGTCTTGGTCCCCAAGGGCCATCTAGCCATTCCCATTATCCCCTGTCCCCAGCACAAACGCTTTGGGTGCTAGGCCTGGAGGCAGCCCCAGCCACACCCAACCCATGTTCTTCGCTCCGAGGGTGAGGCGCTGAGCAGGAATGCGTTCATGAGAGATGACCCAAGCAGGCAACCAGAGCTCAAGGTCACACTTCGGCCTCCCCTCCCCGAAGTGGAGAGCACTGGGCTCTGCAGACCTCTAAACCCAGAGAGAGGAGAGGTCCGGCTCCACCGACCCAGCCAGGATACCCAGGCTGCCGGTGACCTTCAGCCTCCCCCGGCCACTGTTCCCCTGGCCATCCTTTCCCCAGAGCAGGTAACCACGACCACAGAGACCGGGCTGTGGCGGGGTGGGGGCTGGGCGAGCCCCTTGCAGCAGGCTCCGCGCTCAGCCTGCAGTGCGAAATTAAAAACATCTCCCTTTTCCTTTATAATTTCTCCCCGACACAACTGCCCGTGAAACATTTTAATAACACCGTGGAAAAGGTCAGGGAGAAGGAATTTCACAGTCTCTGAGCAGGCAGCTGTAACTGTGGCCCCTTCGGAGGCAGACGAGGGAAGAAAGAGGGGACCTGGAGCCAAGAGAGGGAGAGTGGTCAAGACGGCCAGATGGCCAGAAGGCTGACCATGGGGCTTGAATGTGAGGGGTGGAGCTGGGGGACCAGAGAGGGGGCGATGTGGGGTGTGGTCAGGAGACCCGCTACTTACCGGGAGCTAGGCAGCGCCTTGGGGTGGTAGGGGGGTGAAGGTAGTGGGAATCACCCACGGCTGCATTCGTACCCTCTGTCCCCAACTTTGTACCAGTTTTGAAGACAAAGGGAGGACTCGCATGCATGCTAGCTTCGGGGACAGGGACAGAGCAGCCCTCAGCGAAGGCAGGAGACTGAGGTGCACAGCCTAATCACCAGGTCAAAGAGCCCCACGGCTCACCGTTCCACAGACCTGGGGTGGACGGAGGGGGCAGACAGGGAGGCAGGGGGCTGGGTAGGGAAGCAGGAAGGCAGCACCCGGGGTGGGGGAGGTGAGCACCATGGCAGCCATGCGCAGAGACCCTCAGCAGCCCCCAGAAAGGCAGGGGGGTGGGGGTGATGAGTGATCAGAGCTGGAGATGGGACTGGGTAGATCTGAGGCAGGCTCAGGCCTCCTAATGCTCTGGATATATCTAGCTGAAGGGACCAGAGACGGCCGAACTGGTGAGCTCACCTCAGCTCACCTCAACCTCAGCCCTGCTCTCCAGGTGTGGCCAACCCTCCTCCCATCTACAGGAACGTCAAATGCAAGCACAGACCGATGCTCCCAGCAAGGACTTCAGGAATGAGGCCTTGATACCGCCAGGCCTGGACCACACACCAAATTCTCACATGGTCTTGACCCAGGCACACGGTCACTGTCCCCAGCCTGGTTCCTACATCACAGACGGCACCCGAGCCCCCCCCCCCCCCCCGGTAATCCACGGCGTGTGGGAGACACGTGCTCCCTCTGAGCCTTTTGTACATCTTGTGGGGTTGGGCCCGGGAGGCTAGAGGAGGGTCCAGGAGCCCAAGGCAATGGATGATATATTGCTAAGGTGGCACGGTGAAGGCTGGGGGGAGCCCTGGGCTGGGAAGCCGTGGATTCCGAGAACAGCCCCAGCAGACTCGCGGTTTCCATCTGACGGCCCGACTAGCTAAACATCTGTTTGAAATATTAATAACCGTCAGATGGAAGGGCCTGGGGGCGCAGTGTTGCTCCAGACCATCTGTCTGCAGAGTAAACAGACTTCAGGGTGGGCAGGCAACGTCAGCTATGAGCGAGGGATGGCAGCAAGGCCTCCGCGGGCCTCTCGTGCGCAGGGAGGGGGGTGCGGTGACTTGCATTTGTTGAGTGCCTATGACGGGTCAGACCTGGAGCTTCTACAGCATCATCGACCGTATTGATCTGCTCGGCGGCCAATTCAAATTTATACAAGACGGCTCCCCTTCGTCGCCAACCCGTACGATCTGAACAGAACCAACCTCTAAGTCCTGAGTCCTCTACGGGAAATGTGACCCATAGCTGGCATGTCAGAAGCATGGCAGTTGGTACCAGGATGACACGTGCTGAAATCAGTTCCGGGACACCGGTTAGAGCTACTGAAAGATTTTTTTTTTCCTTCTTCCACTAGCATTCATAAACTGGAAAGGAATCTGGAGATGATGCGTCCTTCTCGGCCACTTCAAAAAAAGCTGAGGCTGGCTTGCTAATGACAGGTTATTGTTTATACGGACCCCTGGATACAGCCATGCCTGAACTCACCTCTACTCTCAAGTTACATGAGCTAATACTTCCTTGCCTGAACCGTATGAGAGTTTCTGCCTCTGGCAGTCAAGACCCTTGACTGGCATACACAGTAACGGCGGGTGGGGATGGGGGCTTGTCAAAGGGCAAAGCCATCTAAGTCTTCCCAGACAGCATCAAGAACCTTGCCATACTCAGACAGGGAGGGTCATTCTCCTCAGAGATGGCCAACACCCAGCACACTGACAGACGGGGTTTCCAATGCTCCTGGACCATCTAGGATGGATGCCTTCCAGGGGAAGAAAGAAGACTGAAGCATCCTTCCTCGTGCTATTGTTCCACAGGCTAGCCCATTTTCTCTGGTTCAGAGAGTCAAGACCCCATCATTCACCAACCAACAGCCTCTGGGCACTCGGGGGCACCTGAACCCAGATGCTCAGTGTCCCCGGGACGATCCAAGAGCTTACAGCCTCTGCGGCCATGGGGACTCACCAGGACCGTCAGCACGGAGGTCCCCATGGTGATGTTCTCGTACAGGCTGACGTTGTAGAGCGGCTGGCTGAAGACGGGCCGGTTGTCGTTTTCGTTGATGAGGGCGATCTTCACCTTGGCGTAGCCCACGTGGTCGGGTACGCTCTCGTTGGCAAAGAGCTAGGGGAGCAGGGGGTAGGGCCGCGTGAACGCCCACGTGTCTCTGGAGACTTTGCTGTCTCCCCTAAGACCTCTCTGCGCCTCGGCTGGTTCTGACCCCGAGCATCTGCTAGAGTCGAGGCCTATGTCAGCGGGGGTACCACGTGTCCCTCCACGGGGCCTTCTTCAGGGACTGCTGGGGGCTGGGCTGGGCAGGATGGGCCACAGGGGCACCACAGTGGGGGTGTCTAGCAAATCTGCCCCTGTTCCTTGACATACCCTTGCCCTTCCTTGAGGGTCTAGCCCTCGCCATCTCTGTTGCTTCTCTGGGACGGATCCCTGGGGAGATGAGGAGAGCTGGTAGGCAGGCCTTACGGGGATGGCGCTCCACCCTCCCCAGCCACCCTTCGACCTCCCCCAGGCAGCCCAGGCAGACGCTGGGGAGGGCTTACGTCGAAGTCGTAGCGGTCCACGGTCTCATAGTCCAGGGGGATCGCCACGCGGATTCGGATGTCGGCTCGCCCTTGGACGGAGGTGGGGGAGATGATGAAGTGGTGCGAGTTGTTGCCCACCAGGTACACCTCGAACATGCTGTTCAGACCCTGGGGGGAGGGGAGGAGACGGCTGCAGACAAGCAGAAGGCCGGGGCTCGGGGCCGGAGTGGAGGGGCAGAGGGTGCCAGGGGTCAGGCCAGCAACACCGCCTAGTGCGGTTAGGGAGGAGGAGTGGGCTGGGGAGGGCCTTCCCGCCCCATCTCTCCGTGTCCTGCTCCCCACCCCCCCACCTCCCCGATGACGCTGGCCAGCTCCGTCTCCACCGCTAAGTCCAGGCCTGAGGAGTCTCCCCTGGCTCTTCCCGTCATCCCATCACACACTAGGTGTCCGTCTCCATGACTGTCTAGCTCATTTCCCACCTCCTGGTCTTTCCTCAACTGAGGGATGGAGAAGGGGAGAAGGGTCTGGGAGCCCTGAAGGGGGGCGCTGGAGAGGTGGCCCGGTGCTCCCGGGGGGTACATGTGCTTGCCGCCAAGCCCGAAGATGTGAGTTTGATTCCCGGGACCCGCACACTGGAAGGAGAGAACCTGACTCCTGCAAGATGTCCTCTGACCCCCACGTGCAAATCACGACACAGGCAGGCCTGTCTGTTACAGACCAAACAATCAAACAAATAAATGTTAAAAAAAAAAAAAAAAGGTGGGGGGGATGAAGGAAGGGGGAAGAAGAAACAAGCAAGCAGCGGTGCAGCTGCAGTGGGCAGGGCTGGAGAAGGCAGGGAGACAGTCAGGGAGAACGCGGGGCTGCTCTACGTGACACGGAGATAACCCCGGAATCTGGGTGACAAAGCCCTACTGCGTGCTTCATGCCCTGGAGACCCACACTGTACAGCTCTGGTCTGTCGTTTTGAGGTTCAGGGCCTTTCCTTGTAGTTCAATGTGTTACTCTTATGTAACTATGTAACAGTGTGTAACTCCTATGTAACCATGTAACAGTGTGTAACTCCTATGTAACTATGGCTGGCGTGTGTGGTTGGGGAGGAGGGTAGGTTTCAGAATCACATGATCTCCTCTCTCCTAGCTCAGGGGGTGGAGCCAAGGCTGAATGTGAGGCGGATCCTTTTCTGGGCATGGCCTCCTCTGTGTGGGGTGTGGACCCCATCAGGAGTGTGTGCCTGGCCCTGGCTACAGATAGCCAGTGATCACCGACCTGAGATGTGTCTCTGGCTCCTATGTAACTTATCCGTCTAATGCTCCACTCGAGTGGACAGGCCTCTGTGGTTGAACACAGGGCTACGGTGTAATCATGGGCTTCCCCGAGGGACCGGGGAGAGAGAGGGGTGAGCTCCCCTCTCTTCATGGTGAGAGGGAACAACCGGGCATCTCTGCCCCAAGAAGCCTTTCCATGCAGAGCTGCCCCTCCTACCAGGGCGGGAATTCTGAGGAACTGCAGACGTCTGTGGCCGGACACCCGAGCCCCCTGAAGTCTCCCACCCACCCATCCAGTGGGTGGGCATCTCTCTGGACTAGCGAGGTGAGGCCCATGTGCCCATCTGTTCTCGAGCCTCGGGCCACTGCGCCTGGCCCTGGAATAGGGACTGCGACCGGGGGCCAAGCGCTGCCAGCCCTTTTAGTCTATTCAGGTTATGGGGGGGGGCGCTCTAGAGCCCCCAGCCCAGATCAGCTTCCTGGAGGCTTCCCGCTGCTCTTGAGCGTCTCGGGTTGCAGTTTTAGGGTCTCTCTGGCAGGATCCATCAGCTGGAGGGGACCAATTAAATGGCCGAAAGGACCCTAATAGCCAAAGGCAGTGGAGTGTGACGGTTCTAAAGAGGGGATGCTCATGCTTCTGTCTCCTGAACCCTGGCCTCTTGACCACAGCGCTCAGGGGCTGGAGAAGGGGGTGGTGGTGTGCGGGCTGCGCCTGCTGGGGCAGAGGGAAGGTTCTCCGTGATGTTCCCCCCCCACCCAGCCCTCCCTGCCCTTCAAGGCTCACTTACCAAGTTCTGTCAGTGGGAATGGTCGGTCAAAGAGGTGGAGACAGAGGGAGAGCCACACAGGTGGGGGAGAAGAAGAAAACAGAGAGAGAGAGGAGACAGTGAATCCTGGGTCAGGGTAACGGAGAGGGCGTGCGTGTACCTGCGTGTACAGGCCAGAGGTCAACCACAGATGTCTTTCCTCGTTTGATTGATCTCCGCCTTTATTTAATTATTTGAGGCGGGGACATTCACTGAGCCCGAAACTTACCCTATCGGCTGGGCCGCCCGCCTCAGAAACCCACCTGACTCCCTCTCCCGCCGCCGCAGAGCTAAGGTCACAGGTGCATATCCCTGTGCCTCGCTTTCTTTGCCTGTGGGTCCTAAGGATTTGAACTCAGGTCTCCGTGGTTGCTCAGCAGGCACCTTACTAGTAGAACCACTGCCCCAGCCCTTCCTGAATGATTTTAAAGGCTGCAGAGCGTCCCCATTCAGTCCCCTCTGCAGTCGCTCTGGAATGCTGGGAGCCCCTGACACATGATAGGTATAAGCAGGTAACGGCCCCAGCAGCTCTCCCTCACAGCCTCCTCCCGAGGGCAGCGGAGCATGGAGACATTCAGTTCAGAGATGCTGGGTCACTACTCGGGGCGGCAGGAAGGTGGGAAGGTACGAGCCCAGGCCCAGGATCCAGGCCACTTGCGTCCTGCCCCACAGGGCGGAGGGAGCAGGATTCTGATACAGGATTTTCCCACTGTCGTGCTGTGTGCCACGTGGTCAGCAATATCTCTACCAGGGGTGAAAGGCTTCTTGTTGCTACAAATGCCTGGCGGGGACAACTTGAGGGAAGCAGACCTTATTACATCTCCCAGCTTTAGCCCATCGAGGCAGGGAAGGTTTGGGGAGCAGAGTCGCTCGCGTCTTGGGTGTGCATGTGTGCATGGGTATGTATTTGTGGGTGTGTGTGTATGTGTATGTGTGTGTGTGTGTGTGTTTTTGGATACAGTCCCCCTGGGAGCTGGCTCAGCACTGTGGCTAGATTGGCAAGGCTGGCTGGCCAGGGAGCCCCAGGGTCCTCCTGTCTCTCCTTCCCAGCACTAGGATCTTAGTCGCAGTGCCTGGCTCCTAGGTAGGCCTGGGGATCACACCAAGTCCTTGTGTTATATGTCAGGTACTTTGCTAACTGGGCCAGCCCTCTCTCTGGCCACTTGATAAGAACTCTGTGGGTTTCAGATACTAAGGTCTGCTCACTCCTGGTCTCCTCTCTTCACTCTACCCCCAGGAGCTCAGGCATGACCCCTCAGTTGTCAAGACCTGTGTACGACTGTCCCGCAGCTTCCCAGAGCCTCCATTGACCAGTCCTCAGCCTGTCCCTCCCAGAGGGTCAGTTCCTGCCTGGCCTAAGCTGGAGACTCTTAATTGCCAGGATGGAGGGTTTGAGAGACGTTGGCCCTGTTTACTAAATTGGTGCAAAACTCTTTAACCACAGCCCTGGTCTGGGAGCCTTTTGTCTCAAGACTCCTCACGTCCTGGCCCAACATGGATGACACACACCTGTGTGATGTGAGCATTCATCCAGCCCCTCCACAAGGGCCAGAGCGGACGGCTATTCAAGACACACAGTCTTCAAGGAAGGGCGGATGCCGGTCTGTCCTGTCTTTTTCAAATCTAAACTCCCACCACGCTCCACCCTCCAGGCGTCTTGTCCTGCTCTGGGCTGTTATGGGGGAATGGGGCTGTGCCCTTTCCCACCCACAGGTGGCAGAGAAAGGGTAGTATCCCCCCTCCCTGGGAGCGGGGCCTCCTCTAGCTCTACAGGTTGGCACCCTCCTGCTGGAGGTGGCAGGAGCCGTTTCTCTGGTAAGGGGCGATTTTGTTGGAAAGGGAGATAAAAAAGGACATCAAAAAGGAGTATTGTGTGTGTGTGTGTGTGTGTGTGTGTGTGTGTGTGTGTGCAGAAGAGCCTGGGAGGCCGGGATTAAATTCTACTCCAGCTGGGTGAGGTGATCAGAAGGCTCAGTGGTAGGGCTGTGGTCCCTAAGAGGAGCTGCGGCAGGCTCCCAAGGCTGGGGAGCCAGGGGCTGCTGGCTGGAGATCTCTCCAAGGCTCAGTTTTATGTATCTTCTAGGTGGGCTGCATGCCAAAACCACTCCCGGCTCCCCGCTGCCTCTTCCCAATTGCTGTGACTTCAGCCTTCCTGCCCCCTGCAGAGGGCAGGGCCTTATCAGCCTGCTGCCAGAAGAGGCTACCCAGCCAGTTCTAACCTCAGCCCCACCCTCAGCTTCCGGGGGGGGGGGCAGGGAGAGGGCACCAGGGGGCGGGCAGAGCAGGCCCAGCCCTGGCTCCTTGCTACTAAGCCAGAGGAACTGGGTCCATGAGTCTATGAGGGTGGTCCTCTTGCCAAGTGCTAGTCTGGTTTTTCATGGGGTGGGTTTGTTATGTACTGGGTCCCTCTGCCAGTGCTGGCTCTCAGGGGGTCAGGGGACCAGCTGTGGGCACGGTGAGGTTGGCCTGACTTCTTCCTCAGCGAGGCTCCGTTGAGCACCCTCCATCCTCCGCAGGTACTCGGGTCCCCAGAGAGAGAAGGTCTCAGTGCACCTCCTGACCCATGCCCAGCCTCCTCCAGGTCCCGAGGCCTGCAGTCCGGTCCCCTGGCCAAGAGACTTGCGCTTTGCTGTGGTGACACCGTGAACTCCTCCTTCTGATGCTGGCCATTGGCAGCGCCAGGCCAGTGACCCGCTGGTCTGATCAGAGCAGGGCTTGAGGCTCAGTCTCTCTGGAACCTTTTCTGTGACAGGAAATGGCTTTCCCTTAATGGACCTCAATCAAGACTAAACACCGGGGAATGGGTATAGCCCAGGTTTACCATAAAAAAATCTAGAGATTCAATCCTGAAACTTTTAAGAAATTTAGTGGCTAAACTCAAGCTTTGGTCACACTCTCGTGAATAGCCCCAGAAAAGGGTATTTGTTAAGGAAAAGTCAAAATTTAAAACCCACCTCTACCATTCCTGGCCTAAACACCAAGGTCATGTCCTACTTCTGACTAAGAATGAGAATACAATAATGAAACTCTTCACTTTTGGGGCCCCACCCCCAAAACATCCTTGACAACTTCTACCTCACTGCCCCCCCCCCCCGCAACTCGTGACCTGTGTCCTCCCCGAGACAAGAGACTCCTGGGAGCTCCGTGGACTGATAAGAGCCCTTGACCCTGTGCCGAGGCCCAGCATAAGAAACTGGGGTGCAGAGTGGGGTTCCCAGCGCCGGTGCCATGCTCTTTAGACCTTTGCCATAGGAGAACCCCGTGACCAGAAATCCAGTGGGGCACACGGAAGCTGAGCAATGGCTAAAACCAGGGCTGGAGGTGGCTCCGTGAGAGAAATGCTTGCTTTGCAAGTATAACATCTTGAGTTCGCAGTCCAGTACCATCCAAACGCCAGGCACGAGGTGCACCTGTGGGGTCAGCACTGGGGTGGCAGAGACAGGCAGAAGGATTCCTGGGGCTTGCTGGACAGCCAGCCTAGCAGAGTTTGGGAGCTGCATTCTGTCTCAGAAAACACGGTACACACACACACACACATACACACACACAAACATACGCACACACACACACACACATACACACACACATACATGCACATACACACACACACACACATACACACATACACACACACATACATACACAATGCACACATACATAATACGTGTACACACACACACACACACACACACACACACACCATAAAGAACAAAACTAAAACACCCCCTAGGAGTCAGACCTGAGCCCAGACATCCCTCAGGCACCCCTCTCTTTACTGTTGAAGTTTCACAAAAATGATCTGTCTTCCCTGAGCTCTGACTTCCTCCATCTGCAAACTGGGAGAGTGCTGTCCACATAACAGACTTCTGAGGGCAAGCTGTGAACTCCTGGTAGCTGCCCGGACAGATGCGCTCCCCCTCCTCCATTTCCATCCTTCTGGAAGGCCTAGGACGGGAGGGGAGGCACTCCTGAGGTGGGCTGAGTTGAGACCTTGGCCAGGGATGGGAGGCGCAGGCAGGGGAGGACCAGCCACGGGCTGTGTAGGGTGTGTGGGACCATCCGCTCCCACCCTCTGCAGGGTCCACGTCCACGGGGCTCCCCGCTCTTCTTTCCCCTGAGCTCATCTGTGCTATTGAGTGGCAGAAAATCAAAGCTGACAAGATGTGTTTTTTATCACCTCTTTGTCCATCCTTCCACTTAATTAATCCCAATCAGACATGGCGAAGTGGCCTTGCAGGGAGGAGGGCCCCTCTCCCTTTCCCTCAGAGTCAGCTGCTCTCTCCCCCACCCTGTACCTAAAGGCCACTCGAGCTCTGCCGTTGCCTCACACCCACTGCACCCAGGTCACTTGTCTGGATGACAAAGTCCAGAAGGCAAAAGATGACCCCCACGGAGGTCACCGATCCTGTCTCCAGCTCCCCTCGGGGACCACAGAGGCAACCATCTCCCAGAGTCAGCAGCTGGGCCCCCCACTGCTCTTTCCCGAGTTCTAGGTCTGTCTGGCCCGCAGCAGCTCAGAGAGCCTCTTCTCTGCACAGAACCGAGGATACTACCCTGCTTCCGACTCTCCTCTCGCCCAAGACCTGCCTTCCCAGGTTTGAGCCTCTGGGCATCCAGGCCTAAAGTTGAGAATGTGTCTTCTCTGGAGCTACCACTCATTGCTGTATGACTGGGGAAGATCCCTTTCTTGTGCCTCAGTTTCCCAGTCTGCATACAGTAGTCTTGCCCTGTGTACTCACGAATGTGAACTACTTGATGTCCTTGGATGTGTTGCCGCCCATGCTCCATCTTGCTCTTTTCTCTCCTGTCCTCTGCTCCCCTCTTTGTCTCTTCACTTCCTGTCTGAAACTGTAGACACCTAGTGTCACCCGCACCCCACCCCTCAGCCTGTGCACACGCTGAAACCCTAATCTCTAAGGAGGTTGGGAGGTGACTTGGTGTGTGGGATGTCAGCCCTCGATGACACCTAGGAAAGGAACCCCACAGCCCTCCTTGCCCTTCCTGCCATGCGGATCACAGGGAGATGACTACAAACCAGGACGTGTCTCTCGCCGCACAACCAATCCTCCAGCTCCTTGGTCTCAGGCCCTCCCGGCTCCGCAAGGACGCACGTGAGCCCCTTTGCTATTCTAGCCCAGATGAACTAAGACCTGTTTCTTCTTCCTCTTCTCCTCGGTGCACCCCCACACCCCGAGCTTCTCCCCGCTGCCTCGGGTTACCCATTGAATTCCACACACGCCTGCACAGATGGGATCAATCCGAGGCTGCCTTGCCTTCAGCTTATCTCTGCTCCAAATGATTGATTTTTCCCTCTTTAAGAGTAATTTGCTGGTGAATTCCATGTATTGGAAAAAAAAAAAAAACTCGTGAAATCTAATTCAATCCGACTGGCAGCTGGCACTTTCGGGAAGAACACTAGCCAACCGTCCTCTTCATCCCGGATGGGTGCCGTGCTGCGGAAGGCAGTGCTCCTCACCTGTGCCAGGGCACCTCCCTCCGCCTGCCCCAGCTCTTCTGGGAGTCATGACGGCCTTGCGTGGATGTGTGTTTGAATTAACCGTTCCCATTCCACGGCCCACCGCCCAGTGGTGCATCATGGGAATCTCAAAGCCTAGCTACACCTGACCTTCGGTCTAGCACCTTACCGTCCCCCCCCCCCCCGGTCCCGCCCCCGCCGCCGCCTCTTTCCTTCCTCCTCCTCCTGTTACTCCTGAGCACCATGTTCTGTATTCGTAGTCTTGGGACCCAACACCGCACAGGTCACGTGAGTTCCAGATGGTTGGGCCCTGTCCTCTCTTTCCCGTGTTCATTCTAGTTTGTCTGCCTCAGTTTCCCCACCCTAGCCATGGGTTGCCCGTCTGGTTTGCATCAGAGATGTCTTTTTGTCCTGCGCATACTACGTGCTTGCTGATTTATGACGGCGCCGAGGAAGGGGGTGGTGTCACTTAGTCCAGAAGCTTCCACAGGCGCTGTTGATGCTGGTCCCTCTCCCCTCATCGCTTTCTGTGGGTGGTGGGGACCTCTTCGGTACTTTACAAATTAACACCCAATAGAATTTACATCCACCCTGTTCTACTTCTTCGAGGTCAGCCACTGAGCCCTGCGCCCTGTGGGAAGGCCACAGAGTCACACAGACTGTGTCACCTGGTACCCGGCTCCTCTCAGGACAGTGCCCCGAGTACCTGACTGTCCCGCTCTGCTGCCACCTATATGTTTGCGTGCGTGTGCACGTGTGACGGATGTGCGTACACGGATGTGGGTGCACGTGTGCCTGTGTGCACGTGCGTGTGCGGGTCAGAGGACCACGCCAGGTGTCCTCAACCACTTAACCTCTTGTGAACCAGAAGTTTACCCAGAGCTCTGGCTCTGCTTCCTCAGTGCTGGGATTGCACGTTCCTCCTTGACAGGGAGGCATGCTCCTGCCTCAGAGCCAGGCCTGAAGGCTTCAGAGGTCTCTGTTCCAATGCCACCTTAGCAGAGAGTCTCTTTCCCCTGGAGCATCCCTAACATAACTCTCCCTCCCCCCTCCCTCCTCTCACCCCCTCTTTCCCTCTCTCTCTCTCCCTCCTCCTCTTCATCTCACCCCTCCCCATCTCTCCTCCCTCTCCTCCTCTCTCCCTCTTCCCCTCCCCCTCTTCTCACCCCTCTCCCCCTCTTCCTCTCTGCCTCCCTTCGTCTTACTCCTCCCCATCTCTCCCCCCCTCCCTCTTTCCTCTCTCCCTCCCCCTCTTCATCTCACCCCTCCCCATCTCTCCCCCCTCTTTCCCTCTCTCTCCCCATCCCCCCATTTCTCTGTCTCTTTCTTTCATTCTTTCTCTCTTCTGAGACAGGATTTCTAGCCCAGGCTGGCCTCAGAACCATGGACCTATCACCTAGCAGAGGATGTCCTTGAACTTCCAACCCTCCTGCTTCGGCTGACTGCTGGGATTGCAGGTGTGTACCATCACTCTATGCAAGCACCGGGCACCGAACCCAGGGCTTCTCGGGTGCTAGGCGAGCAATCTACCCACTGAGCTATAACCCAGCCTCCACTTTCTTTCCCTTATTGTCACGCTGCTTCTCCTTTTTATTCATTTGTTTTTTGTAGCACTGGGGGTGGAACTGGGGTCCTCCCCATGCTGGGCAGTCTCTCGAGCTGAGGGCATTCCCAGCCCTTTAAATTTTTCCTTTTTAACATAGAGCCAAGGTCCAGGTTGACTTGAACGTGGAGCTTCTCTGCCTCGACCTCCCCAGAGGCTGAACAACAGGCACGAGTCCCTGCCTTGTTCATTTCCTTACTCAGCTGCTTTGGGAGCAGAAGCTAAGAGGAGCAGCCATGAGCAGTGTGAATGAAATGGGCCGGAGGGGTGAGGGTGGGGGTGGGGAGGGGGTGAGGAGGTGGAGCATGGGGAAAGACATTGTGTCCTAGGGAGAATGGGCCAGAAGGGGGCGCCACTGTAGGCATGAACCAGGCAACAGACAGTCTAAGGGTGGGGCACAAGCTCTGCCAGCTGCTTCTGATCCCACAGGAGCTTTCCAAAGACCAAGTGCCATTTTAGGGACCTGACTTCTTAGATAAAATGACTCCCACTGAGTCCTGCTGGGGTTCAGGAGTGGAGGATCATGGGGACGGGCCTACCTGGAAAACAGACCTAACACGCAAGGCGAACCCCCGCTGTAGCTTAGGGAACTCCGGTGGGTTGCGGCAGGATCCAGGCACACACTCTGACACCAGAACGGCCAAACAGGTTTATCTCCCACCCCCACTCCAGCGGGACCGGTGCAAACCACACGCTTATCACACTTGCGGTGACACTAAGGAGGTGTCTGAGTCACGCTGGCCACCCTCTGATCCTCAGGGAGGACGGAGCTTGGCGAGCTGGGAGGGATCGCACACGCAGGCTGCGAAGGACGCGGCCGCAGCCAGAAAAATCCCAGTAATCACAGGTGCAGCGGGAGGGGCTGCCACAGAGGCAACTGGGGAGAAATTAATGGGGAATGCAGGCGGCGGGGCTGCCCTGCTCTGGGGCAGCCCTTCTCGAACCGATAGGCTTTGGAGGCAGTGGAGAGCCTCAGTCTTGGGGGAGGGACCATGACAAGGAAGCAGAAGTTGCTGCCTCAGTTTCTCCCTGGACCAGAGGCCTCTTCCCTGCAGGGGCACTGGAGGGAGGTATCCGCTCCCACTTCCTTCGCATTCTGTGGGCGTGGCCCAGAGGTGAGTGATTTCCAGCTATACCCTTGTCCCTGCCTAGAAGGGTTGGGTGGGGGCGGCTGGACAACGGACGGGTACACAGGCACACAGAGTACTGTCCCCCCACTGGCTGGCCTCACATCGCTCTCCTTTGCTCCTTGAGTTTGGCTTTAAAAAAAACCCGAGACAATTGGATGTAGGGTAGTTGTGTGTACTTTCCCAAGGGGCAAGAATGTGTCCCTACTGTGTCCACAAAAAACCACATGTTGGAGAGAGATGTGCATGGCCCAGCGGAACGGTAGTCCGAGTGATGACTATTCAGCTGAATGTGTGACAGGGACCTAGAGGTCTCGGCTCCACCCTGGTGAGCAGAGGCATTTGGCTCTGCCAAAGCAGCAACACCAACAACACCCTAAGAGGGGAGCTGGGTGGAGAGAGTCGGGGGAAGGTTGCAGGTGTTGAAGACAGGGACTCAGTAGAAGCTTATCCTGCTCTTATGCCATGGATCCTTCTAGAAGTCTGCTGAAGCCCATTGGTCTCCTCGGATTTTCCTTTCCCCTTTTTTGACAGGACTATCCCAGGCTGGCCTCAAACCTCCCATGTAGCTGAGGCTGACCTAGAACTTCTGACCCTCTTGCTGGGACGACAGGCCCGCACCGCCACGTCGTCTGGCATACGTGGGGTCAAGGATCGAACCTGGGGCCTCTTGCATGCGAGCCACATCCCTACGCTTCTGGTTTCGTAAAATAAAATACAGGGGGTACCAAGTCCCCCCCCCCCCCGACCATGTTGAAACAGTATCCACATATTTTGAGAACACAGCCTCCACAGAGCCGCGTGGGGCCGGTGCTGAGGTGCAGCAGCCTGGGCAAACCCACCAACACGAACCAACGGATCGTGGGTGCCAATGCATGCAAGGTTGTACTGTGTTCCCCGACAGGCCTAGAACGCTCGCGGAATCAGGGTGCCGGACAAACATCGGGCCTGACATCAGCAGAGCAAAAGCCATCTCTGCTCCACCTGCCCCACCCCTCGCCGGCCCAGCATTCTGGAATAATCTCCCGGTCATTTGCTTCCCTTTATTATACTGGAGTGATATCTTCTCCTTGGGGAAGGTGGGTAATTTGGCTTCGTCCCCCCTCCTTGTGCCCCTCAAGCAAATTAATCGTGTCATTTGCCTGAAATAAGAGCACAATTCTGCCAGATGTGCCCCTGGTCACCTGCCTGGCACAGGCCTCTTCCCTCCGCACCCCCAGGCCACGCAGGAGCTGGGAGGACCTGCTGCTCAGTGGGGCCAAGTATTTGAACTGCTCACACAGTGTGTTCCGGTCCAAACTCTGTGACTGAGTTCTTATTCCCTGAGGGTCCTCCCCCTGCCTCTGAAGGCCCTCCCCTGCCACTGAAGGTCCTCCCCCTGCCACTGAAGGTCCTCCCCCTGCCACTGAAGGCCCTCCCCCTGCCACTGAAGGCCCTCCCCTGCCACTGAAGGTCCTCCCCCTGCCACTGAAGGCCCTCCCCCTGCCTCTGAAGGTCCTCCCCCTGCCACTGAAGGTCCTCCCCTGCCACTGAAGGCCCTCCCCCTGCCACTGAAGGCCCTCCCCCTGCCTCTGAAGGCCCTCCCCTGCCACTGAAGGTCCTCCCCCTGCCACTGAAGGCCCTCCCCTGCCACTGAAGGCCCTCCCCCTGCCACTGAAGGCCCTCCCCTGCCACTGAAGGTCCTCCCCCTGCCACTGAAGGCCCTCCCCCTGCCACTGAAGGTCCTCCCCCTGCCACTGAAGGCCCTCCCCCTGCCACTGAAGGCCCTCCCCCTGCCTCTGAAGGCCCTCCCCCTGCCTCTGAAGGCCCTCCCCCTGCCTCTGAAGGTCCTCCCCCTGCCTCTGAAGGTCCTCCCCCTGCCACTGAAGGTCCTCCCCCTGCCACTGAAGGTCCTCCCCCTGCCACTGAAGGTCCTCCCCCTGCCACCGGCCTCTTGCTATGAGGACAGAGGTTCTCGCTTCTCTCCTTTCTCTCTTTTATCTTTAACTGGGCGTGCCCACCGACGTCTGTGCTGTGGCTTCATTGCGTCTCCCCAGCAGAGGTGTAGAACCGGACAGCGACTGAGCTTGGGGAAGAGGGGTGGAGGGAGAACAGGCAGCCACGTCTGCGACTGAGGAGTCCTGAAGCCCAGGTAAGAAATCCAGGAGTGAAGTTCAAAGTCAAATTCCATCCACACTGCGAAACCGCTTGCTGTGTGTGTGACCTTGGGCAAGCTTCTTAACTCCTCTGAGTCTCTCTCTCTCTTCTGACAAGGGTAAAATCACATCCTAGGACTAGCTGACAGGTAGGAGGGTGCGTGAAGGCCCCCCTTGGGGCAGGCCCTGTTCTCACATACGTGTGAACTTGTTTTCCCTCACAGCAGCTCTATGAGGCACCTGGGTCGCCCTGAGGTCACCCCGAGCCACACGGTGGGGTTAAACCCTGGTCAGCCTGACCTCAGGGACCCACCTGCGTGAGGTATCTTGGATGGCACTGTATGTAGAAAAGGCAGGGGTGGCCCGAGACGGGGAGGGGCAGGGGGAGAAGGAGAGAGAGACCGGCCGAGGGCGCAGGTCTAGCTCAGAGGGGAGGATTACGATGTGGGGCAGTGGAGGCCTCCATGCGCTCTCTTCCTCTGGGTCCTCTCAGTGGAGGCAGCACCCAGGTCCAGGAAGTTGGGGCTGGGTGTAGTGGGCAGGCCTGAGATGGCAAGTTCAAGGCCAGCATCAGCTTCATACCAAGACTGTCTCAAGAGGAAGAAAGATATGCGGATCCTGTGTGCGTGTGTGTGCGCGTGTATGTGTGTTCATGTGTACACCTATGTGCCCATGGCCATGTGCACATGCTTGTGTGCATGTTTTCATGTGCACGTGTCTGTGGGGCCACAGGCTGAAGCCAGGCATCTTCTTCAATTGCTGTTCACCTTATTTTTAGTCAGAGTCTCTCACTGGACCTGAAGCACACCGAGAGAGCCCAGGATCCCCCCCCCACCTCTGCCCCTTCAGTGCCAGAATAATAAGCATGTGTTGCTGGGTCTGGGTTTTTAACTTGGTTTTGCTTTAAAGATTTTCGTTATTTTACGTGTAAGGGTACTTTGCCTGTGCGTATGCGCACCACGTGTTTGCCTGGTGCCTGAGAAGGTCAGCAGAGGGCGCCAGATCCCCTGGAACTGGAGTTACAGGCAGTTGTGAGCCACCATGTGGGTGCTTGGCAGGGGGTGGGGTGGGGGAGTGGGGGTGGGGTCAAACTCACATAGTCTGCAAGAGCAGCCGGTGCTGTTAACCACAGAGGCCTCTCTGCAGACCGCAGGGTCTGGGCTTTCTTGGGGGTACTGGGGACCAGAACCGGAATCTTCACACTTGCCCTGTCAGCATTTATCAACCAAGCAATCCCCGAAGCCCAACCCCTGGGGATCTTCAGTAGTGAAGACTGCGTGCCTCAGCTCCTATGGGTCCTGGAGGAGGACCCCAGGCGTGGAGACGCCACGCACACCAGGCTAGCGTCCTACCTGTGAGCTGCGCCCCAGCGGCTCACGCCACTTCAAATCTCAGATTTCTCTAAGTCGGCGGTTAATATTGACAGGCTCTAGAATAAAATGGCGTATCTGTGAGGGAGTTTCCCGATTCGCTGAACTGAGGCGGGAAGACTCACTTCCCTAGGGACGGAATGAAAAGGAGAAAGTGAGCCTAGCACCAGCCTTCATCCCTCTCTGCTCCCCGGCCACTTCCTGAGGTTCTTGCTACCGTAACGTCCCTACCCAGTGGACCGTCCGCTCCATTTGTGAGCCACGATAAACCCTTCGTTAAGTTGCTTGAATCCGGTGTTCGGTTGCAGCACAGAGAAGAGTAACAACTAAGTCATTAAGAACAAGATGTATGTAACTCTGGACCTGGTCCTGGGAGGGTGCCGAGGGGTTGCATCAGGTGGGGCAGGAACGAGGGAGCTCGGCCCAGACCAGAGGACCCATAAGAGGCACTGTTCACTGGACAGTGGATTTGCACTGTAGGACCCTGGGGTGGCTTGGAGGGATACCCACTTGCTCCTATAGCCTTAGGCCCTGGGAAGCAGAGGCAGGAGGATCGCTGGTAACAGGCCAGTGGGGTTACATAGCAAGATTCTGCCTCAAACACAGAGAGAGAGAGAGACAGAGACACAGTCAGAGACACAGACAGAGACAGACAGACAGACAGAAAGACAGAGACAGGGGTGGGGGGCTAGGGGTTCTTTGAAAAAAAGTTACTGTGCGTGGGCTGCTGTCACTTCCCACGTGTGTCAACCGGAAAGGTCCTGCGGACACGCGGAGGAGGTGAGACAGCACCCGGATGGACTGGTAAAGCAGGGGAGGTGGGGTGGTCTCAAGGCACCCCTCTGTTAGTTTGGCCCTCCAGAGGAGGGGGCACACGCAGACAGCCTCCCGGGGTCTACGTAGAGAGTGGCTTAGCTAAGCAGAAGCTGTTGGCCTCTGGGGAGCCCTCAGCTGAGAGGGAGGCCGAAGGCTACAGGCTAGCCCAGAGAGGGCTGTCCTGGACGAGGCCTGGGGCTGGGAATGAGCGGACACCCCCCGGAGCTTGGGGTGGGGGGACAGTTGAAACCGCAGAGGTGCTCTCTCCCTCTGCTCACCGCCTCATCTGCATCCCAACCATCCATTTGTGTCTCAGCGGTCATGCAGGACAAAAAAGCAGGCCGCCGCTGACTCCAGCCCACTGCGGCCCCTTTCTTCCCCGCTTCTGCGGGTTTTCTGTAGCTTGGCGGGGGTTAAGCAATTACCTGGAGACTAACGCTGGGGGTCCTCGGGGGCAGCAAGGGCCTCTTTCTACCCCTGGGGCGTAGGGCACGGCACCCTAGAGCCTGAGGCACAGCGATAGGCTCTGCAGAATCCTGGACCTGGGGGCACTGGAGGTACTCAGCCTTTCTGAGATGAATTAACAGCCTAAGTAGGAAACACGGCCACGAAGTTCCCACGGGGGTCACCTGCTTCCTGTTTCCCTTCCTGTTTCCGTCAGTTGCCCTCTACTGCCCCATTGTGGACTGCACATTGTGGACATTGAGGTCAGCCTGCCCAGGCAGCCTCTGGCACCTCGCTGGGAAGAAGCCCTTGGCCATCTTCTGGCTGTGCTTAGAGCATCTATGGCGCAGATACCGAGCAATGCGCGGAGCTCTAGAGAGGGTGCGGGACATTGAAAGCCTGCAGCTCAAACCCACTTGGGCCCTGGTCTGTGGATCTCGCATTCTGTAGACCCTACAGCCTTCAGACCCACCAGTGGGACTACGGGTCAGGATTCTGGGGAGCGTGGTACGCTCATCGCCGTACGATCACGGTGGTGGGGTCCGCCCGAGACCGCCTGCGGTTCTGCAGAGTCCGTGACGAGAGGTCTGACCTCTCTACACGTTTGTCTCCTGCATTCGCACTTGCTCAGTTCAGCCAGAAAGATGGCTTTGCCAGCAGAGGTGCTTGCCGCCCAGGCTGATGGCCTGAATTCAACTCTCGGAACCTACATCCAGGAAGGAGAGAACTGACTCCCCGAAGCCGTCCGCTGACAGGGGACCCCACATCTGCTAAATAAATATTCAATACTTTGCCTCATTAAAATGTTTTTCTGCCACAGATCCAAAGTCACCTTGAACCCAAGACATAAACTCTAACACACCCAAGGACACGACGGGACGGCGGCTCAGACAGTTGCCTGGCTGTGTTAACAAGTGTGTTCTGTTCCTGATTCTGGACACTATGTTGTAGCCTGTGCCTCCCCTTCCTGTCCCGCAGGCCTGAGCCTTGCCTGGCTCAGTCTTGGCCTTTAGGCTGCTTTCTGGCCAGACCTGAGCCCCTCAGGGTTCTGAGGGTTGGAGGAGAGATGCTGTGGAACAGCCATGCAGGAATCGAGGCTTGCACCCCTCTCTCTGAGGGCTGAGCCTCGGAGGTGGAGCCCAACGGAGACAGGAGAGTGGCCCGATGGCCTCAGGGGGTCTACAGGCTTCCTGTCCTTGTTAGTCCTCTCTGTGTGTCGCTGGGCCCTGGAAGAGCAGGACCCTGAATGGACACAAGTCCATCAGAGATGCAGTCGCCTCTGGAGAAAGATGTCTGCTGCCCTGTTGCTCTACGCGCCCCTAGGCTCAGAGCCTGTCACTGGCCATGCTAGGCAGAGCAGTCCCCAAAGGCAGGTTGGGATCCACCCCCACCCACCACGCGATGGTTAATCTTCCTTGCCAACCTGACAGGACTTACTGAATAAAAAGAAGGAAGTGAGCCGGTACCAGCATTCACCTTCCTGCCTCCTGACCTCAGATACAATGTGGCCCGTCCTTATGGCCAATGTTGTGAGCCAAAATTAACCCTTTCTCCTTGAGCTGTTTATGTAGGGCATTCTGCCACAGTCACAGGAAACTAGCCAGTACGGCACCCTGGCAGACACCGCAGGGGGGCTTGCAGCCTGCCGAGACCCTCAGGGCGAGGGTAGCCTTGGTGACCCCCAGACTGTGTTGAACAGAGCCAGGGGGTTGCAGCTTGGGGAGCAGCGAGGGTAGCAGGCTTAGGGCCAAGTCCTGCGTGGGCTCCCTCTCTCTCTGCTGGGATCACAGCCTCTGGAACAGACACGGGTTGAGCCGGTTCCCCAGGTTCCGCTTGCAGCCTTCAGGCAGCAAGGTGGGAACCCGAGACCCACTCTGGTGGACCAGCCCGTGGCGAGCAGGCCCAGGCCATTCTGGGATTCCGCACAGAGGAGTTGGTCTCTGCCCTCCAGCTGTTCCTCCCCTCCTGCAGCTGTCTAAGAAGCTGCTGATTGAGTTCTCTAATGCCCACCCAGAGCAGTACGGTCAGCTGGTCACCTGTCAGAATACGCATGTACCTTAGGGCTGGCTTGTTACCACAGTAGAGATGGACAGATACAGTCTCCTTTCTTCCTAAGCACATGAGCAGGGGAGGCTCTGACAGGATCATTAATGCCCCCCAGGTCACAGTGCTAGTCAACGGGGCTTGCACTTGGGTTCCCTGGGCACAGAGCCTGTGCTGCCACCAAGGTCAAGTGCAAGCACCCTGCCTGAGTCTGTCTCAGCCCAACCCTGCATTGCCTGTGTGGGCCACAGCCTACCCTGCTGTTTACTTGCAGGTCCTTCCTTGCCTCCGGCCTCCATGGGCCACCAGTCTTCCTGCATGGCTTGGCTCAGTTCAAGACCTTGGGAGCCTTCTTGATCCTCCAGCCCAGGGGTCCTCAGCTGATCCCTCATGGCCCGTCATCTATGGACCTTGGATGCTGCACAGGTACGGGTGTTTCCTGTCCCTCCCCAGAAAGCTGGAGCAGATTTTACTCTGAGGTTCTCACCCACATTGTGTGTGCGTGGTGTGTGTGTGTGTGTGTATGTGTGTGTGTGTATGTATGTGTGCATGTGTGTGCGTGGTGTGTGTGTATATGTGTGTGTATGTGTGTGTGTATGTGTATATGCGTGGTGTGTGTGTGTATGTGTATGTATGTATGTGTGTGTGCGTGGTGTGTGTGTGTATGTGTGCACGTGGTGTGTGTGTATGTGTGTGTGTGTGTGGTGTGTATGTGTGTGTATGTATGTGTGCATGTGTGTGAGTGGTGTGTGTGTATATGTGTATGTGTGTGTGTGTGTGTGTGTGTGTATGTGTATGTGTGTATGTGTGCATGTGAGTGGTGTGTATGTGTGTGTATGTGTATGTGTGTATATGTGTGCATGTGTGTGAGTGGTGTGTGTATGTGTATGTGTGTGTGTGTGCATGTTGTGTGTGTGTGTGTGTCAGTGCCATGGGGGTGCATCGCAGACACTCCAGAGGGTTCGGATGAACCACTGGATTGTGAGAAAATACTAGAACTGCTTTTAAGCACCCTTAAGCGATAGGAGGCAGGCCCCATGGAAGAAGGGGTAATGATTACACCAGAATCAGAAGTCAGCCTGCTTGTTGATACATATTTTTGGGAAACGGACAGGATCTCACGTAGTTGAGTATGACCTCTGAGCTTTGGATCTGCCTTCCTCTACTTCCTGACCCCTGGGATTATAGACATGCACAACCACACCCAGATCGTGGGGTGCTGGACACCGAACCTGGGGCCTCGTGCATGCTGGGCAAGCATTCTACAGCTGAGCCGTATCTAACCCATCTCTAGTTTTGGAAAGGCTCACTCTTTGTTGCAGTTATTTAAAATAGCCTCAGTGTTGGCCCTGTGGAGTAAGGACCCTTTATACTAACCCCAGTACACTGGAGACGCTCAATATGGACTTCACTTATCTCAGACTGGCATGGGTGACTCAGCAAGTGATGGAGATGGGTGTGTGTGCGTGTGTGTGTGTGCGCACACACCATACATACACACACATATCACATACACCATACACACACACACCATACACACACACACACACACACACACACCATACACACACACCCCCATACACATACACCACACACACATCACATACACCATACACACACACACCATACACACACACACACACACATCACATACACCATACACACACACCCACACACACATACACCACACACACACACCACACACATACATACACATGCATACACACACACATCACATACACCATACACCCGCACACATACCATACACCACACACACAGACACACACCACACACACAGTCACGTGTGGGAAGTGTGTGCACAGGTGTGTTCTGGGACGTAGATCACAGCCTATAGCAGCGTAGAGACTGCCACACAGCAGGAGAGGGCACACAGTAATGTCTGTTTCTACTTTCTCTCCAAGGACCCAGAATCCCAGAGACTCCTGGCACCCCACCTGGTGCCGCACCGACCAGGCAGGGCCGCGAGTACAGACAGGCCCGTCCCCCCGCCGCCACCCCACCCCACCCCCACCACTCACCTCATCCTTGTCCACCACCTGGATGAAGAGGGGGAGGGCAAAGCCGACCTGTGCCAGCTCAGTGATGGCCACACTGTACTCGGAGCTGTTGAACTCCGGGGCGTTGTCGTTGATGTCGATAACCAGGATGTTGAAGGTCGTGGTGACGGTGGCGTCGGACGGGGTGCGGTCGTCATTCAGCTCCGTGCCCTGCACGCAGAGGAAGGCAGCCACGGTCACACAAACAGCTGCTACCAATCCGGGATGTTCTCGGCACTAGATCGTGTCTACCGGTGTGAATTACCCTGTGAAACCCCCGCCATGGTCCCATGTTACAGATAGGGACACCGAGGCTCAGAGAGGTGTACCAGGAAGCATGGCTGGAAGTGAGATTCTGCATGTAAGGAGACACGCAGGAGGACCAGACAGATTTCGAACCCACTGAGGTGCAGGGAGAATCCACTCAGCTCGGAAGATGACGGAACCAAAGCCTCTGCTTTGCTATTGACAGATCAAGATGCAACTGAGCCCCGGCTAGGGTCCTAACACCACCAGGCCCGGGAAGGTCTGAGTCAGATGCAGGAAGGGTCTAGAAGTCTGGGGGTCCAGAGCCCCAGGTCCCAAAGTACTCATTTCCCAGTTCTGACCTCAATTTACTGCTCCAGACACTGAGCGAGAGCCCGGAAGCGTGTCTGCTACCGGGCCCAGAGACAGAGGTGCTCGGCCCAAGAGTCACGGTCACCTAACGTTTCGTATGACGGTGGGAGCACTGAACTCCCGGCCCTGGGTGAAGTGGCGGTGGGTACTGGGTGGAGGGACTGGCTCTCTTCCTCTGGAGCAGACCCCTTGGCCTCCTCGAGGAACCAAAATATGAAGAAGGCCTGGGGCTAGGTGTGTGTGTGTGTCACCTTGTTTACGTGGCTCCCTGGCAGACCCCGTACCCGAACCCAGGGGAGAGGAAGGAGCTGGTGAGCCATGGGAGCCGAGAGGTCCGTAGCTGATTCCGGCCTTCTCAAAGCCAAAGGGGGTCCACGCAAGTCCAGCCTGTGCACCACCCTTCCTGTAGATCTTTCTCAGGGCCCCTTGACTATCTTGGTCCCTTCCTCCACTGACACAGGCCTGGGGCTCCGCAGCCCTCCTGACCAGGATTCATTCCCTAAATAGCCTTCCCAGGGAATGGCTCAGCAAGCCATTGATTTCAATTCAAACTGGCCACGAGTGTCAGGAAGCACTGTGAGGGACAGTGCTGGCTCCTCTTCCACACCTTCCAGGTAGGGACCGCAGGGACCGCAGCGCCCGCCTCCCCCCACTCCCCCGCCCCGCCCCTACGGCTAGCTGTCTGCTAAGCTGGGGAAGCATCACCCCTAGAAGGGGAATAGAGGTTCCAGCCCAGCACAGGCATTGGCAGTGTGCGTGAAGTGTGAAGACCCGCACTTAGAACCGCCAGTTCCCACCCGCCTGTTCGGCAAACTGCTGGGTGTGGCCCCAGGCTCCTGGCGGGTGTCTACAGGTGGCACTCACTCACCTTCACCGTCAGGATGAAGCCGTGACTGTACAGCGGGTTCTCACGGTCCAGCAGGCCATTCAGGGTGAGGGCGCCACTGATGTAGTCCAGGGCAAAGATGCTGTTGGTATTCCCTGCAAGACAGAAACCCAGAGCAGTGACAGGCCGCCAGAGGGGTACAGAGTCAAGGGCACACACTCCTCCGAAGGGGGATAAACTTCATCGAACCTGACAAGGGTAGCCAGCCTTGAACCACAAAGAAATCCCAGTGCTGCCCGCCCCGGGTTTCCTCCTAGCCCCATCCGAACCAGGGGAAAAGTCTCCTTTTGGTGCTGGCAAATTTTAACACTGAATATTATTTTTCTTTTTAAACGATGTTGTGAGGTAGAGCCTTAGGTTGACCCCCGAACTGCCTGTGTAGCCAAAGATGGCTTTGAATGTCTGATCTCCCTGCCTCCAGACTCAGGACCGCAGGGTGTGCCGCAACTGGTTTGTCAGTGCCGGGGATCAAAGACTGGATTCATGAGTGCCAGGCAAGCACTGTGCCCGCTGGGCTACAGCCGTGCTTTCCGCCAGAACAGAGCCTTCCGGAGCGGACAGAGCCTTCCGGAGCGGGCAGAACCGGGACACGCTGGCTCAGCAGACATGCTGGTTTGCTTTGCGCTTACTTTTGTAATTTAAAAATACTACTTATTGTAATAATAATATTATTACAATTTATTGTGGGTGGGCACACACGTCACGGTATGCACGTGTGACGTCAGTTCTTTCTGCCTTCACGCGGGTTCTGGGGATCGAACTTGTTGGGCAGGCTTGTCAGGTCAGAGCCATCTCATTGGCCCGCTCCGTGCTTATTTTATGGTTCTGTTCTAGTCTAGTCTATTCGCCCCATCCTGGCTCTCTATGGCGATGGTACAAGGGTTTGCTTTTTAAAAAAGACAAATGTGTTAAAACATAATTCAATAAGGATATTCCGAGTACTTACTAAATTAAAGACACTTATTTTAACTACTCACAAAAATCACACACAAGCAACTCTGGCCCCCTGCCGAAGCCCCGCACGCAGCCTCTACCCCTCCCCTGCCGATCAGGCTTCCTGCCTGGGTGCTGCACGGTGCCCTCCCCCTGGCGTCTTCGGGGCTCCCGCACATGCTCCTTCCTGCTCTGGGCTCTTTCCCTGGCTTCCTCTCAGTCCTCATCTCTGTCATCCCTACCCAGCCATCCCCTCCTGCCCTTTCTCCTCCAGTGGCGCCATGCTGATTGTCCGGCCCACTCTCCTTGCCCCCACCCCCGGGCCGTGGTCTCCCTCCCCCAGTGGCTCCTCTGTGTGACTCTCCTCTACCGGCCCAGCCCATAAACTCTCAGGAGACGAGCACTTTTCATCACTGTCCACTACGACACCTGGCCAGAGTTAGCACATGCTGGTGACGGGTTCCGAACGGGTACCTGCTCCTTAGGTGACCTGGGCCAGCCCTGGGGGATTGCCGTCCATTCTTTATGCCCCTGTGGCCGGGCCGTGGTCCTCACCAACCAGTTGGCCCATTCGTTCACAGACTTGCTGTATCCATTCACAGTTTGGCAGTCCCTAGGGCAAGCCATCCCGTGGCCAGGCCTGAGCTCGGCCCTGCGGGCTCAGCTGTGACGAGCCAGGAGGAACTCGGGCTGAAAGAAGCTGCGGTATGGAAGGAACCCCAAATCCGTCCTCTGAGGTCACAGATAGGGCAGCCTAAGAGGGAAAGCAGCTCGGAAGAGGAGCACTAATGCCCTCCTGTGTGACCCTGGGCCCCCTAGGCACCCCCTCTGTGCCTTGGCTTCCTCACAGGGGTCAACTGACATCTACCTCACAGGATGAAGTGAGGAGACACATTGCCTGGGTACAACTGCATGAGCAGGGCCTGGGGGATGGGCAGGACCAGGGCGGCCAGGGACTGCCCCTGACTCTGATTCAGGGAAAGAAGTAATAGCTAAGCTCTCAATACACACGGCATCCAAAGCCACCGTGGAAGTGGCGACGCTTCCCTGCCCTCCCGGTCCCCACTCCAAGGGACCAGCAAACTGCTGTGGAGACAGCGTCTCTGCCTCCGTCTAAGGCTGCGGGGCAGGGGTTGTTCCCAGCCTGCTCACGCAGTCAGCCAGAAGCCTCCCACCCGCGCGCCAGCTCTCTCAGCCTGCAGACCCGCTTTGGGCTTTATGAGGCTTCGGAGTCTGGGTCTGGCTGCAGCTCTGCGAGGGTGATCCCACATGCCCCGCCTGAGGCTTCTCCCACACAGCAGGCTGATGGGTGTGGCTGTTTGTGTAAAGAGGACAGGGTAAGAGGGGTACAGGGAGCGGCTAGAGCCGGGACTCGCTACAGGAAGCGAGGGACTGTGTGCTCTCATTCATCCATTCATTCATTCATTCATAGGCCCTCGTGCTCTGATTCATTCATAGGAGTATGTGTTCCCAAGCATTCATTCATTCATAGGACTGCATGTTCTCATTCATTCATTCAGAGGCCCTCAGGCTCTCTTCATTCATTCATTCATTCATCTATTAATAGGAGTACCTGCTCTCATTCATTCATTCATAGGCCCTCAGACACTCATTCATCAGACTACATGTTCTCATTCACTCATTCATGCATAGGACTCTGCTCTCATTCATTCATTCATTCATCCATTCATAGCACTGTATGCTCTCATTCATTCTTTCTTGGCCTTCTGCTTTGTGTTGGGGGGCTCATTCCTCAGAGGAGCAGTCGTTAACCAGGTCCTCATAGCACAGCTGACCAGACAGGACCAGGGTGGGATGAAGCCAGAGCTACATGGATCCTGGAGAGGGGAGACTCCTCTTCCTCCCCGACTCACACAGGCCCTGGCGTCCCTGGGCCCCATAGCCAGCACCCTACCACTCCAGACTTTCATAGCCATTTATTCTTTCCAATAAAGGAGCCTAGGAAATGCTTAACTAAATGTGATCCGATTTTGAACTTTGCAAGACTTCACCATAAATCAGTCAGAAACCAGAATGTTCCTTGCTGAGCAACCTGCTTAAGGTTTGGGTTGAGGAAACAGGGCCACTGAACCCAGCACATTCAAATGCACCCCCTCGTCCAGCACCTGCACCCCTCCGTTCCTGGTCACACTGCCCTCTGAACCTAAGACACCCCTTCCTCTACCTCCGCACATCTGTCAGTAAGTCTACTGAGGAATGCCATTAACTGGGACACTCCCAGAACGCATAGGCAAACACATGTAAACACGTGTACTCACTCGCACGCGCGCGCACGCGCGCGCACACACACACACACACACACACGCACACTTTTTATAGCTCTGTGTGATTCTCTTCCAAGCTCCCAGGACCAGCAGGCAAAACCAGCTACACCCAGGGAGCTGTCAAGGCCGCCTGAGTGAGGCGCTCACTTGGCTGCTGCTACTGTCACCATGGCAACCGCAGCACTTTCCAGGATGCTGTGGGTCCTGGGCACTGGCTTGACGAGAGCCCTGTGTAGGAAAGGTCAAGGGCGCGTTCATCAGCTAGCTCACTCACTCATCCCTTCAAGTCCCTACTTGAGCCCTGACCGTGGGTGACGTACTGGGGCGTCGGCGAGGGGCCCTGCCTTCAGTCCACAGCCAGGACCGCCACTTACGATCCCGTCACACTGCTGACAGAGCCCTCACAGGTCGCAGGCTCCAGAGGAGGCTGCAGTCACGCACTCGGCAGGCCGGCCACGTTGTTCCGATGCCAGCGTGCGACCTCGGTCAGGTCTCAGCAGATACGCACCTCTCTTTCCCCGTCTGAGAAACGGACAGAACAGTGTCCGCCGCAGAGGGTCCCGGGCAGGGGTGGTGAGTGAGGGTGTCGCCTGGACCACGGGGAGCTTCCACAGAGGCTGCTGTCCACGGGGCGCCAAGATGGCTGCTGCGGGCCCTGCTCAGCACTGGGTGCTGTCCAGTGCAGCCTCGCCCGGCCCCATTTGTCCCCCAACTGTTTGCCTACTGGGGACGCAGTCTCCACGCCACGTCTACACCCAAGGCTCCCGTGTGCCAGCTGGTTGTTGTGCGGAAGAAACTCTGAACAGACCCTCAGGCCCAACCTCTGCCCGCCGTCCATCGCTCCCGGGAGCTCAGCGCGTGCTCTCCCTCTCCCTCTCTCTCTCATGTACATTCTCTCTCTCTCTCACACACACACTCTGCCTCACACTCTCACACACACTCTCTCTCACACAGTCACACACACACTCTCACACACACACACTCTCACACACACATTCTCTCTCTCACACACACACTATCTCACACACACACTCTCACACACACTCTCACACACACATTCTCTCTCTCACACACACAATCTCACACACACACTATCTCACACACTCTCTCTCACACACACTCTCTCACACACATTCTCTCACACAGACACACACTATCTCACACACTCTCTCACACATACTCTCTCACACACATTCTCTCTCTCACACACTCTCTCACACTCTCACACACACACTCTCTCACACACTCTCACACACATTCTCTCTCTCTCTCACACACACACTCTCTCACACACTCTCACACACACACTCTCACACACACATTCTCTCTCTCTCACACACACACATTCTCTCTCACACACACACACACTACCACACACACTCTCACACACTCTCTCTCACACTCTCTCTCTCTCACACACTCTCTCACACTCTCACACACACACTCTCTCACACACTCTCACACACACACTCTCACACACACATTCTCTCTCTCTCACACACACACATTCTCTCTCACACACACACACACTACCACACACACTCTCACACACTCTCTCTCACACTCTCTCTCTCTCACACACTCTCTCACACTCTCACACACACACTCTCACACACTCTCTCACACACATTCTCTCTCACTCACACTCATTCTCTCTCACACACTCTCACACACTCTCTCTCACACATACTCTCTCACACACACACTCTCTCACACACTCTCACACACACACTCTCTCACACACTCTCACACACACACATTCTCTCTCATACACACACTCTCTCACACACTCTCTCTCACACACACACTCTCTCACACACTCTCACACACACACATTCTCTCTCACTCACACTCATTCTCTCTCACACACTCTCACACACACACTCTCTCACACACTCTCACACACACACATTCTCTCTCTCTCATACACACACTCTCTCACACATTCTCTCTCTCACACACACAATCTCACACACTCTCTCTCACACACACTCTCTCACACACATTCTCTCTCTCTCACACACACACACTATCACACACACTCTCTCACACACTATCTCACACACTCTCTCACACACACACTCTCACACACTCTCTCACACTCTCACACACACATTCTCTCTCACACACACTCTCTCACACTCTCTCTCACACTCTCTCTCTCTCACACTCTCTCTCTCTCACACTCTCTGCACCCTGAGGGATCTGCATTCTGGTGACGTAAGCATCACTAGAGAAGAACGGGTCAGCGCTGGTTTCTGGGGACGCCCCCCCCCCCAGATACGCAGAGACAAGAGCACATGTCAGGGCACAGGCTTTGTCCCCGGGGTGTCAGACGGCGGCTCCCACTCAGAGAACACGCGCCCTGCGCCAGGCCCTGGGCTGTCGCTCTGTTACAGTCTTCACACCACACCCACGAAGAGACCCCAACCACGAAGAGACCCTCCAACCACGAAGAGACCCCAACCACGAAGAGACCCCCACTGTGAAGAGACCCCAACCACGAAGAGACCCCGACCACGAAGAGACCCCGACCACTAAGAGACCCCCAACCACGAAGAGACCCCGACCACAAAGAGACCCCCCACTGTGAAGAGACCCCAACCATGAAGAGACCCCAACCACGACGAGACCCCAACCACGAAGAGACCCCCCAATCACGAAGAGACCCCAACCACGAAGAGACCCCGACCACGAAGAGATCCCCCAACCACGAAGAGACATCCCCTGCTGGCGAGAGGTAGTGCTCAGATGTGAACCCCCTGAAGTACCCACCCAGCACCTCTCCTCTCACACACGCACTGCGCTACCCCCACACGCGTGCCCAACGCGTGCCCAACGCGTGGGTGCCGGGCAAAGCCTGCGGCGAGGCACAGAAGAGGCCACCATTGTTCAGAGTGCGGCTGCTCTCAGGACTCCCAAGGGGGCAGCCATTTTCAAAGGGTGGGTACGCACAGGGCCAGTAGGGTACACGGAAAATAGCGAGCGGCTCTGACCGCCAGGGAACGCGGGCACAGCCCTGCTGCCCCCCTCTAGGCAGAATGGCGGTTCTCAGAAAGACGCACACTACCAAGTGGTGGTGAGGAAGAGGAGAGAAGGGGAGCCCCGCACACTGTGGGTGGGGGTGTCGAGTGGTACGGTCATAACGGAAAGCAGGGTGAAGGGCCCTTTAAAAGCAAAAGTAGAACTACCACAGGACACAGCAACCTACCGGACATGTACACCCTCAGGAGATGGGATCGGCCATCTGCGGCCAACGCAGCGGGATATGTCACCCACGGGTGAGCAGGCGAAGGAGACACGGCATGCCTCTACAGTGGAATACTACGCAGCCATTAAAAAGGTAAGATTCCATCATGGCAAGAACATGAATGAACCGGGGGCGGGGTGGGGTGGGGTGGGGACAACTGCATCCAGTGAAATGAGTCGAGCACAGGAAGCCCCATACAGCACGGTTCCAGTCGCACACGGAATCTAGAAAAGTCTGTCTCAGGGTTGAATGTAGAGGGAGCGCGGGGAGAGGCTGGCGAACGACCCAAAGTCAGGGTGTCGGGAGGATCGACAGGGTGACTGGGGTTAAAAACGTGCAGATGCGGATTTCAAAGCGGTCGGGGGTTTGAGCGTTCCCTGCACGAAGGGCCGGTGAGAGCTCCGGGTGGCGGACATGTTAATCTCCCCTGATTTTGATGAAGACGATTATCACGCAAGCGTCTCACTGTGCGCCAGAAATACGTGTGATCGCTGTAAGTTAAAAATAGGACTTCGGATAAAATTACTCCCTCGAGAGTTCGAGCCAAGATCCTCCGTGGCGTGACACGGTTTTCCACGGCGGCGGTGGCGGAACGTCCGCGTGGTGACGTCTTCCAGGGGCTGGAGAGCCCAGGCTGGCCCTTAGAGAGCGTCGGTGGTATGACAGGCATTGGCTACTGGGGACCCACGGCCTGGCAGGGCCGGTCTCTACGGGCACTGCGCACTGGGGGCGCACGCGGGGGTCCTCAGAAGACCACGGTGAAAGGCAGGAAACACAGCTGGTCAGGCAGGAGGGGTGACCCTGGGAGAGACCCTAGCGGATGCGCGGAGGACCCGGATGCTGAGGACCCGACCTGAGCTTCTCACAGGGGCTTTGGGTGTCTCCAGAGGATGGTTTCAAGATCAAAGGGAACTGGGCAGGAAGGGTGGGTGAGCGTGCGTGTGCGTGTGTGTATGTGTGTGTGTGTGTATATGTGTGTGTGCATGCTTGTGTGCGTGTGTGTGTATGTATGTATGTGTGTATGTGTGTGTGTGTGTGTGTGCATGTGTGTGTATGTGTGTGTGTGTGTGTGTGTGGCGAGAGGCAGGTGTGAAAGGGGCCAGAGGCAGAGCGCCCACTAGAGGGGACAGCGGAGTCCAGCAGGGGCCTCTGTGGGGAGGGTTGGGGGGCTGCAGAAGGGAGGTGGGGAGGAAGAACGGAGAGGGAGTGAGAGGCACAGCAGAGGCAGGGAGCTCATTCGAGGTGACCCTCCTTGGCCCAGGGGGCTGCCCTCCCTCCCTCTTCCCATTCCTCACTGGTGTGTTTCCCCCCTCCCCCGTGGCCCCCCCATGTCCACACCAAATCTCATCAGCCCTCACGCTGTCCCTTATCCCATCCACAGCATCTAGACCCATGCTGCCAGGCTGGCGGGGGGGGGGGGCGTGGGAACACGGGCCGAGGACTCTGAATCGCCTTGTCTGCTCCACTGGGCTAACAGCCCTGCGCCAGCTCTCTCTGCTCTGAATTCAAGGAGAACCCAAGGCCCCCCCACCCAGCCTCAGTCCCGCTAACCGGATCTCCAGAGCCAACGCGGTCTGCCAGGGAACCTTGAGCCGCACCTCCTAACCAGAGGCTCTGAGCCCCAGTCAGGCTGGCAGGCTCAGGGCTGCCCAGGCATTTCCCTGTGCTGGGGTGTTCCTGCTTCTCTGGGGGCCAACGGCATTAGCCACGAGGGTTGGGTCCTGGGGTCCCCAGAGAGATGCCCACTATATGTTTGTTAGTTGTCCTGATGCTGACTTTCTCCCTCAACAGTGATCAGAGAAAGGGCGAGTTTCAGAAGGCGGGGTATCCCTGGCACCAGTCTCAGAAGGCGGGGTATCCCTGGCACCTGGCTGCTACGCACGAGGTCAAAGGGTTCGGGTCCTTTCCCGAGGCTCCCATCCATGCTCTGTCCCGCTGGGTGCGGCCACGTGAATGGCTGTGCCCCCCCCCCCCCCCTCCCCCCAGGCAGCCGGGCCTGCAGCCCCGAGGCTGCCCACTGGAGCCCTATCATTCCAGCTGCTATAGAATTTTATCACTGTATAATGAAAACCTCGGGTCCTTCTGAGACACGGGCTTTGGGCGGGATAGCTTATGAATTAAAAATTGCTATTCATCTGCCTGCCGACAAAAGGGGCTCGAGTCCTGGGTGGCCCCCCCGGGCCGGGCGGTATCCAGTGACTTCACGGCTAACATATGGCAAGCAGCGGTGTGGGTTACCCCTGCTGTCAGCCCCGGAGGGGACCAGCTGATATCTTGCCGCCCCTCCTGAAGGTCTTGGGGTGGGAGTGGGAGACTCCCCCTTTCCAGAGCCTTCCTGGAGTAGGATCCCGATCTCGGCCGGTCTTGCTCGGGGTCGGGGGGAGGGGGCGTTGGCTGATGTGTATTTACGTGCTGGCTCAAATGGCTATTTTATCATCTTCTTACTGCTTTCGGAACGCTTCTTTATTGATCTTTTTCCCCCTTCTCTTTGTGGGTTTCTTCTCATTGTTTGTTTTCCACACTGGAAGGCACCACTGAAGGGCAGGGGCTAGGTAGATGTTTAGCTGACATACAGCAGGCAATCAATACATGCTTGCTTTTATTTTTTTTCCTTAGGACAGGTTTGTACTACGCAGCTCAACCTGATCTTGAACTTGCGATCCTTCTGTACACCACGCCTGGCTCAATAAGTACTTTGGGACACATGAACGAATGAATGAATGATTGAATGAATGAACGAAGAGTTGATCACAGAAGGCTTCAGCGTACACAATTCTGGAGCCACTTACTGTGTCACCCATCGTGAAGATACCTGGGGCCTGGGGAGGGGATCAACCACCCGGAAGTCAGGACCGCCGCACCCTCCTGATGTTCCCGTAACAGTGTTGGCTTGAGCTGAGCCACGTCTCCTACTTAGAGCTGCCTCTGTCCGCTGGGGGGGGGCGGGGAGGGCTTAGGCTCGAGGTACACCCGCCGGTCACCCTTCCTCATCCAGGACGGCCTCTACCTGCTCTCATGAACCAACAACCACCACGGCTCTAGTGAGACTCCACACCGGACACCGATTCCTTCGCAGCCGGCGTTTACCAGTGCAGGGAACGTTAGCCTGCGTAGATGGGGGGGCCCAGCGGCTCCTGTTAGGGTCGCCGAGGGTCAGCTACGCTGCTCCGTCTACACTGTGGCTCTCTGTCCTCTCTGAGGACGCCTGAGTGGGGGGTTCTGTGTCCTCACCAGGCATTGTGGCTGAGACCATAATCTCCCCCTTCCTCTGCAGCTGGGGGAACCTCAAGGGGACGGACCTTAGGTTTCGCAAATGCGGCCACTAATATTTCATATGAAAATGGGAGCCACCTTGTGTCCAGTGAGAGGGGGCCGATAAGATGCGAAATTCGGTGAGGTGCTCAAAGCCGCGGAGGAGGGGGTGTGCCGTGGAAACCGGGGTTTAAGACGTGTGAAGAAGGGGGGGTCATGACGGCATGGGCAGGACAAGGAGCAACCCCCCAACACGGTGCTAGCACCCCTCGACTCTGACGGCTGGTGCTGAGTGAGGGCCTCGGCACCTCTGAGCTGCCGTGGGGGTGTCCCGTGCTCTGTCCCTCAGACAGCGCCTTCCTCACGTGGGGCAGAGTCACCGAGACGCCGCCAAGGCCCCTGGGGGTGGACTCGCCCTGCTTCAAAACTTTAGCTTTGGAGTCTAACTTTTCCTGGACTTATCCGGATGACACTTGTTTTCCTTCAAAAGCGTCGTTTTGAGTCCCTTTAAGAAGGAATCCAGAAGTTCTGTCTTTAGACGGAGACGCTGGCCCACGTCTTGAACGCAACAAGGGCACTGGTTTCCTTTCTTCGGAACGGTGCCACACTGGGGGCATTTCTGCCCCCTCTCGGAGCATGCTGTGCCCTGCCTGGGGCAACGCGCTCTGTTCCACTAGACCCTCAGCTTCCCCCCATCAGGCCGATGCAGCCACCCATCTGCTGGATGAAGAAACTGAGGCTCATGCGGGCGAGATCATGTCTCAAAGACACTCGGTGATGGAGGGACATGGCGGTCCTGCTGGTTGTCCTGTGTGGGAGGGTCCCTGCGGACTGTGGAGAGGGAGGAAGAAGGTAGGGGGGCTGCAGGTATTCAGAATCCCCCTGCCTCCCTCAGCTGGGATCCCTGTAGGGGACACAGTGGGAGCCACACCCCCAGAGGCCAGGTGCTGCCTGCCTCGGGCCCTCATAACTCTCCCGAGCTTGGAGCTCAGGACAGGTCTGGCCTTACGGAGATTTACTGCTTGGATAAAGCCATCTCGGGCCCAGCATAAGCAGCACCCGTTTTTGATGATCTGAAAGGCCTTGCCCGGGAGGGAGGGAGAAGGGGGGAGGAGGGCTGAGGGGAAGGGTGATACTTAAGAAAACAAAGAGGACCCTGAGCAGATACCAAGGAGACAGAGGCTTTGGAGGGGAGCGTGCTGTCTGTCACCTCCGGCTGTCTGTCCCGGGTCCTTTGGTGCCTCTCTGAGCCTGTAATGGGGATGTGGGAAAGTCACGGTACCGGCTTTGAGGCCTGAACCTCTGAGGGGGTGTGGGTACCAGAGATGACCCACCACACAGTGTGTGCGGGCACAGGCACGGGCAGCGGGGGGGTGCTGGAGATGGGGCCTGCAACACCCACCATCCATTGCAGAAGACCCCCCCCCTCCGCCCCGCACAAGGACGACCGAGACACAGGGACTGGGTGCGAGAGGGATCGGGGCCTGGATCCAGGCCTTTCAGCTTGCAGGCCTCTCAGAGCCTCAGTTTCTTCTTTGAGAGTGCGTGGGAGCCCTGTTCACAGTGGCGTTTGCCGGTTCGCTGACAGGGAATCGAAGGTACTGCGCAGGCGGCGAGGTACTGAACACGCATTTGATCCGTGTCAGTCAAAGCAGCGGCGATGGCAGGAGCCTCGGGCGGGGCGAACTGGACAGGCTGTGGTGCAACGGGGCGGGGTGGAGGGGGGTTGGGATGCCAGTTAGGAGGGCCGCTGAGGCTTGTGGGATGAGGTTGCTCGTAGCCCTCATCTCCTCTCCCCACCTTATCTCCAGAGCCCGGTCATTTACAGTCTATTGCCTGCTGCTGCCTCCACCAACACGGGCAGCTCTGGCACGCAGAGGTGTGGAATTTGAATCTGGTACCGCCCCATCTAGCCGCACGGTACCGGGTCCCCTCGGAGTCTTTGTTTTCCAACTCGCCCACTAGAGCTGGTACCATGGTGTTCCCGGAGTGGCTGGGGGTCGGAGCAGGCACAGAGAAATGGCTCCCTTGCCTTCTTCCCTAGACTTCCCCCGCCCCTGCCTTCCCCGTTCTCTTCCCCAACCAAGGCAGAGTTCCAGCCCCGCAGGCCGCACAGCCCTTCTGCTGCCCCTCCGAGGCTGCACGTTCTAGAGGGAATGACTTTCAAATCTGCAGAAGGAGAATCCATCCACATACCTCGAGCTGGGTAATTTATGAATCAAATTGTGCTCCGTCAGGGCCCCGCGGCCCAGAAATAGATGTGGTCAGACGAGGTTCAGGGAGCCGGCCCCAGAAACAGTTATCTTCATAGACGCCGGCCACCGGCTGGCAGGGCTGGTCAACGGATGACCTTGAGAGTGTCCGAGGGGGTTGCAGAGTCCCCTCAGCTCGAGCCACGCGGGAGGCACGGAGGGAGGACTGAGGTCTACCTGGGGCAGGCGTGCTGGACAGCTGGTGACTCTGGGCGAGGCACTTGGCTTCTCTGGGCCTCAGGCTCCTCCCCTATTGTAAATGGGTTTTTCGTAGCAGGGTTCACTTGATGAATCCATACTCCCTCTGTGTGTCTCTCTCATGCCCCCTCCCCTCAGGCTTTCATGTAGTCCAGACTGGTTTCGAACTCCCTGTGTTGCAAGGATGTCACCGAACTGATTCTCCCGCCTCTGTCTCCAGAGTGCTGGGTTACAGCTGTGCTCCACCACAGCATTAGCTGGTGCGGGGAATCGAACTCAAGTCTTCGTGCATCCCCAGCCCCAGCAAGGGTATTCAGACGTATGTTTGGGAATCTATGTTTTAGCAGGAAGCCCACAGCCAGGCATCTCTCTTCCATTCTGGCATGCTCAGAGCACCTGGTGGCCCTCCAGAACATTTCTGGTCCTAATCTGTCGTGGCGGGTCCAGGCATCGGAGGTCCAGGCACTCAAGAATCCATAGGACATGACGCTTTCATGTTGCCCGACTGGGAATAAGAAACCTTCAGAGGGATCAGCACATTCACGGGGACCTGGTCCTCTGCAAACGGCTGATGTGGTAATGGCTGAGTACGGGGGTTCAAATCTCGGCACTGCTCCTTACCAGCTGTGTGACTGTGGGTCTGTGACCTACCCTGTCTGGACTTCAGCTCCTCGGCTGCGGAGAGGGAAGGCCAATCCTCACCTCCTGGGGCTGACGAAGGGATCAGAACAGGTAATGCAGCTGGCCAGTGCAGCGCAGCATCCAGCACAGAGAAATGCTTAATTCACCGTTATTTTTTAAGTTCTTCAGGATAAGGAAGGAAATGACACGCCCTGCTGTTTGATCGCTGGCGAAGGAACTTGCCTAGGTCGTATGACTTGTCGGGGAGCCAAGATTTGAACCCACTGCCTTTGCTGCAAGAGGGGTCTGCCTTCGCCTACCCCTCCTGGAGATGCTGGTTCTACGATCCGCACCAGACAGGACACAGGTCGGGCCTGGCCTGTTTCCTGATGCGGTCTTGGGTGTGGTCAGCGGCTCACAGTACAACATCGAAGTGGACACTTCTGGTCCAGAATGACAGAGGCGGGGGGGAACCACACATAGCGTGACGTTCAGATCACCCAGCAACGGAAACACCAGAAGCCTTGGCTTCTCCGGGCCGTGAGTCAGAGTCATCGCGCTCACAGGGAAAGACGGACGATTTGTCCATTGAGGAGAAGCAGGAAGGCCAGGGGTTCCCCAAAACTCTGATGCCAGGAACCTCGGGGGAGACCATCCATGCGAAGGCCCTAGGCTCAGCTTTAGGGAGGGCAGTCAGCTGATGTCACTGCAGGACTTATCAGAGCCTAGAGGATCTGACAGGCTTTCCAACTGAACAGGCCCCAAATCCCTTTCGCAGAGGCTAAGCTGCTGGTCCGGGAAGATTACTGAGGAGACTGAAGACGTGAGAGGCCATTCCCACAACTCTAGGGGGTCCCTGAGTACCCGTGTCAGGTGTGCAAATGTGTACGTAGGAAGCGGATGGGAGCTCAGAGCCCACGGTTTCAGATTTTTCTTGGATCAGAGATGGAGAGTCACTTGGCCATGGTCACACAGCAAGGCAGAGGCAGATCTGGTCCCACGTGAATAGACCTCAGTGTAGGTCGTATGTCAGGTTCCAGACCAGGGGTGAGTCCCCTAGAAACTCTGGGGACCACACACAGACAAATGTTTTCCAATTACAACTTCTGACAACGTAAAAACACAGAGACAAGAACAGCGAAGCCCCGTCATCCCAGAGCCCAGTTCAGCCAGCATGGATGCTTGCTGGTCTTAACCGTTTTAAGAGTATCTCGTCGCCACCAGTTTAACAGTACGATCAGACCGAATCGCAGCTTGCCTTGACTTATTTTTTTGAGATGGCGTCTCGGGTAGCCCGTGCCGGTACTGAACTCGATTTGTAGTCGAGGAAGACTTGGACCCTCTGCTCCTCCTGCCTCCGCCTCTCATGCGCCAGGATCGCAGGTGCACACCCCACACCCGTTCTGTGCGGTGCTGGAGGTCAAAGCCGGGTCCTTGCGCACGCCGGGCGAGCCCTCGCCTTGGAACGCTACAGAGGAAGACTCGAGATGCGAGCGGACACACCAGCACCCCACGGTTCCCAGGGGGTGGCCCCTCCTTGTGCCCCGAGACACAGTCCACATTCAAGCTGGGGTCCATCTTTCCACACCATCATGGGCTCCCCCTCAGTCCCCAGAGGCCCCCGAGGACGTGGGCACCCCCGCCACGAGTCACCGCTTAAGAGAACAGAAGGGCAAAGAGGCCCCGAAGCCAGCGCGACACGGCCCACACATGACCGGTGGCGCATACCGTGACGGCTCGGGAGATTTAACAGCCGATGCTCCCCTGTGAACTTGGCCTGCTTCTGTGATGAGGCAGGGCCGGGGGTGAACGGGCAGCTGGCCACCCTGTCTCAGAGTCCTGCTCCAAATCACCCTATCCTGCCTCCGGAGCCACGGTCCTGGGTGGGACACGATGTCCCCAGCCCTTGGCCCAGCGCCCCAGGCCATGAGACATTTGGGGAACGCTTGACGAATGAGCCCAGCCAAGACAGGGAGGGACAGGCGTCCCAGGATGCTCCCGTCCCTGGCAGTGGACTTCTGCTGAGCAAGCCAGAACTGGGATGAACGGGGTCATCCTTCTGTGTCTGGCAGGGGCGGACACGGCAGCTAAAATGAGAGCGTCTTCCTGGAGCCCCGGACCGCTGTTGATGGAGAGGGACATGGAGCAGGATTTAGGACTGGTCCCAGCTCCAGGGCCGCCAGCTTCTTTCTCTTGGTGTGGGCTACAGAACCCAGCCTCTTGGTAGGTGGGTAGTTCTCTGGCAGCTCCTTAGCATTGGGGTCCAGTAGCACCCCATTCTAAGCTCTGTGAACAGACACCCCTGGAGGGTACAGGGCTCAAAGGTCCTGGCTGTGGCATCTTTTGGGGTGGTTTTGCAAGCTCTAGTGGTCATGGGAAAGAGGAAGTTTGTCCCCTGCCTGTAGAGGGAGCTTGGGGAGAGCCAGGGCCCATCTGACCCCAGCCCGGGATGGAAGGTGAGGAGGTGAGCTCTCCAGCCCTCCACAGACTTCAGCCTGGGCGTGCCCCAGTCCTTCAAGCCCTTACATAGAAATGTCATCTGCAGCAGCTCAGCTTAGGTCCCCCAACCTGTGTGTGTATGCATGCGTGTGCATGTGTGTGTGTGTGTGTGTGTGTATGTTTGTATGTTTGTGTGTGTGTGTGTGTGTGTGTGTATGTATGTATGTTTGTATGTGTGTGTATGTGTGTGTGTGTATGTGTGTGTATGTGTGTGTGTGTATGTGTGTGTGTATGTGAGTGTGTGTATGTGTGTGTGTGTGTATGTGTGTGTATGTGTGTGTATGTGAGTGTGTGTATGTGAGTGTGTGTATGTGCCTCCTACCGCCGTTTGAACGCCATTGTATCACAGAGGACGACCCCACGCGTCCCCGCTAAGCAGTCCAGACCAGCCGTTCTCCCCAACACCCCGTTTTATTCCCTGTGGCTCGCTGTCACCCACTCAAGCGATCTCACGAGCAATCTGCTTCGTGGTTTCTCACCGTCCTCTCTAGACTGCAAGAGCGGCACCTGTGATCCCCGCGCCCTGGCAGAGATCTCCAGTTCACGCTGAGAACCCAGGGGCCGGGAGTGTGACTCAGGGGTAACTCAGTACCTTGTCTGGCATTTGGCGTGGGTTCAGTCCCCAGCAGCGCTCACACACACACACACGCACACGCACACGCGCGCACACACACACGCACACACACACTCAAAAGTCTATGGGTTACAAAGGATGACCACGGTGCCCCAAAGCTAATAGCAGAACCCACAAACCAGCGCAGTCCCTGGGGCTGTCTCCCCTCTTCCTAGGGCAGGCAGAGCCAGTTGTCAGCCCGGCAACGTCCTCCGCCCCCCTCCCCATCTTCTTCAGAGCTCTGAGACTACACAGGGCCCTGGGGTGACCCCACCAGGATCTTCACCTTGACCTATGGAACAGGTGGAGAGTGAGGAGGGAAGCAGGATCCCCCTCCCCTGTCACCCCTACCCCTCCCATAACCCCCTGGCCACCCCCTGGTGACCCCCTGCCTCCCCCCCCCCCCCCCCCCCGTCCCCCTGGCCCTCTTGGCCTCTGCTCTTCCGCCTGTGACTTGGGAGGCTGGCTGGCTGCACACCCCCCCCCCCCCCCCCCCCCCCCCCCGGCCAGGTAGTGTTGACAGTGATTCAGAGAAGGGCCAGGGGAGAGGAGGAGTCCAGAGCCTGCTTCCCCCCCACCCCCAGCCCCACTAGCCCGTGATCAATCTCCCCAGCAGAGGGGGACTCCCCTAAATGAGCTCCCGTGTCCAGGGTCTGAGCTTCCAGCAAGTGACTAGCTTTGCGGGGAGATGAAAGATGACTGGGCCGTGTTCCCGGGACAGAGGCGATCTCCATAAATCTGCCAGGGTGCTGGGATTACTTCGTGGGATTAATTATCTGTCCTTCAAACAAAGACCTGACCTCAGCGGCCGCCGTCCCCGGCCCAGGAGGGAAGATGTTCTGGGTGGCTCAGAGGCCCGGCAGAGGCTGGGAGGCGGGCTGGGGTGGGCAGGGCAAGCGCCATCTTCCCCAGCTGCTCCCTCAGGCACAGCCCACAGCATGTGGCCCTTCCCAGCCCACCCAGCTAGGCCTCCCAGTCGCTTTGTGTGCTAGCCCAGGGCAACCTGGCCTCATCTCCTCTCCTGTGTCCCACCGCCCGGCTTCAGAGCCGGTGAGCAGAATTCGGTCTGTTTGGAAGCCAGCTCAGTGTCTGCCACTTAATCAGCCATCGGACTTTGAGGTGTTTTGCTATGTGGAGACCTAGGTTTCGAGGTGTCATCACAGCACGGTCTAGAGCCTTTCTGACCGTGGGGCACTCTGGTACTCATTGTAAAAATAAGTTGGGGGGCCTGCGAGACGGCTCAGCAGGTTAAGGTGCTTGCCACATAAGCCGCATGATTTGAAGCTGGACCTGTTTGAGCCGAAGTCCTTACTCAGCGGCTGCCGGTGTGACCAGTGGTTACCTCAGTGTCCCATTGCTCCAGGCAGGGCCAAGGCGGGACAGTGTGCACAGGTCTGGACGCTTCGGGCCGCCTGCCCACGGGCAGTCAGGAGGGTGAGCCGGGGCTCTGGATTCTGCGGATGTGGGGTGAGGAAGAAGCACGCGACTCCCACCCGCCAAGGACGCAGGGAGAGAGGAGCCTGCCCCCCAGTGCGCTGGGTCCTCGTCAGCCGACTCGGCCTGCGGGCTTCTGTTTCCCTTCTGCTGTGTGTGTGTGCGTGTGTGTATGTGTGTATGTGTGTGTGTGCGTGTGTGTGTGTGCGTGTGTGTATGTATGTGTGTGTGTGCGTGTGTGTGTGTGCGTGTGTGTGTATGTATGTGTATGTGTGCGTGTGTGTATGTGTGCATGTGTGTGTATGTGAGTGTGTGTGCGTGTGTGTGTATGTGTGTGTATGTGAGTGTGTGTACGTGTGTGTGTACGTGTGTATGTGTGTATGTGTGTGTGTACGTGTGTGTGTATGTGTGTGTGTGTGCGTGTGTGTGTGCGTGTGTGTGTGTATGTATATGTGTGCGTGTGTGTGTATGTGTGTGTATGTATGTGTGTGTGTGTGTGTGCGTGTGTATGTGTGCATGTGTGTGTATGTGTGTGTATATGAGTGTGTGTATGTGTGTGTACGTGTGTGTATGTGAGTGTGTGTACGTGTGTGTATGTGTGTGTTCGTGTGTATATGTATGTGTGTGTATGTGTGTAAGTGAGTGTGTGTATGTGTGTGTATGTATGTGTGTGTGCGTGTGTATGTGTGCATGTGTGTGTATGTGTGTGTATATGAGTGTGTGTATGTGTGTGTACGTGTGTGTATGTGAGTGTGTGTACGTGTGTGTATGTGTGTGTTCGTGTGTATATGTATGTGTGTATATGTGTGTAAGTGAGTGTGTGTATGTGTGTGTACGTGTGTGTGTGTATGTATGTGTGTGTGTATGTGAGTGTGTGTACGTGTGTGTATGTGTATGTGAGTGTGTGTACGTGTGTGTATGTGTGTATATGTGTGTGTATGTGTGTGTGTATGTGTATGTGTGAGTGTGTGTACATATGTGGGTGTGCCTGTGTCTGTGTGTGTGTGTATGTCTGTGTATGTGTGTGTACATGTGTGTGTGTATGTGTGTATATGTGTGTGTGTATGTGTGTGTGTATGTGTGTGTGTATGTGTGTGTATGTGTCTGTGAGTGTGTGTGTGCCCATGCCCCTGGAGGCCAGTGGTTGATGTTGGAAATCATCCTATGAGCTCTCTTTGCTCACTGAGTCAGGCTCTCTCAGTCTCACCCAGAGCTTGCTCGTCTCTGCAGCCAGTTAGTTCTGGGATCCCCTGTCTGTCTTCACCTTCCCAGTCTAGAATTACAGATGGGCCGCCATGCTCACCTGGCGTCTGCATGCATTGGGGTCTAAACCCTGGTCCTCAACCGTGCAACCTCCTTAGCTGCTGAGTCACCTCCCCAGCTGCTCACTAGCCCACATGTAAATCCTAGCTCTGACATTTACAAGTGGAGTGGCCTTGGGCAGGTTGCTTAGGCACTCTGGCCTTGGTTATCTCCTCTGTAAAATGGGTACAGTGCTATCTATCACCTCCCCGCCTCCAGCTGCTGAAGAATAAATGAGTGTTCCCTTGTGAGCTGTCTGGAGAAGGGCGGGTGCAAGGTTAAATGTTGGGAAGAGTTGAAGGGTTTTCCTTTCACTCACGGGTCCTTTCTCCCATCTCCACAACGCCTGTTCAACACCTGGCTCCACACAGCTCTGAGCACGCATGCGTTCTCTTCCAATGCCTTCCCTTCTGACTTCCCTCTTCTCTATCCTGTCTTGGAGGAATGAAATATCTCATCCCCTTCCCGTTTCTTTTACGACTCAACACTTGGTTTTAAATATTTATCTGTTTTGCTGCAGGTCCACCTATGAAGTTAAACCACAGGAAAGAGCTGACATTCAACCGTTTCTGACCTACAAAAGCAGCGATTTTATGTGTTTCCACCTAATAGCGTGTGGCTCGTCACTAATTTGGAATATTCTTTAGTGCAGGGCTCGGGAGGCCGTCGCCGTAAAATGCCACAGGAAATCCCTTAGACTTCACAGGCCGACCGGTGAAATCAAGGACATTACATTAGTCCCTCTCAACAAGAAAGAAAAGCGATTTCTGCGAAAGAAGAACATCCAATGGATTTGAAAGGTAATAATTGAGCAGTGTCGTCTGCTGTAGGCCTGCCAAGGAGAGGGAAGGAATTTGGGGGAGCAGGGGAAACATTTTGCTTAACTGAGGGCTTTCCAGTGTCTTCATGACCTACAGAGTAACTACAGACAGACTCCCATCTTTAAGACGCACTCTTGGCCTGAAGGCTGGTGCAAGACCCACAGAGAGGGGACCGGGCCCCTTGTCACTGTGGAACTGAGGATGGCCGTTAGAGCTCCCACTTGCATTTTTTGTTTGTTTTTGGGTTTTTTCGTTTTGTTTTTTTGAGACAGGGTTTCTCTGTTGTAACCCTGGCTGTCCTGGAACTCACTCTGAAGACCAGGCTGGCCTCGAACTCACGGAGATCCGCCCGCCTCTGCCTCCCGGGTGCTGGGATTAAAGGCGTGCGTGACCACAGCCTTCCACACGGCCAATTTGCATATTTCTAATTTCCAGGAGTTTCAGATTCTCTAGCGCTGCCCACAAGTCGTGGGGACTTCGCACCCCAGGAAGATCACGTGCCTGTTTCCCTAATGGGTTCCCCAAGTTGGCCTTGTTGCTTTACAGGGATTCCGCCCACGAGGCCCTTGGTGGTTTTAATCGCTGTGGAAATCATCTCCCCGTACGTCACTTGCTGTTGACTTTGCTCGTACATTCCTACGGAGTTGACCGCCTTAGAGGTTCACCTGTTTGTCTTCTGGGGTCTGTGCTGTTCGGGTGCCAGCCCGTCCTTTCCTCCTACAAGGTCACGGAGCTATAACCCCCTCGCTTTCGTTTATGAGTGGTGTATTTTTCCTTTCACACTGAGGCCTTTAATCCATCCAGAGTCCACCTGGGTACCCGGTGTATGCCGGGGACCTGGCTCTATTTTCTCTGGTTAGGGAACGAGTTTCCCCAACGCCAGCCGCTAAACAACGCCAGTCACCCTGTCCCCGCTGATTGGTGGCACCACCTACGTCATCTATCAAGTGCCCGTGCTTCCGCCCGAGTCACCTTCTGCAGACTCCGCTCTGTCTCGCAGGCCCAGACACCTATCTCCAAAGACGCCCCACGTGGACCGAGCATGGTAGCACGCGCCTATAGTCCTAGTACTTGGAGGCTGAGGCAGGAGGACAGCTATGAGTGCCAAGGCTAGCTTTTGGGCCTCCGAGGGGAGACTCTTGAGACATAAATCACTGCCACCGACGACGTGTTCGGAGCCCCCTCTGTCCTCTTCTGCACCAGCCGCCCGGGGTGACGTCATGCCAAGCTTCACGGACACCGTGGTGCTGAGCTGGCCCCTCCTTCCTCTCTCTGGATGCAGAGATGGCTGATACCCACGGTACAGACAGTGCCCTAGGGTGCTGAGGGACCCGGGGAGAGCTGATTGGGTAAAGGTGACGAGGCAGGATGAGCGACAGCCACCAAAGGCATTCCCATTCCCGTCCCGTCGCCAGGGGTGCGGCCAGGGGTGGGTTAGGGGAGGACCTCAAGGTGGGGAGATTACTGGGCTCTCCATGGGTTCTGGATATGTTCACAAGGGTCTTGCTAAGAGGGAGTAGAGGGCTCTACAGCCTCGGAGAAATGGCGGCGAGTAGGACGGAGGTGTGGGACTAGCACAGCCACAGTCAGCACGGGCAGCAGTCACTGCTGGGACAGAGAGGGGGTAGGATGCGTCCTGCACCCCGAGGGGGAGGCACCAGACAGCGTTCGGCTCTCATCCAGTAGGACTTCCCTTCTCCAGACCCGCGGGAAGGAGCCACTTTGTTTATTAGGGGAAGCGATGCCCGAGTGAATGCAGACGCACAGAGAGAGCGAGAGCAGTCGGTTGCACACCTAACCAGGGATTAATAGCCACGCTGTAGAGAGAACTCAAAAACCTCAACACCCCAACCCAAGCCGCCCACGGAGCTGTGGACGGATTACACGGAAGACAGAGCATGGGGGTGGCTAGGTAGAGAAGCCCATCTCACACCCCCCCACCCCCCCACCCCCGTCAGAACGTCCGCCATTAAAAACAAGCGGTAAAACGTGATGGGGGGAGACGGAAGAGAGGGACCTTTATCTGCCGCCCGAAGGAGCGTGAACTGGTGCAGCTACATGGAGATCAGTGCGGGGGGGGGGGGGGTTCCTCAAACACCTGAACTTAGAACTCCCCTAAGACCCAGCCTACCGCTCCTGGGTACACTATACGTCTGATGGCTGCTAAGTCAGCACCCCGCAGAGACGCTCGCATGCCCGTGTTCACCGCTGCACGATCTGCAACAGCTAAGAAACGGACCCAGCCCAGATCCCCGGCCGACAGACGGCCGGGTAAAGGACATGTGGTGCCTTACTCAGCTAAGAGGAGCGACGACGAACTTCTGCAGGAAGCTTGCAGGAAAAGGGGTGGGACCGGGGAGTATGATGTTAAGCCGTCTAAGCCAGACTCGGAGAGACAAATACATGCAGACGAGTTTTAAACGTGTCTGGACGTATATGCAAATGGAAAGAGGCCCACAAAGCGGGAGGAAGGAAACAGGAGAGGGTCACGGGAAGCACGTGACATACAAGCAGAAGAGGGAACTGTCTGGGAAGGAAGGGGTCTGGCAAGAGGGGTTGGGTGGGGTGGGTGGTGGGAGTTAAATAAGAACTAAGAGTGTAAGTATGTCTGAAGATGTCTCAATGGACCTGCCTCTTCTTTACATGTTACTAATTTTTTTAAAGGAAGGAAGAAAGGCCACGGAGTTGGCTCTGTTGGTAAAGGGGGTGCTGCCCAAGCAAGGACTCGAGTTCGGGGCCCTACACCCATATACGAGCCTGGTGCGGTGGTGCACGACTGTAACCCCGGAGCTGGAGGGGCAGAGGCGGGCAGGTTCCCCGAGCTCACTGGCTAGCCAGTTCAGTTCAGTGATGAGTTCCAGCGTCATTGGAAAATCTCAAGGTGGAAGCCAGGGGTGGTGGTGCACACCTTTCGTCCCGGCTCTCAGGCGGCAGGGGCAAGCAGATCTCTGTGCGTTCCAGGCCAGCCGGGGCTACACAGTGAGACCCCACCTCGGTGGGAGGGTGACGGAGATAAGGCAGGAAGTGACTGAGGAAGACACTCCATGTTGGCTTTGGGCCTTCACACTCATGCATCCATGGGGCGGGGAGGCGAGGAAACACACTTGGTGTACCCATTCCTGACCCCGGGAGATACAACTATCGAGACATGTTCCGGTTGCCCGTGAGACCCCACGCCCCTCCTCAGTGAGGGCCCACCAGCTCCCCGAGCACCCTCTGCTTCTTCGGGTCCCGGCTGGAGGAGGGAACATTCTAAGTCTTTGCCTGTAAGGTGCATCACCTGGCCTTCCGCTCTCCGCATCTGCACCCCAGCTCGTCTGCCCCTCCCTTAGTTACCCTTCAAACCCTCACCCGTCTTGGTCCCTTCCTGCCGGGACGACCCTCTCGCCGCCTGGGCATCTGCCCCTTGGTCCCATCAGAAGTGTCAGCACTCCATATTCCCACGGTGGCTTCTGGACGATGACCCTGTCCACAGTGGGCTGGCAGTCCTGAGCGCTCGCTCTGTGCCAGGTACAGCCCTGAGCACTCCACACATACAGAGGCGATCCTCCAGAGTCCCCATGGGTCCTCCCTAGCGTCCCGACCGTGAGGGGCCCGGGAGACCAAGGCTCTGCTTACGTGCTGATTTCCCCAGCCCCTTTCTTTTGAGTGCTCTCCCAGCTTCAGCCCTGTCTGCGCATAAGCTACGTTATTGTTCTTCACTCTGACTCAGTTTCCCACTCACAGTCACGTTAAAGGGGACCGTGTCAGAAAGTGCCACAGGTGGTCAGCTGGTCAGCCCCATGGGGGGTGGAGGTGGGGTGACTGGAAGACATGGGCCTATGGTTTGCCTCTGTGGCTAGGAGCATGCGTTATCTCCTAAGGCCCCGCCTGCTCTGCTCTCTTGGCTCTAGAGAGATCCAAGGTGTCACGGACCTCCTCCAGAGAGGAACTGACAGGAATAGAAACTGAAGGAAATCAGGAGAGTAAACGCCTCACCACACAAGCCGGAGTCATTTCACACCCCAAGTGTCTGCAAGCCCTGCCACCGGCCATCGGCCCATGGCGTATGGATGTCACGTTGGGTAGTCAGCACAGGGGTGCGGCCAGGGTCCTTGCTCAGGCCCCTACAACCCTCGGCCTCTTCTGGTCCCAGGGAGGACTTCCAGTGGCCACACTGTAGATTCAGTTGAATTATTCTGGAGCTCTGAATGACGCACCCAGCCTCTGGCCTATAGTGGCACAGCGGGTAGGTGCAAGCCCCCAGACTTCAGGTCTAGCATGGAGCTGGCCTCTGGGGGCTTAGCTAAGGAGGGTTGAGGGCATGAAGGAAAGGAGAGTGGGTTTCTGGGAATGGTGGGTGGTGAGGCTAAACAGCTCGCAGGATCGTTTGTCCTACGGGCCAGAGCAGGAAGAGGCGAACACAGTCCTCTAACGGGTCACCCAGACACCCTCAGAGCCCTCCAAAGTCAGGTTTCAGCGTGGAAACACACAAAGGGGTGTGTGCGGGCCCTCTGCACCCCTGAGTCACACCTGTGAAAACTCTGTCCCTGAAGACCAGGGTCTCACACCCCCACTCACTAGATACCCCTGTGAATCAAACCATCACCGGAGGACAAGTCACCAGGCCTTTTAAAACAACACTTGACAGGCTCCATGATTACAAAGGACACTTCTAACCAGGCTTCTGGGCTCAGAGGGTGTCACCGGTCAGGTGCTCCAGAGTGCGACACCTTTATGTCCACCCGGCAAGGAGGGGTGGCAGGACCAGGTAGCTGGACCACAGAGTCATTGCATCCCACCTGTCTGTTTCCCTGACAAAAGCAACCACCCCCCCCCCCGTCCAAGCCTCCTCCCCCCCCCGGGGGGGTGCACAGCCAGCAGAGTTGGAGGGGAAACTCATTCCGTGCCAGTGTTTGCTCATTTCAATCAATGTCTGGAAGTATCTACTTGGGAATCTCTGTCTCCAGATATTGGTCAAATATTTGAATGGGGAGCAGCTAGTTAATTGCCTCCGGCAGAGCACTTGACAGCGGAGGGAGATAGAGAGGTATGGTGGGGACAGGCTGGAGGCCTGGGGGTGGAGCCCAGATTCCCACAAGGGAATAAGGGAAAGGGGTGGGGGTGGGGCGGGGAGGGTAGGCATGCTTTGGGAACTGCTGTGCAGGGTAGGGGGCTGGGGAGTGTGCCCGGAGCCCACACACTGGTTTCAAAGTTCTACTCCTTGTCCTGTGGCCTTGTGCAACCCAGACTCGGTACCTCCATCTGAAAATGGGCACAACAATCACATAGTCACAGCAAAACCTCGTGGGATCTAGGAGGACTCAGAGGTCAGGCAGGTGAACTTTAGACTTGTTCTCGAGCACCCGTGAGGTGCTAACTACGGTTCCCACGTCACTACTGTTGGTTCGGTTCACTGGACGTTTTCCTAAGGTCAGTCCTAGTCCGCAAGAGGGTGCTAGGGCTGAGGAAGTGGGAGCCTCCCCCCCAAGGGTGTATTCCCATCCCACCCTCTGGCTGGCAGAACCTTCCTCCCTCAGGCCCTCTGTCAGGGGAATGCCCCGGAAGGACCGCCTTTCCTGAACTCTGGAAATATTTCTTGCAGAGACCATGCTGTAGGCTTCTGGGTGAGTTGCCTGTGCCATGGCTCTTCCCCAGGTCTGCCCTGGGTCTGTGTGGCGGGTGGTGACGCTGGAGCTGATGGAGGGAGGTCTTCATCTTCCCTCTGTCCCTCTTTCTTTTCTAATGGTTTTAAAGCACAGATTTGGTAGGAAAGACTGGGCCGGGGGAGCAGTGTTGAGACCTTGAATGGCTCTAGAGGGGAGCAGAGCTGCAGGTGCTGCTCGCAGGGGTCACAGCACGTAGGGCTCTAAGCCGTGGCTATGTGGGAGCCCAGCTCCAGGAGCAGAGTGCGGAGAGAAGCCACCCCCATTTCTGCTCATGATTCACCGTGGCTTCAGGATCATGCAGAGGCCAGAAATGTCAGGCCATCTCAGTGGTTACAGGGTTCTGCCAGTAGAGGTGATGAGTCACCCTCCTCATGCAGGGGGTGGGTAGGTAGGAAAGGCCATAGAAGATGCATACCCACCCACAGACACCTCTAAACTCTAGGTGGGAATTTATAGACAGTCGAGGCCACGTGATACAGGAAAGACGAGAAAGAGAGCCTGAGCCCATGACACCTTCATTTTGAGGAACCCAGAAATGGTTGGTTTCCTTCCTTCCTCCCTTCCTTCCTTCCTGCCTCCCTCCCTCCCCCCTTTTCTTTCTTTCGGCCTAGCTGGCCTTGAACTCACAGAGATCTGCTTGCCTCTGCCTCCTGAGAGCTGGGATTAGAGGCGTGCATCATCGCTTCCGACTGCTATTGCTTCAGGAGTCTCATTTGTGCCAGGCCGGCCTGGAGCTCGCCATGTAGCCGAGATTGACCGGGAACTTCTGATCCTCCTGCCTCCACTTCCCAGGGTGGAACACAGCTTCTGGGATAACAGCTGTATGCCAGCCACCATGCCACATCTCTGGTCCCTTCCCAGCAGGCTGAGGGACCCGCTTCCTGTAGCTCTCTGTTGCTGACGATAGCTAACCTTTCTTGAACGCCTACTACGCATCAGGCGCACACTACGCACGAACTCCTTTAACCCCGGCAATCACCCTGCTAATACTCCCACCTCACAGATAACCGGGAGGTGCAGAGAAGAGGCATACCTGCTCAAGGTCATGGGGTATCTGAGCCCAGGCTGGCTGTGGGTGGGGCTGTGGCTGTGGAACCCTCTCTCTCCCCAGGGGCCTGGCCTCATGTAGGCTCATAATAAATACTGATGACACGAACACACTGGCAGCCACTATGTGCAGATGCCAGTCCCCTGGCTCCCCAGGGAAGTCATGAATCACAGATGCCCTGGGTAGGAGGCAGCTGACTGGCTGAGCGACTGGAACGCCATCTGGAAGCTTACCCTCCTCACAGGGCACCCCAGGGAGTCCCCTTCTGCAGCCTGGTTCCCACCCTCTCCCCCTCCTGCTTCAGCTAAGCCAAGCCCAGGGACTCCAAGAACAGCAACTAGGGGACCGCGGGTGACGAGGGGCTTAATATCTTTGTAACGATATTGCAGAAGGGCAGGCCTAAGCGGGAGCCTTACACTTAATCTTTCTCTTTTATTGCTTTTTCTCTTGTATGATTTAACCTTGCACCAGGTATCAAGCTAGATAAATAAAAACTTTTATTTCAGATTAGCCCCAGCTGGGGGCCTGCTGGAAGGCAGAGCAGTTATCCATGGCAGCCGATGAGAAGGGAGCCCGGGGCTGGGCTGCCTAGTGGGGCTCAGCCCAAGTTCAAAGGCTCCTAGGAATATCAGATCAGAGACCTTTTCCGGGGTGGGTGCAGCTGGGAGGGAGGAGGCGGGTTGCTAGGACACGGCCCTCCTGGTTGTCTGGGTACCTGTTACCCGTCCCTTCCCGGTGCTGTTTTATTCTGAATGCCTCGTCAAGCTGGGCCACATGCGCGCGGCCTTCCATGATACGTCCCTTACAAGGACAGAGACACGAGGTCTCTGTTCCAAGTTGGTCTGTGGAGCTGAGCATGGGGCCCGGCATACGGTAGCTACTCGGTGGCTATACAGTGGTTAGGTGAATGAGTGGGTCCAGACTTCCGGCCCGTACAAACAGACTATAGGCTGACAGGGTTTGCTCGGGGTCTAGGGCAAAAAAGATGGGAGTTTTGGAAACAAAAACCTTTTGGTGTGAATCCCGAGCCACTGTGCTTGTGCCTAAGTGGGCTTCACACGCTCCGTGCATTTTAACATCTTTCTCTCTGGAAGGGCCACGTTCTGGCGGGACGAGAGATGACGCCATAACCAAGGCAGAGTGTCCCTCGTGTGTAGAGAGAGGCAAACAGGATGGTCAAAGCAGCCGGGTGCGCACACCTTTAATCCCAGCACTCGGGAGGCAGAGACAGGCGGACCTCTGTGAGTTCGAGGCCAGCCTGGTCTACAGAGTGAGTTCCAGGACAGCCAAGGCTACAACAGAGAAACCCTGTCTTGGGAGAAAAAGAAAAAGAAAGAACTGGCAGGGTGGCACACGCCTTTACTCCCAAGCACTGGAGAGCAGAGGCAATCCGGGACAGCCCGAGCTACATAATAGAGAGACCTCGTCTCAAAGATAAAAATACAGTTCAGAATGAAATGAAACAGCCATTCCTGAACCAATATTGACAATGGGCCAGAAAATTCTGCTTAAATCAGTTCTGAGTTCAGAGACAGAGCGCCCAAATGACGTGGTGGCTGGTTTAGAACCACCCCCCCCCAGACCCAAGGGGCCTTGGAAGTGCACAAAAGCACAGTGAGCCAAAGGAGAAAACAAGTAAAAAGCAAACAAACTGCTGTGTGTGTTGGGGGGTGGAGAAGATAAGACACCCCCCCACCTCCTACCCCGCCCCACCCCGCCCCCCCGTCCGGAGCGAACTCAATCCTCATGGCAATGACCTCAGCCATAGGCGGGTCAGAGGAGAAGTGGCCCCCATCCTGAGCTGCCAGATTAAAGGGTCCAGGACTTCATCCCTGACCAGTCAGCAGTGGGGGGGGGGGGGTCTAAGGATGGCTCCACAGCATAGCAGACACCTGGGAGGCCACTGTGCCCGGACTAAGGGCCATTCCTGCCTGAGTGAGAGGCACGCAGAGTGCAGAGAATCTTGTCTTTGCCAAGAACCCTCTGTCAAGCCCCCCTGACTGTGGGACTCAAGGGGAGGAAGCCAATGGCTCCGGCTTCCTGGCCAGGGACTCCATGTAAGTGGTCCTTCTGGTCGAAGGATCCTGCCTACGCAGGTGGCAGCGGAGACTGTTTGCCACAGGGGCGGCACGCCGATCATTACCAGAAAGGGCTGTTGGCAGAGAGGTGTTCCCGAAAGGGGAGAGGGAAGGCCCAGGGGAAGCAGCCTGTGGGCTTTGGGGGTTCGCCTGAAGGAACGGGGAACAGTGTAACATTCTGTCATTGTTTTGGTATCGGGGAGGCAGGGAACTGTGAATAACGTCTGTGTGCTTAGATAATTCAACTCACCATTCCTGGCCCAGAGGCGATGTCCCTAAATACTGTAGAGGAAAGAGAGCCAGAGAATGCTGATAGGCTGAGCCTTGGACAGCGCGCAACAGTGCAACAGTATGTTCCCTGCAGCTGTGGCTAGAGAGACAGAGCGCGTCTCAATAGGTAACAGCTGCCAGAGGACGCGGCAACAAAAAGGCCTATCATTGCACTGGGCTCAGCTGGTGATGTCTGTCTGGGTGAGGGATGGGGTGCTCTGGCGCAGGTGCTGATGCGGGTGTCTAGGGTGGGCACTCACAGACGTAAACAGGTCTGCTAGGCTTAAGGCTTCCCGCCAAGGCCTCCACCACCAGGACTCAGAAACCTAGCTCAGTGGTTAGAAGCTTGTGCGTGTGTGTGTGCGCGCAAGCACGTGTGCGTGTGTCTGTGTGTGTATATATGTGAGAGTCTGTGTGTGTGTGTGTGTGTGTGTGTGTGAGTGTATGTGTATATGTGCGTGTGTGTGTGTGTCTCTGTGTGTGTATGTGTGTCTGTGTGTGTATATATGTGTGTGAGAGTCTGTGTGTGTGTGTGTGTGTATGTGCGTGTGTGTGTGTCTCTGTGTGTGTGTGTATGTGTGTCTGTGTGTGTATATATGTGTGTGAGAGTCTGTGTGTGTGTGTGTATATGTGCGTGTGTGTGTGTGTCTGTATGTGTGTGTGTGTGTGTGTTGTGTGTCTATGTATGTTTGTGTGAAAGTGTGTATGAGAGTGTCTCTGTGTGTGTGTGTGTGTGTGTGTGTGTGTGTGTTTTCCTCCTTTACCTGCAGTCTCTATTTTCAGATTATTACTAGGGCCTGCACACACCCCTTTGTGTGTTTCCACGCTGAGACCTGACTTTGGAGGGCTCTGAGGGTATCTGTGTGACCTGTTAGAGGGCTGTGTTCGCCTCTTCCTGCTCTGGCCCGTATGACAAACGATCCTGCGAGCTGTTTAGCCTCACCACCCACTATTCCCAGAAACCCACTCTTCTTTCCTTCATGCCCTCAACCCACAGGCCTGTTACCTCTCTCTGATCTGCCCTCCAAGTCTCCTTAGCTAAGCCCCCAGAGGCCAGCTCCATGCTAGGCCTGAAGTCTGGGGGCTTGCACCTACCCGCTGTGCCACTACAGGCCAGAGGCTGGGTGGGTCATTCAGAGCTCCAGAATAATTAGACTTCTGAGCTTTCTCTTCCTTGAGGGAGGAAATACACTGCTGCTTAATCTCAAGGGCTTTGATGTAGGTTGCCGGATGGTCTCCCATGATGGTTGACCCAGGGCCGTGGCCAGGGGCCTGATGCAGATGCTGTTGTATGCGCGTGTCGGTTCACACAAGTCTGACTATAAATATCCCCCCATTTGTAGGCATACACACTTGCACAGATACACAGAAATCTCATCTGGTAGCAAATCCAGCCCACCCTCCACTGCTGTGCCAGGCACGACAGCTATGTGACCCTGCGCTGGCTGATGTGCTGGAGGGTGAAGGGCGAAGGGTCAGAGCCAGTACATTCTAGACTAGCTTCTACATGGTGCTTCTCACCATCTCCACCCTGCCTGCTCCACCCCCATGAGGCCCTGGAGACCCTTGTTCCTAATCACCTCCCGCCATGCGAAGCTTCAATGTGATACACACGTATGCGTGATTCACACGTAAAAAGGGTATGATACTTTTCACTCTCCCGAGTAGGAGAAACTTCACACCCTTGGTGTGTGTATCACCTGTGGAGAGGACAAGCAGAGCTTCACGTCGGGAGATCTCCAGTACCGGTGTCACCTGCGCCGCTCCCCCCGTACCCCCCTTTCCCTGTCTCTAACTCTGCAAGTTTAAAGTCAGGGGCCTGATTTTGCATCTCCAGTAATTTCTTGGGTGATGCCAATGCTGCTGGTCTGGGGCCCTCTGTTATTGCAGAAATTGGGAGTTTTCGGGGAGCCCAAGAGACGGGGGTTCAATGCCTGCTCTGCTATTTACTGGCTATGCGCATTTCTTGTCTTTCCCTGTCTAGAAATGGATTACTGTTTCTCCTTCACCGTCTCCTAAGAAAGAGAGCTTGTGGTCAAGCCACGCCAGGCCTGGCGCATACAGATATCTAGCAAGTTGGGGTCTCCTCTCCTTTGTCTTTGGGGGGGTGCGCACAGACAGCAGATGGGGAAAAAGGATGTTGACTACTATAAGAGATCTGGCCTCTTCCTAGAGCGGACTGAGGGTGAGGCTGGATGCACAGACCCCTGGGAAGCCTCTATGGTGGGCTTGCTAAACAAATCTCCATACCCTAAACGGCCACAGGTCTGCTGCTGCAGAGAGAGGTTCCAACCCATAATCAGCAATGGATGCACAGCCCACGGAGACCAAAGGATCCGCACAGCCTCATTCTCAGAGGTCCGGGAGGCTGGGCCCCTCTCCTACAGTTCCTGGAGCAGCAGGCGCAGGGCAGGGACCTGGGAAGCCCCACGCCTAGCGGGCTCCCTAGCGATGCTGGTCCAAGGATCTCAGTTGGAGGGTTACTGCCCCTCCAGATGACTCCCTACCCGATCAAAGGGAGGACAGAAGCCTGGCCCTTGCTGGGAGAGGATGGCAGGACAGAATCCAGGTAGTAAACTGTCCTTGTTAGGGGGTCACTATTAATGATGAAACGTCATGAGCAAAAGCAAGGTGGGAAGGAAAGGGTTAAGTTGGCTTATACATCCACTTAGCAGTCTGTCAGTGGAGGAAGTCAGGACAGGAACTAAAGCAGAACAGGAACCTGGAGACAGGAACTGGTGCAGAGGCCATGGAGGGGTGCTGCTTACTGGCTTGTTTCACATGGCTTGCTCAGCCTGCTTTCTTAGAGAACCCAGGACCACCAGCCCAGGGGTGGCACCACCCACAATGGTCTGATTCCTCCCCCACCTATCACTAATGAAGACAATGCCCTACAGGCTTGCCGGCAGCCAGATCTTCTGGAAGTGTTTTCTTAACTTTGGGCTCGTTTCTCTCAGGTGACCCTACTTCGTGTCAAGTGGACATGAAACTAGCTGGGACGGTGGACCTTCGAGTCTATTGACGAGGGTAAAGAAGGCCTTGACCAGCTCCCGGTTGTGAGGCAAACAGAGACCAAGCCGGTGACGCAGCCTGTGGCAGCAAGATGCGTCTTGTTGGGCAGAGGAAGAGGGGACCGTCTGACACGGGGTGAGAGCCAACTAGATGTCACCTGCTGTAGATGTCGCCAAGGGGCAGTCACCTTACAGAGTGGTCTCACCGGTTTTGCTCAGCTTCGTAGGGGTTCGATTGACAAATCAAAGTTGTGTACGGTCACGGTGTGCTACACGGTGCTAGGATAGGTACACATATCCCCTGCGAGCCCACGGACAGGTGACGGCTACACCCACTACCCAGCCTAGCTCTCATCTAGGGTGTGGGCTGAAGCTGCCTTAGCTCACTCTTCAGCAGGTCCCAGCATGCACCGGGGCAGTGTTAGACTGTAGCCGGCAGTCTCCGGGTCTTATTCTGATGAGTGATCCTCTTAACAGGGTCTTCCCATCCCCCTGCCTCGGGGAACAGCCTTCTCCTCTCTGTTGCCAGGAGTTCTTTACCGCGGTTCCACAGTTAAGTCACACCCTGCCGGGTTTGTCTTTTGGGATCTGGCTTAGTACACTCGGCTGCACCGAAACACGGGGCCTTGGCTTTTAGCTCACAGGTAAGACCGTCACCCGGCGAGGGCAGAAGATGTCTCTTGGGTACGAGGAGCATTTGGCGTCGAGCTGTGAAGCTTCTCTGTCCAGGGCTCTAAAGATGCGTTTCAGGCCACGGTTAAAGAGCTCAGTGGTCGAGCACGTGCCTAGCATCTGCAAGCCACCGGGTTCTGTCCCCACCGCCGAAAAGATGGAGAGGGGACACAAATGACAGTGAGGAGTCCCAGAATCCGCCCTGGCCGACACCACCTGGCTATCCGGCACCGGGGCTTGGCGGCCTCCTGCCCCCCCCCCCTGTTCTGTCCTTGCACCGTGGCCACTGGCTGGGGCTGTCACCACCTTTGGAGGGACAACATCGCATCCTTCCTGTCGGAAGGTCTGCTCTGCTTCAGCCTGTTCTCCTTCAACCCACGAGTCCCACTCTTGCCATCCCGAGAGACCCAGACCCCAGACCACGCCCAGCACCGCCCCTCTTCTGCTGAAGCCTGGGTGAACCTCCCAAACTCTCAGGACCCAGGCTGCACCCCCAACCCCCCGCCTCCGCATCCAGCTAGTGACCCAAGTCGCCACCCACCCACCCCACAGCTAACCCTGATACACCCAGTACTTTGTCTCCTCACAACCTCAGGTGCTCTGTGCTCACCCAGCCGTAGGTGACCAGTATGTCCCGGCTCCCCTCATTCCTTCCGCCCATTATGCTTGCTTCTCACGAATCCCCGTTCATTCATTATCCACTACGCCAGCTTGTTGATGGCCAAGCCTCAGCAAGGTCCCACTCCCAGTGGTAGGCTGTGCAGCATCTCCTGGGATAGTAGGAGTTCCCCCTGGGGAGCCCCAGCCCATGTTGACATCTGGCCCCACCCCTAAAGATGCGGCTCAGCCTCTTCCCTCTCCCTCCTTGCCACCGCCTCCTGCTTTGATACCCTGGACTTCTTTACAGCCCCTATGCAGCTAGCTATAGGTCTACCTTCCTGGCAGTCCCTGAGACGGAAGTGGTGCCTGGTTCCCAGCCTTTCAGGACATCGCCACCATTCCTGGCCTGGACAGCCCTTGGCCATCTGTGGTGGGTGATGATGTAAGCACCTGCTGTGGAACCATTCTCTGCTGACTGACCGATGGCTGGTTTGCTTGGTTCGCTTGTTCCTTACTGCGCCCCGTCAGGCGTGGTCACCATCTGGAGCTAAGTCCAGGGAAGCCTCATACCAGTGCAGGGTCTTCGGTAACGGTCTGAGCACAGGTACAACTTAGAACCCTCGAATGGAAAACTGAGTTTGATACTAGACCGTAGGAACCCAGGGGATCTGAGACGTCACCATCTTAACGCATTGTCAATAGGACGCTTCGATGGCTGTGCCGGGATGGAACCCGGAGCCTCACACATGCTAAGCCTGTGCACTCTTGCTGAGCCACGCCCTGGCCCTATATGTCGAGGGGACTGTACGTCTCAATTATGAACAGCCAGGAGGCCAAGTGCTCGGTAGCCTTGGGGACTGCTGTACTGGCCAGCACGGCTGCAGCCACCACCAAGGATTGTGACCCCGGGCCCTTGCCTTACGCTTCTCTGTGCTTGAGGAAATGAACCAGTCCCAAGGACCCTTCTCTGACAATTACTAATCAAACCTTAGCGTTTTCTGGTCTTTCCAGACCCGTCAGCTCCACACAGGGATTCTCTTTTCCTTTTTAATTTTTATTTTTCCTTTCTCCTTCCCTCCCTCTATTTTATTGGTCTCATGTGGCCCAGGCTAGCCTGAAACTTACGCCCTTGCTATGCAGCCAAGGATGACCCTGAAACTTTCTAATCCTTCTGCTTCCACCGGGAGTGCTGATGTTCCAGGTGTGTACCGCCATGGCCAGTTTCCCGGAATGCTGAGCGAGCATGTGACCGACGGAGCTATACCCACAGCCCTGGGACCCTTAACAGCATCTTCTAAATCACCACCATCAAGGCTGCAGGATATCAAACGTCTCTCTGAAATACAACCCCGGCGGGTAGCAAGACGTGGCCTGAGAACCACAACTTTGGACACCAGGTCCGGAGCTCTGTATGGGGTAGACAGTAGTGTTGCTCGTGTTGGGTAGAGGAGGGACCAGGCTTGGGAGCGTCTGACTTCGGGCTGGCACAGGAGACTACAAAGGCCCTGGTAGCCTGGTGTGCAGAAGATAATGCCCCCGGTACCCAGGATGGCAGGCACGGAAGAGATGAGGTCCATGCCAAATCCTCCACGGGAAAGCACCTTGTCATCCATCAGGCTCAGCGTGGCCACGAGAGGCTGAGGACAAATTGATGGAGATGAAGCCATAACTTACCACTGAAGGCCTCTTTGTTCTTGGAAAAACAGAGGGATCATTAGTAGTGGGGAGAGCACTTGTGGGCAGACATAAATCCTGTGCTCAGGGGCTGATAAACAGCCCTGAGGGGACAGGGCCTCAGATCCAGACAGGGTAAATGCAGACCTGGATCTTGGCTTGGGCCTGTGTTGGGGCAGGTGGCCCTTGCCACATAAAGACAGAGCCCCTACCACCAGTCCAGGCTGAGGTACCTGAGGCTCAGGTACCTGGGGTTTAAGCAAGTCCCACCAGGGGGTGCCAGCTATGGAGTTCCCTGGGGATGGCCAGGGGACATGAGCCATCTTTGTGGCTGCTTCAAGCTAAATGGGTACTGGTAAGGCCATCCCAAACAGGGTTGACCCCAACTGTCCCCACAGAGGCAGGCATGGGAGGCAGACCTTGGCAGACAATGTTGGTTTTTTTGGGGGGGGGTGTCTACATTGTCCACAGAAAGAAGCTCCAGCTTTCACTCACTACTTCCCGGGAATTCGCCCTCTTGGCTGTCTATGCCTGGGCTCACTCTGAAGCTGACTCTCAGCTGCACAGGCCGGGGGCATAGGGTTGGAGAGAACAACGTGGAACCCGTCCAGCCGAGCCAGGAGGCTCAGCAGGGACGAGAATTGGTCTTCAAGGTGCTCACTGTCTGAGGGATGGTGACAAACATCAGAGTCACCAAGGCCCAAGTGTCCTGGATGACAAACGTTTGGCACAGATGCCTCCTCCTCCCCTTTCTGCTCCCACGGCAGACTCTACCAATCGAACACTATACTCATTCATCCTGCTGAGTGTCTTCAGGAAGCCATTACTTCATCAGTCTAGGTTGGCTTGCGGGAGAGAACCCACAAGAACCCACATTTGTCATCCTTTCCAAAAGCCCTCAAGGCGAGTCTGTGCTAGAAGTTGGAATCAAATAAAGCTATGCAAACGCTCCAGGTTTCTAGAAGATTCTGGCTCCTGCTTTGCATATTTCTTCTGGGCCTCCCTTTTCAACCTCACGCTGCCACGCCCCTGGAGATAATGTTCCAGGAATCCCAGGAGGCTGCTGCAGGTAGACAACCCTGACTCTGAGCTCCAGAGCCCAGCCTAGACGCCAATGGCTTACCAGCCCGGCCTCCAGGCTCTTTAGCCAAGAGAAGCTGGAAGAGGGAGAGCAGAGGAAGCCATCTTTGAAGATAGGGGAGGGTGGAGGCGGGTGTGGGCCGCCTGCCCGGCACCCAGGAGGAACCACATTGAACCAGTGCCCTAAAGGGCAGTTCCCTGGCATTGCTGTGGGAGCTCCCATTCCGAGAAGGTCCTGGCTTCCACTCTACTGCCCCATCAGTGCGGGTGCGGGGGTCTTGCAGTGAGGACCAGAGGAGACACCCTCCTCCCAGCCCTGGGGTGACCGGATGCCGACCCACACATCCACTGCCCGCGGAGCTCGCAGATACTCTTGGAGTTATAACGTAAGCCCCTCTTACCCGGAGATATGTTTCTCTGTTTGCAAAAATCACAGGAGAACTCAACGTGAGGATGCAGTCCCCATCCCCTTCACCCTGTGCCACCCACAGAGGCCCTCGGTCGCCAAGGCACTGTGTCCCTACAGAAAGGGCTCCTTCCTAGGGTTGGTGTCCCCGTATTCTGGCCTCAAGACCACTCTTGCCCAAGCATATCCGAGCTGCTGAACGTCATGAGCCAGTTGCACTCCAGAGACTCACCCCGGACGCACAGGGTGAGACCCTCTACCGCGCTCACGGGAGAGCCCTGGGGACGCCGGGACACGCTGAAGCTTGAGAATTGACAACCCGAGAGCAGCAATCATCTCATGAGCGTACATCTGGGCCTACCCTGGACTGGATCCTGCCCCACACACTGGGATGGGGACATGGTAAGAGGCATCGTGGGGAGTCAGGGGTCCAAGCATCCATTCCTACAGGTGCTCACCGCAGACTGGCTGTATCTGCTCTGCCTTGGGGATCTCCGGGCTTCCAGTACGGTGGGGGTCGCGTACGTAACTGCGGATTGCATGAGGCCCGCAACATTCCTGGCTTCCTGTGACCCCAGAGATGCGAGCCGCACCCTCCCCACCGTTGTGATCCCATCACCCCCCCCCACACACACACACACACACACACTCATCAGCCGCTGGCAGTAATATCAAGAACAAATGCTTCCGGTGCTCTTCACGCACTTGCCACGCTCTTCCCATGAGTAAGTCACGTGATCCATAAGCTACCTCGATGCGCGGATTCTTCCCAAGCGAGTGACAAGTCAGAGACCCACCTGACACAGTCGCTCAGAAGACCCTCTCTCTCTTTAGGGAAGTGCTCTGACCACATTCAACTCTCTTTTATTGGGGTGTGGGGTGGGGTAGGGTCCCTTGATTTCCTCCCTCCTCACCTGTCTACTTTGCCTGGACGCACCAGGCTGACCCCTCCTCGGAGGCTGCGCACTGAGCGGGTGCTTAGGTGCAGGAACAGAGCCGGCCTTTCTGACTGGGGGCCACTCGGCCCCTGGACGGCCCTCGGAGCACGAGCCACAGCCAAGGGATCTATCGGTGTGGAGGGGGCCGAAGTGTCTCCTGCGGTGACACCCGGTACGCTCTGAACGCCTGCCCGTCGGCTAGAGGCGTGACTGGACCGTGAAATCAGACGGCGGCAGTTCTGTTTGTTCCAGCGTGATGTAAAAATTGCCACCCTTTCACCAAACGGGAGCAGAAATCCCGGAGCACTGAAGGAGGTCAGAGAAGAGTCACCGCGTTCCAGGCTCGGAGCCCCAGAAGGACCCACAGCTTCAGACCCTGAGCGGCAGCACACACCCCTGCTCCCGGAGCGCCCGGACACCGTGACCTCTTAACCCAGCCCCTCCCGTTTGTATCGTTTGTCCCCTTCCTCAGCAAGGACTGTCCCTGGAGGCAGGTCTCAAATGCCACCCACCACGTGGAGCCCCCGGCAGCCGCTCTCTTGGGGTACTCCAAATAACGCAGCCTTCAGCTTACCCGACACGATAGTGTAGCCAATCCCCCGGGGCCGCCCTTTATCCTGGTCCACGGCGGTGATCACCCGGACTGTCGTACCCTGGTTGGGAGAGAGGAGGGACTTGAGTTCAGTCACCTAGTCACTAACCATCGTCCTTAGTGGGTGTCCTAGCAACCCCAGTTCTCCTCCTCAGGCCAACTCCCAACTTCAAGGCCTGCCCAGGGAGTGGGTGCCGCACAGCATTGCTCCTGACTCTGCCGGGGCCTTGCTCCCCGCAGCCCCCTCATCCCCTCACAACGCTGACAGTTGAGAGCCCGAAGCTGAAGGAGACAGGACAGGGAGTGTGGCCTCTGTTCTCACAGAGCAAGGGGTCAAGACAGCTGTTGTACACATCTGGGGGTGGTGAGGATGGAGAGACACAGGAAAGGGCAGGTATTCACCGAGTCCACCCAGAGGAGCTTGGACAGGGGCATCCAGATGGGTTGTGAGGAGTGAGTAGGAGTTTACCAAGGAGAACAAGGAAAGGGAAGGTACCCCGGGGAGAAAGTACAACACAGGCCATATGGCCTGGCTGTGTAAGCTTCTGGGAAGGGATGCCGGTAAGTAGCCATCTATCCGCGGCAGTTCATCTCTCCAGAGCAAGAGCATCTCTCCAGGTCCCCCCAGCCTGGCTGAGGAGACACAGCAGGGGTCACCCCCTCCCTCCTCAGCAGCACTGCGCTTCCCAGAAGCTGTTCCATCCTCCCTTGGCCTAAGGTATGGAAGATGGAATGCCCCCAAGCTCCCTGGGGGAGTGTGGGAGTGTCTCAGGATATACGCAGAGGCCAGGCCATATGGCGAGCGGGGGCCCAGCCCCTTTGTTGTCCTCTCCTACCCCACCAGGTGGGGCAGGAGCTCTGGTTGGCTCCTCTGGGCTCGTTAAGAAGTTGGATACATAGGACCAACTAGCCACACTGAAAAAACACCTTTCCACAGCACAGAGTCACAGGCCCTGTGTACTCCGATGCCCCAGACCCCTTTTTGCAGATGAAGACACAGAGGCAGAAAGCTGGGAGACTCCCAGAGGTCCCAGGGCAAGGAGGGAAGCCAGGCTCACATTTAAACAGCCTGGCTCTTTCTGCTCCTGTCTGCAGGGTCCTCTAGCCACGGCAGGATTCTGCTGTAATAACGGTAACGTCATTTCCGAAGGTCACTGCTCTGTGGCGGTGGCTATTCTAAGCACCGGCTCCCGAGGAATTTGGAAAGGCCTGCGTGCCAGCCATCCCTGGAGATGCCGTGTGTTCTAGAATGATCAGGGGCCAACGGGTAGTCTCGGGGTAGACGGGTCACCTTGTCCTCCCAAGCTACCTCTCTCGGACCGTGGAGAGGCCCTGACTCGGGGTCCACGAAAGCCGCAAGGAAGCCCAACTCATACGGCTTCCCCATCTCTCTACTGAAGGCTCTCTTTTTGGGGACCTTCCCATTTAGGGGTTCACTATTCCTCAGGTAAGGTCTGATCTGTCCCCAGCAGGAGGTCTCAAGGGTACAGAAGTATCCTGAGGCTTCAGCTTCCAGAACAGGCTCTTCAGTCCTCAGAGGCCCTGCGGGCAGGCGCCATTTCCACGGGCATTAATACGTGGGCTGGGGATAGGAGCGCCTGGATGGGCAGGGAACTCAGCAGAGGCCAGCCAGCCCGTGGAACACGAGGGCAGTGGGCCTCCTCTCCCAGCCAAAGTTGGACCCGTGCCTCTGTAGAGCAAGCTCTGCCAGGCTTGGAATCAGGCTTGGGGTTTCATCTCTTTTTGGGTAAATAAATCCACTTTTAATAAAACTCTGAGCTTTTAATACAAGTGCAGACAGAAGGCCTGGAAACGTTATGAGTAGGAATTAACAAGAAGGTATGGGGGCTCTTGGGAGCCCACGGCTCTTGTTTCAGAGTCTTGGTGATTATATTTTCAATATACTGCAACTTATTTCCAAAGGAGAGGAATGAGGAAAGCGTAGTCCGCCAGTGAGGAGCTGGGCCTCTGGCTCTTCAGGGAGCGAGATCCCTGCAAATGTGACCCGGGGCAAGTGGGAGACCCTACTCCTGATGGAGGGCTGGAGATAGACCCCTGCGGAGGGATTCTGCCCTCCCTTCCCCAGGCTCTCAGGCTGTAGGGAAGAACTGAGCTTCTGGGAAGCAAGGCTCTACTCAGAGAGGTGACAGGAGCTCGGGTCTGCAAGGTTCTGGCGGGAAGAGAAGTAGAGCAGGTAAGAGTTTGAGTCCCTAGCTGGGCCGTGGTGCCGCCTTTAATCCCAGCACTCGGGAGGCGGAGGCAGGCGGATCTCTGTGAGTTCGAGGCCAGCCTGGTCTACAACGTGGGTTCCAGGACAGCCAGGGTTACAACAGAGAAACCCTGTCTCGAAAAACAAACAGAAAGAAAAACAGAAAGGAAGGAAGGAAGAGAGAGAGAAAAAGAAAAGAGTTGGAGTCCTATAAGTGAACCTCCCACTTCTTGTTTTTCTATCTATAAAATGGGTATAACAGGCTCCACCGTCCACTGACTAATAGAGACACCACGCATCTGAACACACCCACAGGCACACACACAGAGACCCATGAAATGTTAGTGACACTATACACTGGACCCTAGAATTACACTATATCTGATGAAAACTCGTGTGTCTTGTCTGAGACTCTTCGCATATTTCTAAACAACTTCAGCTAGCCTGGACCCTCGACGACCCACATTGGTAAGTTCCGTTCTCGAGCAGAGGGGTTTTCTCCACATTTGATCACTTGCAACCCTATGGTTAAGTACGGTTAAGATACCAGTTAAGTGGGTATCTCCTGGGTACCAACCGTGTGCTGGGCATGGCAGGGTATGCAGAGATGCTCCCGACCCCCTAAAGGAGGACATACTCTTGGAGGGAAGGTTGAGCAGGGGGTGAGCCTCTCTAGCAGAGACTGGAGGGTCAAGGCCCTGCCTGATGGGCAGGAAGTGGGGCACAAGCCACCTGCACTGGGAAGGACCACGTCTCTACCCTTTGTGGTGTGTCCCCAGGGAAGTGGCTGGCTGCATCAGGGACCAGACTGGACTGTGCCGGGCCTCGGGGACCACCGCCCGTCTCATACTCCGCCAGCTCGGCCGGGACACCCCAGCCCCCATTTCTCTGACATGATTAAGGACTTGAAAGGTGACATGCAGCTTGCTTTGGAAGTGGGGGGGGGGGAGCAGTCGGGGAGGGGTGCGGGAGGGGGGTGGGGCGGGGGTGCCGGCTGGTGGGAGCTGCCGGGGACTTCCGAGGAGAGCTGCCACAGCGGATTCTGAGGCAGAAAATCCTATTTCTCAGTCCTTAATTCCAGTCAATTCCAGTCAAAGGGCTGATAGGCATCGCTGGCAGTAATTTGTGTAGTCTATCTGCTCTTTCACCTCCTGTCGGCCCCTCACTGACGGGCAGGCCGACATGCTGCTGTTCCAGTGAGGAAATTAAAATTTGATGCAATAATCCCAAATAAGAAGGATTTTATTAGGTAATATATACACTTTAGATGAAGCTTGCTAGCCCGATACACTGATAGAGAGAGGCATACATGCTGGGTGCCACAGATAAAGAGTGGGGGGGGCGCAAAGGCGGGGCAGGGTCTTGACAGGGCTGCGGGGGAGGGGGGGAGCAGAGACAGGGCCGGGCGTGAGGGATGCCCGGGCCCTCCAGCCTGGGATACTGAGCAGGCCATTCTGAGTCTCAGCCCTGGGCCGGCTAAGGAATGGGTGTGTGAAATCAGTGCGTCCCACTAAAGGGACATGAAGATGGAGATCAAGGCATGGAGACCGATCAGCAGCCTGGAGATGTCAGGCCTGGAGCCTGTGGGAACCGGCCTGGAGGAGAAAGGCTACGGGGGACGGGAAAGTCGGGGGGGGGGGTCCTTTCCCAGAGGGATGCTAAGGGAAGCGGATCCACACCGAGGCTACGGAGCTGGTCCACGCCCAAAAGAGGCTGGGACCCAACTCACCGCCTGCGATGTCTTCCTCCCCGGGGCCGCACCCTTGTAAAAGCGCTTCCTGCGCCCACACAGTAGCTCCCGGGCACTGCCAGAGGACGGGCGACACAAGCACACACATGGTAAGGTCTCCGAGCTAAGAGAAGACAATCGTATGAAATGAAGCGAAGGCAGCAAGAGGAGAGCCGGTGTGAAGGAAGACAACCATCTGTTCTGCTCCGTGGAATCCTCTAGAAAAGGAGGGTGTGGCTTATCGAGCCCAGTGCTCTATACACAGGACACCTAATAAATACCTGGGAGAAGGCACGCGGCTGACCGAGTGACCGAGCGCACAGAGACACAGAGGAAGACTCCGCTGACCAACACGAACGCCTGTGTGGGTCACGAAGGCGTCACCGCGGGGACTCAGAGGAAGCTCAGGCCAAAAACACGGTCTTGTGTGACTTTGTCACGAAGCAGCGGGTGACTGCCTCGCCCGACAGCCGAGAGAGCCACAAAGCCACCAGCCACCGCAGTGCGATGCCCTTGAAAACGGGTCTTTCCGGAACCTCCTACCCCGAAGCCTCAAGGCAAAGGGTCCTACCTGCCCCGTCTCCCAGGGCGTGTAGATGGCGGTGTGGAGGCTTTTCAGGGCTCCTCTGGTGACCCAGCCAATGTGGTACCAGTGCACACCAATCAAGTTGGCTTTAAACATCTCCTCCACGCTCTCTCTTGGACACAGAGGGCTGGGAGACCCAAGAGGATCCCGATGTGCCAGAGACGGGCATCTTGGTTACTCGGGGATTAAAAGCGGCCCGTGTTCCCACGCGAGCGTTACAGATGAGGCTGGGATCGGCCCATGCGTTACATAGCTTAGAAGTCAGTCATATCACAGCGGAGAGGTGGCTAACTGAGACGCATGGAGGACTAGCCAGGAAGAGGGTCTAAGGAAGGGAGGAGAGAGCTGTGAACGGAAGGTCAGGTGACAAGGCTCTGGGTTGGGGACGAGAGCAAGTGTAAGAGCGACACCAGGGGCGGGAACACAAGAGGGCTGGCATGAGCAGAGCCGTGTCCATTCATTCATTCACTCATTCATTCATTCTTTCCACAGAAGCTTCTCAGACCCTACTATATCTTGGCCCGTGACACCAGGCAAGCATGGCAGCAGATGTTAGCCAAGTTACTGACATCTCAAGAGACCCCTCCTGGGCTGGGACTCATGGTGGGCCTGCAACTGTCTGAGGATGGCAGTCGGGTCCGGCCTGAGGCTGAGACATGGGCCTGGAAAAGTTAGGGTTGACAGCAGACAGGAAAGGGGAGTCCCTGGATGTGGGCGGGCTAAGCATGTGCAGACTGGGCTTCACGAGCTGGGGACCTAACGCGTCCAGAATGCGGGGCGAGGGGAGGCCTGGGAGGAGGGGCCTGAGAGGCCTCCGCCTGTTCTCCCAGCAGCCCCAGATACCTGCAGTAGCAAGTGGATGAACTGCTATGACACTCTCCATCCCATATCTGGCCCCAAAGCAAGTGACCAGATGCCAGTTCCACACCTTTGGTGCCAAGGATGCCCGTAGTCAGGACAACCACAGTGTGCAAACAGGGCCAGGCTCCCCCTGCCTGTGCTGGCTTCGGAACTCCGCCCACATGCACCTCTCCCTGTGTTCGAGGCTTTAAGAAGTACAGGGGGCCAAGGTAAGGCTCTGAGCACCTCTGGCCTCCAGAGGTCTCCCACTTGCTCTCAGAGATGAGCCACTCCTTTCTCTTTATAAACACCCCCAAGATGCATGTTGAGGGCTTCTGTCTGTTTGGGGGTGCACCCTGCTCTCCTTTGTCAGTAGACATCCCACTGCCAGGCATGTGACACCCACCCATACGTTAGCCAGGGCCCCAGAGAGGCCCCCGTGGAGTGGACCAGGACCTATTTTGCCCTGTGAGATTGACAGGGGGCAGCTGTGTAGCCCTGGGGGAACCACAGGATAGTCCTAAGGAGTGTGACATAAATATAGAATCAGGCATCTCCCTTGAAGCCTGACCTTGACATGCCCCGTCCCCAAGATGGAGTCATTAGGGGGCAGAGTCCTCTGCCTCGTGAGAAAGAGAGTCCTTGAAACAGAAGAGAAGCTGTGTCATCCTGTGTGGTGCTCGTGGCCAACAGGGCAGCAGGTCTGTGGGGGACGTGACTAAGCGTCACAGATGCTCGCTGAGCCTAGGACCGCCGGCTGGAGTGTTCGTGGGCGTCCGTATCGCTGCTTATAAATCTTCCTATGGTCAGCCATATCTAGCTCTTTGCCCCGTGACCTTCCAGGAGTATGAGAGAGATGGCAGATACTGTGGTGTGAAAAGTACCTGGGTTCCCACTGCCCGCACAGGGACTGCAGGCAGGGAACGGCCACCCCGGGGCTGGAGGCGCACTTACCGGAGGGGAATGCTCATAGATGTTGGTGCTGTAGGGTAGGTTGATGAAGATGGGGTCCATGTCCTGCACGTCCGTGATGATGATGGCCAGGTTGGCCAGTGTAGACAGAGGTCTGGTCTTGTCCTGATCCTTTGGAGATAGACAGAGAAAGCGAGAGTGCCTTGGGTTAGAGGGTGCCGTTAGCACACGTGCGTCCATGTATAGCCTGTGAACATGTGACACCCGTGTCCACAAATACACACGTGAACTCTCGCACCGCTACCGGGAGGTTAAGGAGCACTGAGGCTCTCTGGTGGTCTCTGAGATGGTTGAGAAAATGGACACAGGACAGGCTGAAGGACAGGTGTGATTGCAACATAGATTCGGGCTGGTGCAGGTCTGTTGACCCCTAGGTAGCCTAGGACTAGCTCTCCTGAATGTCAGGTAGGCAGGACCACTGACCACTAGCTTGGATGGGAATGACGCTGTTCTTAGAACCCCTGCTGTGCTCATCCAGGACCACTGCCCCCCATCCAGGACAAAGGGCACTAAGATGGGGCCCCTGGCCTCTGTGACTCTGCTCTGCATTTGCTAGGTAGTGACTTTTTCCAATCAGACCAGCAGGGGGAGCTCCAAGGCCTGTGCCGTCTGGGGGTCTCCAGGAAACATTGCTGAGGTCAGGTAGGCCTCGGCATGACCCTGCGACGGGGCAGGCAGTATTAAGCCATTACACTCAGAAACCTGGCCCTGTGAAGCCCACTGAGCGAGGGACACCAAAGCCTGCGTTCTCGACCCTAAGACCGAGGTCTGCGTAACGGCCCAGTACAACCAGATAGCAAGAGCCAAGGCCGACAAGGACTTGTCATGTGTGAGGCACCCTGCCCCACTCACCCCCGTACCCCTGTTGTCACAGGCTAGGCTTTTAGATGGTTAACACAGACAGAGAGAGAGAGAGAGAAACAGAGAGAGACAGAGCGAGCGAGAGAGACTCCTCCACAGCCACACTGTGAGGGAAGTAGCCAGGATCTAATTGTAAATCGTTTCATATAGAAATACCCATCTTTAACAGCCTCGAATATGGCCTCACATCAGCCGGTCTCCTCTTTGCAAAACAAATTCCCATCCCCCACGACCCCCGTTTTTATTTTTAATAAAATGAAAGGTTCCAGTGAAGGGCCCCGATGGCCCCTGGGCTTATAGATTCTGCTGGGACTTGAGGAGTGACCGCCTCTATCCGGTTTCACCTGCCCTCCACAGACGGTGCTACGGCGCCTCGGGAGGAAAGATGAGCTCCTCCTGATTGTCCCTCAGAGACCTTAGGGGCAGCCAAGAAGGGCACAGGGGGACCGTGGGGGACGGGAGGGGTGAGAGATGCATGCACGTACGCACAGGAGCTGGCAGCACAGTTCCTGGCCAGGGGCCTGAAAGATCACGAGGCGTGCAGGGTAGCCCAGGAGGCCTGGTCTCTTGGTAGGAGATGCTGGTGGTTTGGGCTTGCTATTTCCAGACTTTTTACCAAATAACAAGTAGCCAGCCTGGCGCCTGATATCCTTGTCCCGCCCCCATGGCTATAACCCTATTCTCTCTGTATTATGCCATGCAGCCCAGGCTGGACTCTGTAACAGGGAAGAGGGATGGATGAGGGTATATCTGGCTGACAGGCCAATGCCTGGCTCCAGGATATGGCCCTGGAATCTGTGGCTCTTCTCTTTTGCTGGGACACACACAGAACCATCGCATCGGGGAGGTACACGGTAGCCGATGGCTACTCACCGGCCCCTAGAACTTCTGGTAGCAGCTTGTCCAGGGGCAAGTGGGAGACCATCTCCTGGGACATCGCAGCCCCTCCCTCCAGGGAGCAGGACCTGACAGTTGGTAGATTACCAGCAATCTCTATATTTACCTTCCCAGAATGAGCCTGGCCTCCGGCAGACCCGGACACCCACATCCCTGCTGGTGGCCAGCTCTGGTCTGGTCCTACGTCCCAAAGCCATTAGGTGTGTACACGGGATACAGGAAGGGCCATAGAACTGTAAGTGGGTGTGGCCTAAAAGGGGATCCCAGACTTGCAAGCACCCCATCCCCCATTCCCCAGGTCAGTTTTGCATTTTATTTTCTTTTTTATTTAGGCAGCTTCCTAGGAAACTAACATGCAACTAGGAGAGAAAACAGGGAGCCTCAGCAGAAACGTCACGGAGAATTCTTCAGGCAAGAAGTTCACTTTTCCCGGCTCTGAAGACCTCTCCAGGTCTTGGCCAAGCCTGAGGGGGAAAGCTCCATCTATCAAAACTCAACCAAGGCCAGATCCAGGGTTCCGGGCTGTCAGCTGCCATGGGGCACCTGGGGTTGGCTGTCCCCTCTGCAGCCACGTGGCACCAAAGCCTGGTATCTACTCTGTATCCGTGTGGTACTAAGACCAGGTGTCCCCTCTGCAGCCTTATAAGGCCAGGGGCAGGTGCCTTCTCTGCAGCTGCAGGGGCCAAGGCTGGGTGCTGTAGGCCAGTGGACCACGGAGGAATAAAGTGGCCCGTAACTTCTTTTGCTTCCAGCCAAGGACAACAGAGTGTGCAGCCACATCTAGCTTTGCAGACCACTGAAGACACAGCTGTGTTCCCAGGTGGCAGCTGGAAGGAAGGCACGCCAGACTAGAACCTCATTGGACATATGGCTTGCTTAGCCCTTGGCTCTTACAAACAGCTAGCATCAAGGGCCCAGACGCATGCTGGAGACTCAGAGACTCCTGGCCATGGAGCATGGTGGCCAGAGCCCAGGACTGGGAGACAGAGATCAATCAGCTGTGGGACTCTCTCAATGTTGTCATCCATAAAATGGGCTAAATTCTCCTCCCCGGCTGCCCTGCAGTTCCCTGGGGCTGGGCAGGAGGCTTAGCGCCATGGACACTCCCTCGTGGGAAAGCGTTACTACACTATGGGGTTTGGGCCGGGAGGTCTGGACTCCTCTGTCCCTGGTTGCTAAGTGGTGTCAGCACACAGCTGTGTTGACACCCACGATCTGAGTCCCAGGGGCATCTGCACTGACTGTCCTAAGAAGGCTGCCAGTTTCAGCTCTGCAGTCGGGTCCATGGCTGATTAGGGTACGCCTCTGAATTGCCCCTATGCCTCAGTCTTCTCGTGGTTATCTATAAAATGGGCATCTAAACAATACTGACGAAGTAGGGCTGTTAGAAGGGAAACGGGAAGTCCAGGTGGGTGCTGAGAACAATGGCAGAGACACGGGGACACTACCTGTGACTGTTAACTCTGTCGCGAGATTTTTTTTTTAATTGTACATCATTGAGGGGCTTGGAGCTAAATCAAGTCTCCTGGGAACACCCTGTTCCCTTCTAGATGAGAGGGGGCAGACGCCGGGCACCGGAGGCCCAGGGCAGCAACTCACCGTGGCGTTGACTGTGAGCTGGTACGCCTGCGTGACCTCGTAGTCCAACTCCCGGATCACAGTGACAATGCCCGGGCGCTGTCGATGGCGAAGAACTGGGATGGGGGCTGGAAGGAGTACAGGACGCTGCCCCCGGCACCCAGGTCGGGATCCGTGGCGTTGACGATGAAGATAGGGGTCCCCACTGGCGTGTTCTGGGTGGGAGCAAAGCCAACAAGAGGGTGAGCCTTACTTCAGGAAAGGCAGCCACTTCCGACAGCCAGGGCTCCTCCGCCACGCCGAGGCCATTAACCGCGCCCCTGCAGCCAACCCGACCGGGCCTGCCATTTCCATTCCAAGCGGGTCTGGAGGAATGTAAAACGCATGATTTCTTTTCCCCTTTTGATGGCCTCCTGGCGGCTATAAGAGCACTGGCTCCGCTTATCTCGGAGTCCTGGAAGAGGGGCCTTCCGGTCCCCAAACCCATTTCTTGGTAGATTCGCTTCCTTTGTCCAGTGCCCCTTGGCTACCCAAGCTGCAGCAGATTGCCCTGGAGGGAGACTAGGAACCTGCCTGTGAGGACCTGTCAAGGGCAAGAGACGGAGGTGTGTGCCTGGGGTCAGGCAGGGTCCTTGGGAAGGACCCCCAGGGAAGGACTCGGCATACGACCTCCCCCGCCCCTGCCCATCTTGGCAGCTAATCAGCAGAATGTCTACAGGTTACTCAACCGCCCCATCTCCTAGGGACCTTCAGGATGCTGTTCTATCATGCGTTCAAGTCCCTGTCCCTTGCTGAGTTGAGTGGCAGGCCACTTCCTCGTGAGAGACCGGGATGGGGGCTTCCACGGTCCTCAGGAGGGCTGTCTACCGTCACCGTTCATAAGCCGAGGCCTAGAATTCACCACCCCGATCTGCGTGGCTCAGCCAGGGCTCACCTTCCCTCGCAGCCTGCAGTTCCACAGGCTCTGTCTGCCTCCCCTCGGATGGAGCTCCGGTGGAGGCTCCATGCCACAGACTAGTCAAGGAGTACGTGGACCGCGGTACGTATCTCCAGGAGGCTCCTTACCCGCCCACCCTCATCTTCGCAGAGCCTGCTCACCACTGGCCGCGTGGATTTCTCTACAGCTTTGCGTTGCTACCTCGTAACCGTGATTCTGCTTCTGTTGTGAATCGTAATGTAAATATCTGATAGGCACATGGTCTTAGGCGACCCCTGGGAAAGGGCGGTTCGATCCCCAGAGGGGTCACGACCCACAGGTTGAGAACCGCTGCTCTATCATGTAGAAAGCTCTGGATACGCTGGAGGGAGGAGATTCGGGTGAGGCTCTCTGTGACAGCTGCCTGCTGCACCCTGGCTATGGGCACAGAGAAGAGGGTTGCCCAACCAAAGTCACACAGCGAGGACACTTGCTGTGAGTCAGGCCTTGGGTTCAAGCGCGGCCGATCCTAAGCACGCGACCTCAACCTCTACACCGAAGGTTTCCCTGCAGCCCTGCCAGTGGCTTTTTTCAGATCAACCGGAGCTTCTAGAGAACACAGCCGCCACATTGCTATGGTCCTACTGGAGCTAGCCGGTTCTCCATTGACCGCTGAGGATGGGGCTGATGGGAACAGGGATGGGCAGCGGGAAGCCCCTCTCCTGCTCATCTGTGGCTCCCCAGTACCCTCGGCATAGAACACTCCGCGCAGACTGGATTGCCCTTCCCGCGCCATTCCCTAGTTGCACACAGCCATTTGCACGGCTCTCCCCTCACACCTCTGGGCCTCTAACAAGCTTTGTCTTCACTTGGTCAGTTCTCTCCAGTTTAACATCTTAGGAAACATATTTCCTCTCCCTCCGAAGAGCAGCAAGTCTGTTTGGGGGGCAAGGCGGACAAGTATCAGGGTTCAAGGCGTGGCCGGAGCGTCAGTTGGAATTCGAGCCTCACTGTGTGTCTGTGGGGTAGTTACTTACGCCCTCTGTTCCCTAATCCCCTCTCTGTATGCTAAAGATACTAAGGTCTCATTGGTTAGTGTGAAGAGATCTACAGATCACCAATGTAAACTTTCTGGCCTCCACATGGCCCAGAAGGTAGAAGCCATGTCTGTCCCCATCAGGCTGTCTGCTAGAACTGTTCAGGCAGGGCCACCTAATCCCAAGAAGCATGACAAGTATTTAAAACACCATGCTTTGCTCTGTCTGCCTGCCAGCACCACGGGGTAGCCTGCTCTGCCTACCCCCTTGGCTCCAGACCTTGACTCCTTTGCTGGCCGGCTTCCGGCTTCCTCTGGATGGACTCTACAAAGTCGGGGTTAGGGCTGGCACAAGCTCAGAGGGAAGAGGAGAGCCTGGGTCGAGGCCCTCCTCCTCTAGTTCCCACCCTGTAGCCCCTCCCCCTCCCCTCCCCTCTGCCCACTGAGTCCTTGAGGTGGGAGGCGCTTCCCTCCACGGCCAGCCTCTGGGTCAACAGCCCTTATCGTCTTCCACCCAGCCCACCTGCTTGGATCCTCCATGTCCCTCAAACACCCTGTGGTGAAGGCTTGCTTGGCATCTGCGTGGAAGGGCAGAGGTTGGTACTGGAGCCTTCCCCAATCATAATCACTGAACCTGTAACCCAGTTTCAACTAGACTGTCTGGCCTGTGATCCCCGGGGATCCTCCTGAGTCTGCCTTCCTGGACCCGAGATTACAGTCATGTGCTGCCACATCTGGTTCCCCCCCACCCTTTGTTGTTAGAGATCAGACTCGGGTCCTCGTGCGTATGCAGGAAGCCATTTCCCCAGCCTCCTTAAAATGACTTCTCTGGGGATTTCATCACAGCCCTGGAAAGTGACTAATACACTACCCTCTTGAAAGTGGGCACTTCACAGACGTGCTTCCACTGGAGCCATCTAAGAAGATCTCTCCCCCATGGGACCCTGATGGTCACAGTCACCTGCAAATCTATAGCCGAAAGACGGAGCTCCCCTGGTGCGGGGCTCAGTGAAGCCGGCCTCCACCACCCCCCTCAACCTACAGTTCCGCTCCCGACTCCCTCTAAAGCACGCAAGTGCCCAGATACACGTCAGAGACACCAGAGTCCATAGCACGCGGCTCAGCTAAGCAATGCGGCCCCACCAGACGTCAGCTCCCGAGGCCCTGCCTCAGAGAGATGAGGACATTTCTTTCAACTGTCCACGTCTCGTGGTCCAGGACAAAGCTCTCTGGGCGTCAGATCTAGGGGTTAAGCGTGAGGCTCAGCAAAGAAGGGAGAAGGGAAAGAGAAGCCCCATCTGTGCCCCGACCATGGGTTATGTCTCACACAGAGAAAACCCACTTGATTTCTGCATAACTTAGGATAGGTTTTAAATGACCCAGGCAAAAGGCCATTCATAAACTTAGAAGGGACAGAGTGGGAGAGGAGAGTGCTGACTCCCTGCATTTCCGCCCTGAGCAGCACGCTCTACCGAGGATCAACACACACAGACAGATGCCCAGACCTGCAGTCTCAGCACAGGCAGATTCTCAGGGGCCGGGCACATCTGGTCCCTATAGACAGCGGACCCTGGAGGCTCAGAGCATTAACCCTGAGTCAGACCCCCAAGTTCCGAATCCAGATCTCTCCAGCAGGACACCTCAGGTATCAGCTGGTTAACCTCTTTCGAGTTCGTGTTCCGGTCTGTAAAACGGAACTGTTAATGGCCCGGCCTCTCATGGATGATGTGAGAGGGAATTACAAGAGAGTATATGTGAAGAAAAGGACATGCTTCTCGCTGGACCAAGCGCATAGCTTTGTGAAGCTGCTTTGTGAAGCAACACTCAAAAAATGGCCACCGCCCGATGCTGCTATTCTAGCAGTAAAATGGCATCACGGGCAGGGGAACGCAAGCCCTTATTTAAAAGAGGGGTAGCCTAGGGATGTATCTCTTCACCATGAACTTGACAGGCACCTTAAGGATAGAGAGATGGGGGAGGGGGGTGTAAGGCACTTGCTGCTTCATCTGACGACTTGAGTTTGAGTCTCACATGGTGGACAGCGGAGAAGAGGGACACCCACAAGTTGTCCTCTGTGTGTGTGTGTGTGTGACACACACGTACGCACGCGCGCGCGCACACACACACAGGCAAATAAACTTAACAATTACTTTAACAAGCAGGCAACCAGTCCATGCATCGGTTTCTGGTTCCTGCAGAACGGTGACTAGGAAGAGCCTAAGGCGATCCTGCTGGGGGTGCAGAGCCTATGGGGGTGTCGGCGGGGGGGGGCCAGGACACGGATGACCCAAGATGAGGGAACCTGAGGCCAGGGAAACGGAAAGGCCAGTTCCGACTATGGCTCATCCTGGATGTAGGAGCTGCGCGGAAGCCTTGGGGTGATTCGGGCCAGTCCCCTCATTCGATAGATGTGAGCAGAGAAAGGTTGATACCTTTCAGCTCCGGGTCTCGCCGTGGCTCCTGACGGGTGACCGTAAATCGGATGCTTCGGCCGGTACACGGGCTTCCCTCCACCTCCTACAGATGCCAATGCATCTCCTCACCCACCCTCCTTCCTCAGCTCTGCTCAACAGATGAAGCTAGGCCACCTACTAAGCCACTTCGGACCCAGGATGTATTTGATTGGTGTAGGAGTAACCACCTGACCTGCACAGGCCAATCAGATGGGAGCCTTGGAGATTAACTGGCTACGGGAATCATAATGGGAAGATCTTAGGGTCGGATGGGCACTGGGACAGGCCATGTGCAGCCAGGGGACTGTCCAGCGGGGAGGGGGCAGGGGAGGCTCCGTGGGTCCTTCCTACACTGACTGTCACATGCCTCTTTGGCTGCTGTGTGTGAAGTGCTTCCGGCAGACACCTTCGTGCTCCCATCCGGTACCCCCCAGAACATGCCTCAAACATGCGCAAGGGCTCCTTACTCCCAGACACTGCCACAGGCTTCCCGACCTCTCCTGCTGGGATTCTTCCCCCTTAGAGTACAGTAGTACAGCGCAGAGAGCCAAGTGCCAAGGCCACGGCTCCTGGGCTGCACCTGGGAGGTAACGGTGCAAGAAAAATGACTGGCCGGGTGAATGCTGGCTCTGGCTTCTTGTTAACTACCCCCAGACAGCCTTTGAACATGCACATCGCTGCACTGCTCCACATGGCTGTGGGAGGTGACAGTGGGCAAGCACCAGCCTGAGCGTGCGCTTGTCACGGTCAGCCTGGGGGATGCTTCTCCAGGCCTCGCCCCCTTCGAAGCCCAGGCTGTCCTGTTCAGCAAGTGGCTCATAGCACACAGGTCACAGACAGGGCAGGCCTCTGCCTCCTCCAGCCCCCACTTACACTCCGCATCGCTTGTGACGGACCCTGCTGTAAATGGGCCACCCTGTGCAATTCTGAGACAAATAAATCTTGTTGCTACTCCTTGGGGTGACAAGGGAATAGACTCTGGGAAAGTTCTGCCATGCTAGGGATCTTGTTCGTTAATAATAATGATGGATGGCTCGCTTCTCCCATGCAGGCCGAGCTACATTCCACTCCGGGCTTCTCTGGAGGTGGCTTAGGGTGCTCACTGGAACAAGGTTGGGGGGGGGCGCTGTACACTGCCAGAGAGAGAGGCAGAGGGGGAGGGGGTGACGATGGGTAGAGGCTTAGAGAAGAAAAGAGAGAGGAGAGAATGATGAGGGGGAAGGACAAAGAGAGAGAGAGAGAGGAAAAAGTGGGGTGGAGACAGGAAAGGGGCAGAGCTGGGGCCCAAAGGAAAAGGGAATCGGAGGGAAGAATGTATTGGAGGAGCCAGGGGCATGGTTTGGGAGACAGAAACCAAGGGGACAAAGAGCCACTGTGGAGGGAAAGTTGTAAACAAAGCAAACTAAGTAAGAAAATACACTGCTAAGGATGTAGCTCAGTCAGTAGCGTGCTTGCCTAGCATGCACAAAGCCCTGGGCACTGACAATTCGAGGCAGGAGGGTCAGAAGTTCAAGACCAGCCTGGGCTACATGAGCTTCTGTTCCCTTCCCTGCAAAAGACGGACAATTTTAAAAGGGCAGAAAGACAGGTAGGAAAAAGAAAAGGTGGCTCGTACTCCTCACGATCATGGGGAACCCTCCCCAGCTAAATGAATTCTGTACCCTTGACCAAACCCAGCCAGATCCGCTACCATCTGCGCTTAGGTACCATCTCTAAAGGCGTTATTAATATTTATGGAATGCTTGCTAGATGCCGTTACAGTCTTTAATATCTTATTATAGAGCCTGTTAGAAAATGCATTAGTAATAAATTCCTGACAGATGGAGTTCTGACAAGGTACACGTGGCTTGGTGGATCTGAGTTGGGGAAAGACCCTTCTGTGTGAGCTCACATATGTGAGCTCCTCGGAGGCTGGGGGCCTTCCCTTGGAGGAGGTAGAGGAGGGGAGAGATGTTAACTGGAGATACAGGCTGGATGAAGGAACCAGGACTGATGGGGCACTTTAACCCCGAAGGAATTTCAGAAGCAACAGGGTACCTTGAATTCCCAGTACTTTCTCTGATGATGAGCGAGCTCCTGGTGCAAAATAGGAAGCATGGTAGTCAGGTTCTCAGGGCCGGGGAAGTGCCCGCATTCTTCCTTGGCCAGGTGCTACTTCCAGAGGTCTTTGTGACATTCCTACTGTGGGAGTCATGGACGGGGAGGGATAGGGTCTTCAGCACATGTTCGCTGCGGTCCTGGTGTAGTCACACGCACTGTGGTGGCCCAGCAAGGAAGACAAGGAGGCATTCTCATACGTGCAAACCTTTCCAGACCTCAGCAGAGGGAACCACCAATATGGCCAGTGACATCCTCGACAGTGGAACCCCGAGCATCTGAGCTCAGGTGTTTTTATTGATCCAGAACTCCGCAGGTGTTCTACCGATAGCACGTGCAGCTCATGAGTAATCAAACATCCCCCCCCACCACAGAAATCCAACACCTGCAGACAATACAAAACGCCAACACCTAGACAGCCCCTCACCCGACAGTGCACAAAACAGTATTTTGTACATAACTAAAAATAAACTTCCACAGCATCCTGGTGAATGTAAATCAGAAGTGTGGACCTCAGGAAAGGCAGGTAGAAATGTCCAAATCAAAGGACCATGAAGGAGTAGGAGCAGATATTCCCTTGGCTTCCCTGGAGCTCTCTGGGGTCTCACTACAGCAGTAACCTACACATGTACATCTGTGGTCCATCTCTAGGGGGTCACCTAGGAAAACTCACTTTATGACATCTCTTGACCACTGTCTGTTCTCTCTCTCTCTCTCAGGGGGCTAGAGAACTCTTCCCTGGGCCAGCATCAGCGTCAGATCTTCCCTGGAAGATTTATATAACTACAAGCCCCGCTTAGCAGTGCGCAATGCTCTGCAGGAAGCCATGTAGACATTCACAGACATGCTCACTCGACGGCCACCTGGCTCCTGACTGTGACCCGCTAGAGTGGCCCCGGGCTTCCACGTTGCATATCTCTCTCTCTGCCATTCGCCTTGGCCCATTTGCAGTTCTTTCACTGCCTCTTGTCTGTAGAAGGCACATGACAAATATTGTTTCAAGAATCAGGGACTTTCCAGCAAACATGGCAGAAGGAACACGCTCATTTATTTCTGTTTTGGTCCGAGTCCCTCACCAAGGTGACAATAAGCAAATTAAAAAATGCATAAATCCACAAGGGCAAACGGAACGGGAGAGGAGACTACGGCAGATGAGAGATGCCAACGTAGATCTGGAAACCGAAACAGATGGGAGCCTCAGGAGACAAGGAGGCCGTGCCTGGAAAAGCCCAGGATCTGCGGAGGCTGCATCACACTGCACGGGATGGGGGGGCGGGGGGCGGGGCTGAGGCTGGAAGAGAGGTAGAAGGCCTTTTTAAAGTGAAGCTCAGTGGTTCCAGCTCTTAGATCTCCCAGGTTTCCAGTCCTCACATCCGGGTTTGGCCGGAGGCCGCCTCCTCTGCTGCAGGCACACGTGACCTTGACTACCCCACAGATGCTGGAGACTATGGCCGGCCGGCAGGGATTCAACAATGGCACTGGTGTCTGGCGCCCATCGAAGAGCTTGCTCTTCAAAGCCAGGCGTGACACTCAACTGCAAAATGGCCCCAGCTCCTACCTTTTCTCACAAAGGCAATTTTCTCACCCCGTGCCAACCCGGTGACCTTCCTATGGAATGAATGACAGAGCCCTTCCCGCAAGCACCCACATTCCAGGGCTGACTGTATGTCTCTCCCCCTCTGCAGACCAGCGGGGTGCATAGGGAGACCCGTGTGCCAGGGACTACGTAGGTGGTAGGTCTGCCTAGCATCTGCCTGAAGTCCACATGTAAAGAAAGAAAGGGCCTGACAGTTGTGCAGCCCTCCTGTCTGCAAGAGTCTCAGCCTCGGAATATACTGTTTCCATACCAGGAAATATGGCTGCCTAGCTGCCCTTGTCTTCTTTAGGGCTGGAGAGGAGGAATGGGAACTGGAGGCAGGACCTGTGGAATCTGGCTCTACTCTTCAGCCTCGTGGTCCTAGCCCGAGCTACTAGTGTGAGTGGATGCTAGAGGCTTCCTCCTGTCTTAGCCCGGCTTCCGGTTTCCAAGGAAAGGCAGGGATCTGTCTATAGACTGCCATCTTCAAGCCCATTTCCCTGAACGGGAAAATCTAGAGGCACTGTCTGCACATCTGGGTTTTGCTCTTGCTGCTCATCTAAGGCCCTCTGCATGACTTCCTCTTTTGCTGCTATAGGACGTAAGGGGGTGTATGGGAAAGCTTGGTTTTTCCAACCAGGAAATGGGTATAATAATCTCTGTGCTGGGAAAGAAATGGAAAGCGTTGATACCCGCCCCCCCCCGGGGGGGGGCCATGCTTTCTGGGTATCAGCAGATGGCTCAGAATACCTCTGGATTTCAAATCTCCAGATCAGGAGTATTCAAAGCATCAAATACCCAAACCTGAAAGACTCCTAAATCAGTAACACTGCTGGTTCTCAGGACTTTAGATGAGGGACGCTCATTGGTTGGCATGGTGTTGGGGGCCCTGGCCGTCGTAGGTGAGGCCTGTGCCCAGCACCACAAACAAGCAGACCGATACAACCAAAGGCCCTAACGAAATCTCCGCACCCTTCTGTGAAGTCAGAAAATTCCAAGAGAGGGACCCAGGGGTCCCATGTGGCCAACAGGAGTACTACCAACACATGACCTCCCGTCCAGGGACTGGACCAGGGGCCGAGGCTGCAGGTAGTCCTGAGATCTAGTAGATTCCGGAAGCACAGAATCTCCTGGACGTTTTTCTTTTTATTTTCTAGACTTTCCTGGATCTGGGGTAGTAGCAACTTCTATCTGTTGAGAATCTCCTGTACGGGGCTCTACGCGTGTCATCTCGGTCTGTCTGCACGGCAGCTGGACAGCAGACAGCACGACCCCTCCATCCTCCGGATCCCAGAGCCACAGGACAGTGATCACACCTCCTCAGGCTACTCCACAGCTCAAGCTTTTAGTCACCAACATGGCACTGTCCCAGTGCCCAGTAACTGGGTGTGGTGGCCAAGGAGACCTTGGGCAACTAGGACCCACGTTGCCATTTTGGCTAAGTGCTAGGGGCTGCCAGTGGTGGTCAAGGGTACCAAGGGATGACCCAGATCATCTAAGACTCCAGATTCATAAGTGACAGGTGTCAGCTTTCTTGAGGGAAGTACCGGGAGTGAGTAAGCAAGCCCCTAGCACCCACCAGGCTCTCCGTCTGTCCTGGACGTGTTTAGAAAGCAGCAGGGGACAGACTGCCTTGACCACACACACTTTCCCTCTCTCTCTCAAATTAAGAAACTGTGAGGTCATTAGAATTTTCCTTGTGGGAGAAAACACAGAAAGTGGGGTATGGGGGAGCATGCGTTGTGCATTCTAGGGAGGTCGGACAGACTCTCTTAAGCCTGTTTCCCAACAGTGAGATGCGCGCAACAAGGAAATCCGTCCCCTCAGGAAACAGCGTGGAAAGTGCTCTCTGTGCAGTAGGCGTCTAAGAAAGATTAGACTCTGACCTCCTGGGGCAGGCACAGGGTGAAGAGTGGCCATCTGTGCGGACGAGAGTCTGTGAACTATGAAGTACTTTGCAAACTTTGCAAACATCGCTTCTATGGGGAGGGCTGGAATCAGACGGGACGACATTGGGGGCTGAGGTATTGCTTGCCTTGGTGATTGGTTGTGTTAAACAAATGAATATGTAAATGTCCTCAGGGCAGGCCTTACAGCTCAGGAAGCTATTGCTGATGAATGCATTCCAATAAGGAGACCCTTGCAGTAGTCCTCAGTCTCCCCTCTGGCTCCTCCCCGTCACGTGCTCCACATCTTGACCCCCTTCCACGTACACAGAGGGAGAGGTGGGTGAAGAAGCAGCAGCAGCTGGGTGCGGGCAAAGGTGGTCTAAGGTGCTGTAGCTTGATCCTCTGCTATTCCTGTGACTACAGCCATCAGCCCCCTCGGGTGCTGTGAACCTGTCGCTTAGCCACTGGGGAGCGTCTGGATGGACAGAGCCAGTGGTAGGAGGGGTGTTGGGGACAGCAAGGAGAAGAAGCTTCCCTCTGACTGCAGGGCTGCTGAGGGCCGGTTGGCACTGGCCCTGAGCCAGGAAGGGTTAGGGTGACCAAGGAATTCACTGTGTCCTGGGGACCCCGCGAAGGTGGTTTAAGCCTCAGTAGGTGGAGAGAAATTGGAAACCAGGCATCTGTAATCTCAGCACTCAGGAAGTGTAGGCAGGAGGATCGGGAGTTTAAGGGCATCCATAGCTACATACCATGTTCAAAGCCAGCCTAGACTACATGGGACCCTAGAAGCAGATCCTAGCCCATCAGCCCATGCTATGGCAGGGAACGCCAAGACTCAGGGAGGGAAGGGGCCTTGGCTGTGGTCGCTCAGATGGTCATCGGAGAGCTTGTTCCCTGGCCTTCCCCTAACCTGTCCTAACAAAGACGGAAGGTGTCTTTCCCCAACCACTCACCCTTAGCCTCTTGGGAAAGGGTGTGGGCCTTGACCCAGAGCCAGAGCCCCTCATGGCCTCTGGCAGTCCTAAACAAGGTACAGCCACGCCCTTCCGGCCATAGAAGGCTGTGGCTTGAGCTTTCCTAATACCTAGTTGGAAGCAGCCTTGCTGAGAAACCAGCTCCTTTCTCAGCGACCATCTTCGGGATACCTAAGAGCTGCAGGTTTTGACGGGGGGGGGGGGGGGGGGGGGGGGGAATCAAGCAAGCCATCCCTTTCTCTTTCCTCTTTAAAGAGCTTCACTTTCCACAGATGCATGTGGACGAGATAAAACACAGAGCCTGCACCAGGCCTACAGGCCACAGTCCTACAGGGGACCAACCATAAAGGAAGGACTCAGGGAGCAAAGGGCACCACAGGCCAAGCCCGACAGGAGCCTGGTGTCCTGTCCCAGCCTCCTTAGCTCTCTGATGGCTGTCTCGGTCCCTAGGGATGGGTCCTGCAGACACAAGGAATCTGCATCACTTAGCTTAACTTGGCCGGTGTCTTCCTTGGGAAGAGAGAGAACATCCAACAGGGCTGTCCTTGGACTGTGCATTCTAAAGGCTGAGGTGGGGTGGGGGGCGGAGCTCTGTCCCCGGTGCTCTGGGTAAGTCGGGGCCTGTGAAAGACCTGGGGTAGGGGCTGGCTCTTTGTTAGCCTTGTTAACCGAGCCATGGTCTGCTGGAGTCCACCACTGGCTTCAGGCACATCCAGAGGTGCCGGCACATGAAGCCTACAAGATGGCCTCCAGGTGGAAAAGACGGAGGCCCAGAAATCCGGCTCAAAGGTAGTCCTCAGCACGCACTGCTTCATGAACAGACTAGGGAAGGCATCTCTTCAGTGGGTCATGTTGGCCACTAACCTGGGAACAAAGTCCCAAGGCCTCTGAGACCCTACCTGGAGCTAAGGTCGCAGAGACATCTCTGTGAAAGAGACATCTCTGTCTTTCTTCTCCTTGTCGGTACTCGGCATCTCCCTGGCTGGTGCTCCAGCCAGTCCCCCCCAGGAAGTGGGAGAGCTTGGGATAGAAATTGCTGCTTTTCATTAAATGGGGTGCTAACACCATGAATTTCAAATGAAACCCAGATGAAGAGGACCCTGGCAGCCTCACCTCCGTCTGATATTAATTGGGCGACACTTTGCTTTAATGGTACATTAATTAATGCAGAATCTGCACGGAAGTCCGCGTGACACTCGCATTAATACAAATGAATTCATTACCATCGGTGTTATTACAAGAAATGACAAATAAATCTGTAACAGTGGGACCCTTCAAATAATAATCACGAATCATTAGGTCTGCGTTCCGCTCTGTTCCTTGGTACTGGCTTGCAGATGTGTGTGTGTGTGTGTATATGTTCTACACTTTCGTGTTTGGGGCTTGAGGGAGGGTGCTGAAGGGCTGGCTCGTGACTGTCATCCCCTCCCCCACCGGCAGGGTCTTTCTTCTCTCCAAAGAGCCTAACCCCAGATATGGAGCCCCTCTTGTGTCGGGAATGAAATTGAGGTTGGCCCTGCAAAACTCAGCTTCTCCGGTGTATACGCTCTGCCCCCGAGGCTGAGAGTGGGGGAGGGGTAACAGCAATGGGCGCCCTGGGGCACACCTGGGATGTAAGGTTTCCCATGGTTGAGAACTGATCTTAATGCTGCACCCTAAAACTTCAGATGCCTTGGGGAGGAGGAGCTGGGTCCAGCAAGCAGCTCGGTTGTGGAAGCATAACGCCTCTTTGGTCCTGCTTCTCGGTGCCCATTGTAAACGTGCAGGGAGTTCAAGGGGCTTCTGCCCTGCTCTGCAGAGTTGGAGCCATGCTTGGGATGCAGCTCTGCCTTAGCACTCAGCTTCCGAGGCTCTAGATCTGTGCAAGAGAAGCTCCCTGCTGCTCAGGGGGGATCTGCATCCTGGGGACAGCAGGGGACAGCTAAACACACCTGGTAGTTCCATCCAACTCTCCACTCCCTTGCTTCCAGCTTCATTAGGGACTCCAGACTCTGTGCCTGCTGCTCTCTTCCTGGTTGCCTCTCACATCCTGACTGCCCTGAAGTTACAGTCAAAAGCATTTTTGTTTATCTGGGGGGTAATAAGCAAGGTCCCAAGAGACCAGCTTGCAAGAGAGTTCAGAATTAGCCTGAGTGACTCAGGATGGAGTTGATATTCTGAATGGCTGGCATGGCATTCGGGTTGCCTCTCCTCCGTTTTGTAATCAAGGAAGACCGTTCTCACTCAGTGGGTGAGTCCCAGTATCAGACTTCAGGATTCCCGAGTAGGCACACCAAGCTGCTGCTGTCAACGGGTCGGAGTGGTCAAGTGATTTCAATGCTGCTTGGTACCCGTTTTCAGAATCTCCCTCCACAGAGGCCTTTGAAATGAGATCCAGTCTCCTCCATCAGGGATGCCCAAGGGCACTTCAGCTCAGTGGCCAAGGGACTGTGTTGGGGAAGTTTATTTTTAGTTATGTATAAAATGTTTTATGCGCTGTTGGGTGAGGGCTCCCTAGGTCTTGGCCTTTTGTATTGTCTGCAGGTGTTGGATTTCTGTGGGGGATGTTTGATGGCTCATGATCTGCACCCGAGGAGTTCTCAATCAATAAAACACCTGAGTTCAGACGTTCGGGGTTCCACCGTCAAGTAGGGTGTTGGCCATGACGTGGTTCCCTCTGCTGAGGTCTGGCAGAGCCTGCGGATAGGAATACGCCTCCTTGTCTTGTTTGCTGAGCTGCCACAGTAATGTACCACCTACTACGGGTCTATCGTTCAGTGGCCTCCCTCAGAGGCCAGTAAAAACAGTCCGGAATTCTTGGACCTCACTGATTTGTTCCTCTCCTTTAAGAATCCACGTGCCAAAGCATGCTGACCTTTGTGTAACGCTCAAAGCAACGTGGTCAAAGCAACTTCAGCGTCCCCGCTCTCAAGCCTCCATGGGCCCTGACTGATGACTTGTCATCGGCCTTCGTCCTAGGACGCTGCTGCTCTCCAGATCAGATCCTGGCTCATCTGTAAGGCTCCAGCCCACGGCTGAGTGTTTGGGGGTGGGGGGTGGGGCTCCAGCCCCCTCTCCCATGCATGGTCTCCTTCATTCACACTGGCACCAAATGGGCCAATTAATCACCCAGTGTTGCTAACTGTACTAATTACGCTCATTCTCGAAACTTGTGGAACCATTATTTACTGTCTCTGCCTCCTGAGCTATCAATTACGGTGATTGCAGCCGGCCTGTCACTCTCAGACAAGGCGGCGGTGGCCAGACCTCAGAGCTAGCGTCTCAAGAACTCCTGGAGGGCTTCGCCTGGGCTCGGGGTCCAGCCAGCAGGTGAGACCAAGGACATGGAGATTTAAAGCCAGGGGAGAGCAGCAGCGCCCCTGAGTAAAGTCTGGGATACCACAGTGCGTGCCCCCAGAAGCCGAGGCACAGCCACGGACACTATGTCCCCTTTCCTGTGTCTCTGTGGGTTTGTACAGAGCCTTCCCGTGCCTGGTTCAGTGTCGCGACCCCCAAGACCTGTGGGAAGCCTATCTGCACGTGGCACACGTTGGATTTTCCCTGGCTCCCCAGTGTGGGTCTCCGGCTTCCGTCCAGCCTGCTGTAATGCAGGACTCAGATCCTGTCCCCCAGAACCTGTGGACGGGAGGAGCGTGTGTCTGGTCCGTCAGGACTGCTGCCTCGTCCTGCGGACAGTGGAGTCGAGTGGAGGGAAGGGCCGAGGTTTCTGCTGTCCGAAGCCACTGGGCCCTGGGCGCTGGTCCACAGGCTGTCTCCACCCACTACACACAGACACTCTGTCCCTGCAAACTGCCTGGTGACAGCGTGTGACGGTGAGGGAGGGCCAGGGCTGCTGCCCTTCAGACACGCGGGAGGCTCCCGAGGGCTGCGGCTCCCTCCCCGACCCCCAGGTCCTCCCGCTGCTCCCAGTGCAGGCTTGCCAAACGTCAGGGCTGAAGGCACTTAGAGCCAACTGCTGGGCCCCAATCTATTGCTGTGCACAGAAACGCACTCCATCACCACGCAGTTGACAGGCTCCGGGAGGGCTGGAGGGGCTTGCGGAGCCTTCCATGGTGCCTCTCTCCTCCTGTGGGCTCCTTAGTCCTGACCACAGCAGCGAAAGGAACGCCACCTCCACAGACACCCCTGGGTCCCAAACACACGGGTGTCTCAAGGACACTTTAGACTCTACACACCTAAGAAGCAGCTACAAACCTGTCCTTGGAAATTGCGTCCTCGGCTCTGTGGACGTCAGACAACCGTACTTTATATCGCTGTGGTGCCGAAACCAGAGCCCGCTCTCTCCGTCCTCCCACCCTCAACTCTTACCTAGGCCGCGGCGAGGGCGATGGCTTCCTCACTAGCAGCCTTTCTTTCTGTTTCCAATCTGTCTTAATTCGGTTGCTGTAACAAAATACCCGAGTCTGTACACGGTATAAAGAAAAAAAGTCCATCTAGCTCATAGTTCAGGGGTTAAAATTTCAAGATGGGTTATTCTATCTGTTTAGCCGCTGGTGAGGCTTCCTTGGCCGTACCACCGTGTGATGGATCAAGTATACACGAGAGCATCTGGGTGTGGAAAGGTCCACACGCAAGGGGAACAACATTCATGATAACCTACTCTAGTAAAACCTCACAGAATGGAAACTAGCATTTTCCACTCCCCAGGGTGGAACCCCAGGGCACATATCCTTCCACCACCAGAGCCTTCTTTCTAGAAGTTTCCACCCTTCAGCACTGCCACATCAGAGCCCAAGCTTCCAGGACAATAGGCTTCCTTGGGAACTGTCTTAGTTAGGGTTTCTATTGCTGCAACGAAACACCATGAGCAAAAGCAAGGTGGGAAGGAAAGGGTTAAGTTGGCTTATCCGTCCACATGGCAGTCCATCAGTGAAGGAAGTCAGGACAGGAACTCAAGCCAGACAGGAACCTGGAGGCGGGAGCTGATGCAGAGGCCACGGAGGGGTGCTGCTTACTGGCTTGCTCCCCATGGCTTGCTCAGCCTGCTTTCTTAGAAACCCAGGACCACCAGCCCAGGGGTGGCACCACCCACAGTGGGCTGGGCCCTCCCCCATTGATCACTAATTAAGAAGATGACTTACAGCCGGATCTTATGGGATATTTTCCTGAACTGAGGCTCCTTCCTCTCTGCTGACTCTAGCTTGTATGGAGTTGACATAAAACCAGCCAGTCCAACAGCAGTATCAGACCATGGGCGCATTCTAGGGTCCTCTGCCACGTGGATGCCCCGGCAGCTGACATACACATCCCATATCCTGCCCACGCCCTCCAACAGTTCTCCCATGGCTTTCTCTGACCCCAGGGCCAATGTCACAGCACCTGCCAGCACTCCTTGTGCCCGCCAGCTCCTCCTCCTTGCTTGCCCCAGACCTGCTTGCAAAGTTCTCTTTGCCACGTGCACCAAGGACCTCATTGTCTCCGGGCCACTTCCCTGCAGCCCACCCACAAATCTCCCTCCTCTTCACTGTCACTGACACCCAGTTGACCATCACGTCTCAACCAAGTCCCACTCTTCCTCCAGAACCTGGCCGGGACCCTAGTCTGGGTCAGGCTCTTGCTGGTCTTATCTTGATTTTTTTTTTCTTGGGCTTTTAGTCTCAACCTGCAATTATATGGGGTTCGATAACCATCTGCTTACCCCAGACTCTGAGCCCTTGGGCCGTGTCTGGTTCTACCCACTGCGTGTCCCTAGGCACAAACTCTTGAGGTGCTATGGAACCCCTGCCCTCGTGTGTGGGATCTGCACGCTTGCGCACACAGAGGCTGGAAGTCAATGGTCAGCGTCGGCTGGCTTGCTCTCCATCTTGGTTTTGGAGACAGTGTCTCTCGCTCGCTTCTTGGCTAGACCAGCTGGCCCGGGAGCCCCGATATCTGCCTTTCTCCGCCCTCCCTCGTATCACTGGCTTGCAGGTGTGCACTGCCATGGACAACTTTTTAACCGAGTGCTGGGACTCGAACCCAGTTCTTTACACTTGTGTACAAGTGTTTTACACCTGGGCTACCGCCTCCTCTCCCGAAAAAAAAAACATCTTTTCTGAACGGTGGGCAGCCTGGTACCTGCCTTTGACTCTCTTCTTTAGAGATGGCTCAGTGGTTAAGAGCACTAGCTGCTCTTCTGGAGGTCCTGAGTTCAATTCCTAACAACCCCATGGTGGCTTGTTATAGGCACCCCGTCTATAATGGGGTCTGACGCCCCCTTCTGGCATAGAGTGCTCATACACATACATACATAAATATTGAAGTTGCTTCCTTTTATTAACCCCATATATTGATTGGGCAGTGGAGAGACACCCACGGGACCTCCTCTAGTGGGGCAGGGCAAGCACGGGGTCCTTCCGTCATGAGATCAGGCTCAAAAGAAGCTGGCCCTGAATCATGGCTCCCAGGTTCTCTCGCACTGAGGGCTAGCTCCTGCTGCCCTTGGCCGGTGCTATCCTCTCTGCCTGGAACATCATTTCCTTACATATTTGTCCAGTTATTAGACAAAGACTGAGTACCTGTGGGCCAAGTGGCATTCGAGGACAGGGTCACAAGGAAAATGCCTAACACCCTTTGCTTTGCACTGGTGACCTCTTCCAGAGAGCCAGAGTCTCTGGATTCCCTGAACGGGGCTGGGCTGCTCCTTCCATGGGCCTGAGAGCCCCCAACCCTGCCCTGCTGCTACCTGGCATCTCTCAGCCTGTGTTGTTTAAGAAACAAGGCCGAGCAACAGCCGTGTTAACGTTCCGCAGCTGCCTGACTCACCACACAGCACCCAGGACCACCACAGCCCCGCGCCTGGCACGTAGCAGCCGTGACAAAGACAGATACATTCTAGGCAGGAAGGGGATCTCTTGCTTCCACTGCGGCTGCGCAGGTGGAGAAAGAGAGAGACACCTGAGACGGGGTCCTGTGGCTGACCCGAACACTGAGAGGGCACATCTATCTGAAAGCCAAGGTCTCGGTAGGGAGGGTCTTTAGGAGCAGACATGGAGAGGGGTTACAACATGGGGGGTGGGGTCTTCTTGTGTGGAGTGTGTGGGCACTATGGTCACCGGGCCACAGGACCAGACAGACATCCTGGGGCATATGACAGACATGCCATTAACCTGCTCTGATGCTCTTGTGCTGTTTGTGTGTTGAAATGTCGCATCCTAACCAAGAAACGTGTACAACTGTTATGTGTCAAGCAAAAAACGTAAGAGGCGGGGGTTGGAGAAATGGCTCTGGGGTTAAGAGCGTTTGCTGCTATTAACAGAGGGCCTGAGTTTGGCTCCTAGGACCTACATCTGATGTCTCACAACCATCTAACTCCGGCTCCAAGGGATCTGATGCCCTCTGCTGGCCTGTGTGGGGACCGACACACACGTGTGCATACAGACACACTCATATATACACAATTAGAAAACAAATAAATCACACATACACACGTACACGCACACGCACACGCCACTTGTGTCGAGTGGTGTCGGAGGGCAGAGACACATCAGACTTACACAGGTTTGGCTCTCGTGTTAGTTACGTTTTCGTCAACGTGACACAAGGTAGAGTCATCTGGGAAGAGAAACACTTCAGTTTGGGGACTTGCCTCCCTAAGATTGGCCTATAGACTTCGGCGGGAGCATTTTCTCGATTGACATGGGAGGCCCCGCCCACTGGGATGATGACACCCCTGGGCAGGTGAGCTTGAGATGTTTGAGGGACGACAGGGTTGAACACGCCACAGAAAGCGAGCCAGGAAGCAGCGCTCCTCCACGGTCTCTGCTGCCTTTCCTCCCTCCACGCCCCTGCCCTGACTTCCCTCGGTGATGTAGGTGAGCTGCAAGACAAAATGAGGGCCAGTCTCCCGCGTTGCTATTGGTCATGGTGTTTAGAACAGCCGTAGAAAGCAAACCAGACAGCCCTGGTCCTTCTCTTGGGCCCAGTACACTTGGACGGTTACCTGTAACTCCGCAGGGCTTAAGGTGAGCGTTGTGTTAACCGGCCCCCGCTTGGAGAGCTGCTACCCCACAGGAGTGCGCGTGGGGAAGCCTGTCTGTCCGCCATGCTGCAGCCAGCCCTGTCTGCTTCCTTCATGTTGGTCCAACCTCTCTCTGATGCTAAGGGCCCCCGGATGTTCTGCGGGTCCAAACCTCTCCACCAGTAGCCCATAGGATGCTGGCGGATTTTCCTTCCCACTGCCATAGCCGGAGGGACAGCCCCGATGCTTCCCGAGGCCCCGACTCAGTCTACTGTGAACACGTGAGACCCAAGCCCCGGGCCTCCGCCCTTAGGTCTAACTGAATAAACTGGAGAAACCACCGATGGGGGTCCTCCTATCTTTCTGAGAAAGCAAGTAGACGGGTTGTAGTTCCTTTGAAGGTGGGGAGTGTGAGAGACGGGCAGATGTCCTCGCCCTGTGGCCAGTGTTCTTTACCTTGTCTGCTTTTTTAGTATGGTGGCCCCTACGTCACACCTCACCACGGGGAGAGAGGCCTGGGGGCACAGAGCACCCCAAGGTGGCGCATCCGCAGCCCTGGGGCTAGCGTGGGCCTGCCGCTTGTCTCTTCTTTGTCCCTAAAGGGTTAACCTCCCTGTAGTGTCCCCACTTGTTCTGGCTCTGCTGAAGGCTGAGAGGTAGGCGTGGGCAAGCTCTGCCCAGGCCCTGATTGCCTCCTGCCCAGGCCCCAGTCTGCTCTCTCGTCTCTTAGCCCACTCCACTCTGCCCGTCCCTGCCAGGCCAGGAGTGATTGGGACCCCTCCTGTTCCAGCTGATTAGGCCTCATTTCACCAGCCTGCTCCCACCTCTGTCTGGAACCTTCCTCCTCTGTTATTAAAGTTGTTTGCCGTCCACTCTCCTGGTCCACTGGGCGAGGTGAGCTTATTCCATTTGATTTCTCCTCCGCTTTTCTCTTTCTCTACACTCCTGGCCACCGCGCTCATGTCTCCGGTGAGTCACACGGTCCAGGGTTCAGTAGAAACGGGGAAAATCCACTTCAAAAACCTCCGAGTAAAAATAACTATAATAAAGCCGGGTGGCTAATAAAAGCTTCGTCGAAAATGTAGCTCTGATTAAAAGCTGAGACCTCCTCCTTCATCCAATCTCAGCCCAGAAAGGCAAGCCTGGCCCTTTAAAACAGCTGCTCGAGGGAGGGGGAGCAAGCTGTTCTTCCCTCTCCAATTTACCTTTTCTCAAGTCCCACCCACCCACCCAACCCCCGCCTACCCCCAATCAGGGCACCTTCCAAGAGGCCTAAAGACCCAAATCACATCCGACCCGCTCTCCAGGACCAGCTGCTTTGCAGGGGCCACGTGACTAGGCAACAGGACTTCTTAGTATCCCTGAGCCCCCCATCGTGTGGCAGCATGGTTCTCAGCGGGGTGCTGATGACTAGCTGCACCCTAGACCCTACACCGCATCTCGGGGCTGGAGGTACCTGCAAGTACCCGTGCCCGCTCCTATGGCCCCATCCGTCGGATGGGAAAAGAACCTTTGTACTACTTGCCAGTTGTGGCCTGGAGAGCGAAGGACCGACCGGTGGTCCGAGCCAGGCTGCCGATTAAAGGGAAGCTGCTTTGCGGGGGGGATGTTGAAGCCAAGTCATCTACGGGGGTCTGGGGGGGGCCCACGCGGGAGAGTGAATCTCAAGTCTGTTGAGCCGCCACTGGGAAAAAAGAACACTGGTCATATGTGGACCTAGCAAGCCTGAAGCTACCCTTGTGCAGCAGTAAGCCTGGAGCTCCATGGCCCGAGTGGACTGGGCACCTCATCCTTAAGTCTGACAACTTATATCTTGCAGACTCTCTGCGGAACTGAGTTCTGGAGGGGGCCAAGCTACGGCTCCCGCTAGGCCAGAGGTAGAAACCCTGCTCCAGGAATCCGGGCCAATGACTGCTCCATTCCTTGCACACCAGACCAAGTGCTTAGCTCCTGGGCCTCAGTGGACAGGGCCTCAGGAGGAGATTTTCCTGACTCAGGCTGCCACAGCTCTCCGACTTGCTGCACCTTGTGCTGCAATCCTCCTGGAGCCGCGTGGCAACCTTGGCCTTGGGCAGCAGCATCTGCAGACTCCTGTGCATCTCCCTAAGCCCCTCGAAGCCGCCTCAGCGAGCTCACCCCCCACTCAGAGCGGCTAGCATCCCTAAAGAGGCTGAGTTCGCAAACCGAACTCTGCCTCTGCCTCCCCTTAGGGGTGCCGGGAGCTGAAGTGTGGCAGCCTGGAGTCTGGCCCTGCTGCTTTCATTCACCATTCTCAACCTCACTGGAGGCACTGGGCTGTGGAGGGAGAAGTCGAGTGCTTTTCAATTTCACGCCAGGTATCAGTGGCCAGGCCTTGGCTGGTCTTATCTCCCTGGCCTCCTGCCCAGGTGGGAGTCCGCTGAGCTTGGCTTCACCGTAAAGCCCACAGCAAGGCCGCTCTGGGGCAGGGCTTGTGGTCCAAGGGGACTCTGGAGCCTGATGGGGCATCTGCCGGCAGGAGGGATGCAAGGCCCCAGTCCTGCTGTAGGAAGTGTTAGCCTTGGGACTGACAATCTCTATGCAAATTATGGCATTGAGACTCTGGGGCTAATGGGGGTGGGGGAGTCACGGTGGGTTGTGACTCTAGGAGGTGGAAGATCCCTAACAATGATTCTACCCTCGTTCTTGCTTTTCTTTGTTACCCATGTGAGGATGCCCTGGAGGACGCAGTTGCCCCCGGGGAACACTGGACAGAACCGGATCCAGCGGATCCAGCGCCAGGCTGTGGGGCCAAGATTCCAGAATGACTGAGAGAGGTCACCTGTGTATCTCTCTGCGTCTACACAGACACTCCAGAGGGTCTTCGCCCGCTGAGAGAACCCTCGCTGTAACACCCCTCCCTGCTGCAGGCGAGCAGTATGCTTCCCTCTTAAGGCCTCAGTTTTTTTTTTTTTTTTTTAAACTGGAAAGTGGAAGCAGAAAGAGTTTTAAGTGCAACATCCTTACAGTCCGTCACGGATCAAAATGGGGGCTCGGCGGGTAAAAGTGACGGCGGCACATGTCTGAGTTCGATCCCCAGAACCAAACGTAGCAGGAGAGAACCGAGTCCTGGGATTTATTTTCTGACTGCCATACCTGAGCTGTGGTTTGTGCATGCCCACATGTGTTACACACACACACACCAAGTATCAGGGCGATCAATCTTACAGTTGAGGCTGAAGTCGGACTGCACAGCCCGTGTTTGTGCAAGCCACCAACTAAGAACAGTTTCTCCGTGTTTCAGCGTGTCGTGGGAAATAGGGAGAAGAATATCTCATAGCACGTGAAGACCGCGTGAGGTTCAAGCTCGGGACCCGGGAACCGCCACTGGAACGCAGCCAGGCTCACGCACGCGTCTTTCAGGTGCATCCAATCATGGGACGCCGAGATACGACGTCTCCGAAATTCAAGACCCACAAAACCAAGTTACAAAAAAAAAAAAAACAAAAAAACAAACATTTTGCACACACGCGCGTGCACACACGCACACACACAAGTATTCATCATGTTTTAGTAAGTTTACAGATACACATCGGGCCACATTTGCTGTTATCCTTGGTCACACGTGGCCACATACGCTATGTGAGTTCCAGGTTGGACATGCCTGTATCATACACTGTCTAGAGGTGCATTCGTGTGGCCAGGGAGTTGTCATAGAGACCCTAGGAGAATCCTGACTATTTAATAGGCCGTCCTTTGTAGATGTCCACCGGTCTCTAAGCTGGGTCCAGGTTCCGGGCCCCAGCAGGGAACGGAATACGGGACAGCTGCTGAGTGTCTCCTCTTTACATCTGTGTAAGAGAGTCCCAGGAAAAGACGCGGGGTTCCGCGTACACCCCCACGGGGGTGGCGTTAATATCTGCGGTAAAGAGACTTCCTCCCCATGCCTTTGGCTTGGTGAACACGCGGCCCCGCTGTATCCAGCCCAGAGCCAGGGGTCTGAGCTTGCCTTGCCAAAGTGTCTGCTCCTGCAGGTCTGTGGGCTCCCTGCCCAGCTGGCTGGGGCTTGAGTGTGCTGTCGATAAGCCGGTGTCTGCGTGGCTGGAGGAGAGGAATCAGAGCGGGTAATTGCTGCGTGAAGATGACAGAGCAGCGATTTATCCACCCCAAACCGGGCTCCCGCATACCAAGAGGCAACCCGCAGCTGAGAATCGATACCACCCCGAAGGAGGGATTATTAGGGACAGAAGGGGGCTGGAAGGATCCATAGGAACCTGATGACTGTCTATCTCCAAAGAGGCTGCAAGCTGCATGAGAAGAGCGTGTTCGGGAATGGACGCTCTGCGCCAGGGAAAGCCAGGCTGGCGGCAGCTCTGGGGCCCTCGCTGAACCCACTTCCGGACTCCCGAGGGCTGGGAAAGAGGGAAGTCAGGTCTCAAGAATCAGGCTCCGGACGGAAACAGCAGTGGGCACCTGAGGGTGGGAATCTCGGTTCCCTGGCCCAGCGAGGCCCTGGAGGGTGGGGCAGTTATCTGGTAATGTGAGGTCAACAGCCCCTGGACTGTTGGGAATTGTGGGAAGGGCCACAGCCACACAGGCTGGAGAAGGCGATGGGGGCTTCCCATTCTGAAATAGCCTTTCCTGCCCCATCTAGAACTTTCCTGACACTGTTCAAGGTGGTTTGGGAAGGGGTAGAATGAGGTTAGTGCTGCCCTGTTATCTTCCGGGAAGACAAGTGCAGGACTTCTTAGGGCAGTGAGGACCAGCTCAGCTCATCAACAAGAGCCCACGTGTGGGCATGTATGGGGGAACCCAGCTGCTGTCACTCCTCAAGGACCAGTAGCTGCGGGCCTTGGGATAAAGTGGGCATTCTGTGACCACGGTATAGAAGGCACGTGTACATTTCCTGCCATGGGGTAAGGAAAAGAGCTGCAGTCTGTTCCCCTCTGGGTGGGTGGATTCCCCACTGGAGGCCCAGGGACACAGAAGAATATGGACTCTGGTCTTTGAGAGAGCGTCAGGCCTTCTTTCTTACCTACCACCTAGAGGCAGACCCTGCCCACTGTGACACAAATCTGAGGCTGTGAGTTCTCCCCTGTCCTTGGTGAGTGCTCCCTGGTCTCCATGAGTGCTCCCTGATCCTCCTAGTCCTCGGTGAATGCTCCAAGGTCCCCTGTGAGTGCTCATGATCCCCCATAAATGCTCCCTGGTCCTCAGTGAGTGCTCCAGGTCATCTGTGCGTGCTCATGGTCCTCCACAAGTGCTCCCTGGTCCTCTGTGAGTGCTCCCCGGTTTGAGTGCTCCTCGATCCTCCATGAATGCTCCCTGATCCTCTGCAAGTGCTCCTAGGTCATTCATAAGTGCTCCCAGGTCCTCTGTGAGTAGCCAATCCCAGGTTTCCCTCCCAAGACCTCAGGTTCCCAGTAAAAGAGAGGCCCAGGCTTCCAACCAGGATTCTGGCAGACAGAGTGACAAGAAGCCAAAGATACTGCTCTTTCCCTATGTGTATCCCCCAGGAGTGGAAGAGGGAAGCAAGGTGGGGTGAGCAGAGGAGGAGAAGCTGAAGGAAGATAGACAAAGAGAGAGTTAGAGAATGGGGTGAGTGTTAGGAGAGGAAGAGAGACCAAGTGGAAAGAAAGGGGGGGGGGACAAGAAGGGAAGAGTAGAGGGAGGCTGGAGGGCCTGAGAACTCGAACATGCACGTTCTCCAGGTAGAGGCTCTGGGTACGGGAGAGTGGGGAGGGAGGAGCCTGTGGCCCAAGCCTCAGGAGGATGGAGATGCAGGTTAGGTTTGAGGATGGGGATAAAACATTGTTTGCACTCTGGTTGAACATCATTAGGTTCCTCTGCTTGGTGTGTGTCTAATGGCTGTGGAGAGGGTGGAGGGAGCTGGTGCAGAGCCTCAGAGCATGGCTTGCTTGGCGTCCGTCCGGGCACTGAGCTGATACCCTGGTTTTTGTTTTGGTTTGGTTTTTTGAGACAGGGTTTCTCTGTTGTAGCCCTGGCTGTCCTGGAACTCACTGTGTAGACCAGGCTGGCCTCGAACTCACAGAGATCCACCTGCCTCTGCCTCCTGAGTGCTGGGATTAAAGGCGTGCGCCACCATCACCTGGACACCCTGGTTTTTATGAGGGTTGCTTCCCTGCATGGGGAACACAGGGTCCCAGCTACAGGCATGCTGGGTAAGCGGGTAGTCAGTCCTGCGTAGAGGCCCCGCACACCAGTGTGGTTACTCTGAGATCCTAGCTGCGATGCCTTGGAGAAGACAGGTCCAAAATCTGCCACCTTTATTAGGTCATGCTCCCTCGACTGCCCCACTGGCTGGGAAAGAGCGTCCTAGTGCCGAGCAGGCAGAGGCACAGCTGGGGGACAGCCACTTACCCATCTACCCGGGTCAGGTACCGGGATCTCCCTAGACCACCCAGAGACGACAACCCATCTTCTCAGGGATCTCCAGACCACCCAGAGACGACAACCCACCTTCTCAGGGTCATACAGCCCAGGGCTTTTGGTCTTGGACTCCAGTGTGCTGCTCAGTTCTGACTCTGCCCTCGATGAACGGGGCACTCAGTGGGTTACCCCCTCCGGGCTCACTCTCTCCCATCTAGTCCAGCTACAAGAGCCTGCCCTGCCCTACACAATGGCGAGGCTTCGGTGCAGCGGGGCTGGCCGGCACAGTACGTCGGAGCACTTCAGGAACACAGATGCGCTCATTTAAAGAAAAGCAAACACAAACTGAGATGACTGATCGCCAGCTCCTGGGAGCTTATCGCACACCACACATCCCCACCGAGCAGGGAGTTTTTGTAGCTGCCTGTCATTTCCCAGAAAGCGTTCCCCTTGCCTTCAGACAGCCCCGATGCCCTCGCCTGGTATGCTGTTTGGCTAAAATCAGATGAATCCAAGAATCGAGAAGAAACAACTCTGTCGAACATGACAGGGGACGCAAGGAAAAAAAACACCTTTGGAGCCAATCCTCCACCCATCATGCATCTCTGAATGTCAAAGGTCGCTTGTCTGGGTCTCAGTTTCCCTAGATGTTATGTGCAGGGTGAGTGAGGGAAGGAGGGGTCAAGGTTCTGGGATCCTCTGGATCCGGGTTGGCACCACCCCCTTCCTGTCAGCCCCTCAGGGAGGCTGGCGGCAAGTCATTAGAACCTTCTGGAAGGTGTGACAGCTTCACAGGCTTAGGGTTCACATTCAGTGCATTTGAGAAAGGACTCACTTAATACATCCTCCCTGAGCAGCACGGCCTGCGGTGACCTCGTGGGGTGAGTGGGAGTAACACTGCGTGGCCTCTCCCTGCCTGCCTTGCTGTGCAACAGTGACCTTGACTTTGGGCCTCAGCTGCTGCGGTCTGAAAACAGGTCCAGGGACAGGTACACAGTTGGGTGCCCCACCCCCCCTAAGAGAACCTGAGGGAAATGAACCCACACATTTCTTAGACACCTACTTGGATGGAGACTCCCATAACTGCCCACGGCTTTAATTCAAGCTCTGCTATAGACCAGAGGATGGGGTTTCTCATTTGCTGTGTGCCCACAGAGAATGCCGGGTGCTGTCCTCCATAACTCTTCCATCTCCTCGTTTGAGACGGGGTCCTTCGGTGAACCTGGAGCTCAACAATTCGACAGGACCAGGGGACTCCCGCATCCCAGGGTCCATCCTGTCTCCACCTCCCCAGTGCTGGGATTGCAAGCATACATCACTGTGTACCTGACCTTCGCACCGGTGCTGGGGATTGAACTCAGGCCCCCATGCTTGCCTGACGAGCACCTTACTAGATGCGTCATCTTTCCAGCCCTCAAGGAGCTGCTAATGGAAATGCTTCTTGGCCTCGGTCTTATTTCTGATGTGCCATGAGACCACCCTCCATCTTGAGCATCAGGACATGGGAAGCGAGCGCAGGGCTGGTCACGGCACGGCCCTCCGCAGACCTTGGCACCGCCTGCGTGGGATTCTGGGGTGACAAGGATACACTCACCTGGCTCTTTTCCGGAGCCAGCTGGGGGGTCGAGAGGCCTATGGGGACAGAGTTTGAGCCCGGGAGAAGCCCACGAGGCCCACTCTTTCAGAGACAGTCTGATTGAGGAGGGATGGGAAGGGACAATTACCTTGATGGCACTCGGGTTTTAAGTAAATATAAAGAGACACTTGGCAGAAGCAAAGCCATTACCAGCAAGATGGTCCTCAGTCTTGGTGACACCAGGAGGGAACAAATCCCTCAGATTAATGTCTCTTTTTGTAAAGTGCCTTCTTTTTTTTTCCTTTTTTTTTTGAGGGAGGTTGGTTGGTGACATCCTGCTAGCTTACAAAAATGCAAATGAGATGACCCCCCCCACCACCGCGTCGTCTGTCAGACCCCTGACGGATCATGTCCCTGGCTCTCTGCCGTGTTTATTACCACTAATGACTTTCTCCTTACGATGTGGTTCTGAGACATAACCGATGGTTCTGGGAGGGATCCTATTATTTCCACACATTATTCAATTAGAGAGCTGAGCGGCTCTTTGGTGGGGGGGAGGTCAGGGCGCTACGCTCTGAAGTGGGGGAAATACTTGCCCCTTGTTTCCCACCCCAGGCTGTCACTGTGGATATCATGGAAGCTGGAAAGACGGGGTAAGGGGAGTGACTGTTGTCAATGAAGGGCATCAAAGGTGACAAATACACAGCCAGACTGATTTATCCCAGAGGTTCTGGAAACTTCTGGATGAGCAGAGGGTCCCTAGGACTCGGGGCATGGCTAGGGTATTGGCCCTGCATTTTCAACCGTCGCCCACATCAGCTGCTCTCTACAGAGCCCCTCCCGCGACCTCCACCCGTACACTGCTAGCCACTCTGCCCCCTTCACCTCCAAATCCCTTTCCCACCGTACCCATGCCTGCCTGTCGCACTGGCCCCTTGGACAGGAGGACGTATTGATTCTGGGTGGTAGATCTGTTTCTGTCTTCAATGCCACCCTTCCCCAGCGTGAGTCTGCAGCTCCATCTAAAACTAGCTGCAGGTCAGAGGCCTGCGGTGTCACCCACTCACCTGCCTTCTGACGCTCACGCAACGCAAAGCGGTGGCACCCACTTCTGTGTGGGGGATCGAGGACTTCGGCCAGACGCATGTGTCCGTTCTCGTGGATTTCATGAACTACCTTAGGCTGACAGCATCTGCTCAGTCTCCTAACGCCACCCTGAGAGCTGTCTGCATAGCATGTCTGGGCAATGAGCAAGGGGAGACATGCTATCGCTTGGTTGGCATAGAGAGGAAAGGCCTGGCAGTAACCCGTATGAGAGGAGGTCATAGCAAGGATCTGGCATCTCCAGATCCAGGGTACCAAAAGGCCTGGGGAATATTCACCACCAACTCCTAGGTAGACCACAGGCCGGGTCTCCTTTAGAGTTCTGAGTAGAAAGAAGCCATTAGCATGGGTGTCTGTCTATCAAGGAAGCATTGGCCCTGCTCCCTGTGGAGGCAGCAGATGCCCCATATCTGGCCTACATGAGATTCAGAACCTGGCCTGGACTCTGCAGGCTGCTCATCCCTGGGGTAAGCTCCAGTGCGGTGGGGCCCGAGCTCACCTTGCTCCCGGCAGACGATGGCTATCTGACCGGGAATACAGAGCGGGCATGGAAGGAGAGACGCGGGCCATAATTCGCACAGTGTCTTTGGTCCCGAGCAGAGGTTATAAGTGCCATCCACCCGCCCCCTCCAGCTTGCCCTTCCTTCGGTCTCACGCTGTCTTTCTCCCGCTTCATAAATTCTCAGCTTCGAGCCATAAAAAGTGCAATGAGTAAGCCCGGTTGGAGGAGACTGGCCATGGAGCAGGCAGCCAGCCACACTTCCCCAGAGAGCTCCAGTGGACACGGGCCAGCTCAGAGGGAGCTGGGCTCCGAGGGCCCTTTCCCGGGAGCCTGCACGGGGAGAGGGGACAGGGGGCCGCTCTCACGTCTGGCCAGGTACCGCTAGCTTCTCTGGTTCCAAGGGCCTCTTCTCTGCCTGGCCAAGTTGGGAGGGGCCTCTGGGCTCCCAGAGTTTATAGCAAGCAAATCCGAGGGGAACTAGAGCTGGTCATTCACTTGATCCAAGCATGCCTCTGGGACTGTGGTTGTGTCCACATCTGGCCTAGCCTTGGAGCCCAGGGTGTCACCAGTAGAGTGGCAGAATGAGCCTTCAATGGTCCCTGGGAGTCTAACGTTTCCAACCAGCTGTTCCTAAGCTTAACTCTTGGGGGTTCACGCGGCTAATGGTAGAGGTGGGGTTTGCACAGAAATGGAAATGTGTGTGCTTGCCAGACCTTCTGTACCGAGGAATCAAAGGTGACCCAGTGCTCAGGAGGCTGAGTCAGGAGATCACAAATCCCAGGCAACCATGGTCTTTCACAGCAAGGCTTTGTCTCTAATGCATGTGTGCATGAACCAGGCTCCAGAGAGGCTTAAACACAATCACCTCATTTCCGTACAAACAATAGCCAACTGGATCAGGCCAGGGCAGGGGTACCAGGGTGGTGGGGAGTTTTCTCCCAAGGGAGACGGTACTTGCGTGGTTGCTAGGGGCAGCCACGACTCTATCTGAGATAGAGGCAGGAAGTGAAGACACCCAGCCAGGCTTCGGGACCTGCTCCGTGGGTAGTTCGGGCACCAGCATGACCCAGATTCAGGTTGAGATGATGGACACTTGCCCCCCACATCTTATGGATCTGGGGAGGACTGGAAATGTGATGGCCACTTGAAAGGAGCCGGTGGGAGGGCGAGAATAGCCATGTATCCGCGGTGGGGATGAGATTGGGTATCTCGGAGTGGAGGGACGCACAGTGCCTCGAGGGACAGCCTGTCACACTTAGGAAAGGCACTGGGAACACGGGGCTGTTTATCATAAAATCGGTAAATAAAATAGAGTGGTTAAAATTCAGACCCCAGCTGGGAATGGGGTGGGGACAGTGGGAGTCTCCAAGGAGACGCTTTCTAAAACCTCAGGAAGGAAAAAAAAAAAAAGAAGCAGGGAGCAGGAAGTGGGACACGGAGCCTTTTCCAAAACAGGGAGATACAGATTTAGCCCTCTAATGAGGAGTGGGGTCAGGGCAGAGCGAATCCACAGCAGCGTGTCATCCTCCAGCTATGGGGACAGGTCCCGGAAACCCCGAGTGGACGTGAAGAGACGCCTGGAACCGCAGAGACAGCCTGGCTCTACATTATTTTCCACACACACACCGATGACACTTCATTCGTAATTAACCAAAGCAAGAGACTAACAGGCAAAGGAACACAGCAGAAGCCGGGCGGTGGTGGCACACGCCTTTCATCCCAGCCCTCGGAGGGGGGGGGGAGGCAGAGGCAGGCGGATCTCTGTGAGTTCGAGGCCAGCTCGGTCTACAGAGCGAGTTCCAGGACAGCCAGGGTTACAGCAGAGAAACCCTGTCTCGAAAAACAAACAAACAAACAAAAGAATAAAAAAAATTACAATGGAACAACGGGTGCACGGAGTCAAAAAGGGAAACTTGGAGCCAGCACTGTGGGGGACGGGCTGCTCGGATAACTGAGGCGGCTGAATGACAAATGGGCGGGTGGCGCGGAGCGTGGGTATGCCGGTGAAGGTGACTCGCATCCCAGCTGGACAGCTTAGGGGTCTGTCGTGGTCCTCAGAGGAGAGCGTCGTTCAACATGTAGGTGCTTTTAGAGTTCTCCAGTGAGTATCTTGGATTGTGGTTGGCTGGGCCCTGCTGAAGTTGTGGACGCTTCCCACGAGAAAGACTGGATCCGTGTATCTGCATCCCTCCCCCGCTGCAGTCCCTCCCTCGGGCATCTCTTCACCCCATCCCGCTTTGCAAACAATCCGAAGCTGAGCTCTCCACGGGCCAACAAGACAAAGTCCCGCCCCGACTCTGGGAAACTGGCTCCTCGTTCTAAGTTGTTCACATCGGTGGCCTGGCTAAACACCTTCTGCCTCTGTAGCCTCGGTCTGTGTTTGCACAAGATGGGTCTAGCAGCTTTGGTGTGATAGTTTCGTGGACATCCCCCCATGCCCCGCATCGGGAAAGATTCTGGGGTGGGGAGGGCTGTGTTTGGGGTTATAGTAAGTACAGTAGTTTGAATAAGAATGCCCCCCCCCAGACTCATATATTTGAATACTGGTTCCCAGTTGGTGGAATTGTTTGGGAAGGATTAGGAGGCGTGGCCCTGTAGGAGGAGGTGTGTCTGGGGGAGGGGCTTCGAGGCTTCCAAAACCCATGCCATTCCCAGTTAGCTCTCTTCGTCTCAAGCTTGTGGATCAGATGTCCGCTCTCAGCTACTGCTCCAGTACCAGGCCTGCCTTCCTGCCTGCCTGCAGCCATGTATCCTGCCATGATGGTCACGGTCTCAGTCTATGAAACTGCTTTCTTCTATAGGAAATCACGGTTGCTTAGCAAAGCAATAGAAAAGAAACTAAGACAGTAAGTATCTGTTGGTTTTATTGCCCATGGTGTGCAGCTGGCTAGGTGTGGACTGGTGGGATCTGACCCTGGGAGAGGGCAAAGGGCTTTCATGCTTTCCTGTTCACTCAGAGAACAAGAGGCTGGAGCCAGGTGTGGGCACATCTGCCATCTCAGTACTTAGGAGGCTAAGCAGGAGGATTACTGCCAGCTTGGGGCCAGCCTGGGCTCCATAGTGAGTTCTAGGCTAGCCTGAGCTCCATTGTGAGACCATGGGGTGGGGTTTTGGGGCGCAGTGAGATGACTCAGTGGGTAAAGCCATTTGCTGCCAATCTTGACCACCTGAGTTCAATCCTTGGGATCCAAGGAGAGAATCGATTCCTACAAATTGTCCCTTGACCTCCCCATGAATGCCCACACCCACACACCAACCCACTCCACATTAAATAAATAAATGTAAAAACTATTTTTTAAGGCAGAGAGCAGGGGATGTAAGAGTCTATACTGAATGATTCCTGGTCTCACCTGAGTGGCAGCGGGGGTTGGACCAAGACCAGAAGGTAGTGTGTACCAGAACACACACACCATGCCCTCTATGAGTCATGCAGGGCCAGGCATCTGTGCACCAAGATGAGGATTTCACCCCGAAAAAGGCAGGGTGTTGGAGGGACATCATGAGCGACAGATAGTGAGCCGGCACACGGGAATAACAGGAAGCACCGGCTGGCCTCAGAGTCACCCCTTCTGGTCTGACAGCTCCAGTCTTCAGAATAAAACATGCTCACGGCTGGAAACTCAAAGCCAGGTCTTCTGAGTCTCCTTCTAGGACCCAGGAGCCACAAGCGGCCCTCAGGACTGCGCCAGTGGGCAGAGCCAGGCTGTGGATTAAACTCACCTCATGGGGTGCCACGTGTTCCCCACCACCCCTGGTCTGACACCCAGTTCCCCCAGAGAAGGGCCTGTCATTGTTCTGATTGGACCCCCCGCCCCTCCCCATGGTCATCATGGTCCCTGAGCTCAGCTGCTCTGGTTGCAGGCAGTGTCTGTCCTCTCCGGCCACCACGGTGGGACCTGGCAGGGGAATTTCCCCAAGAGGCAGATGTGTGATGATTTGAGGAGGACTTGCAACAGCTACCTGGGAACAAGCACTCAATTAGAGCCCTCTTGCCCAAAGGCTTCTGGGAAGGGACGTTGTTGTGAATGAGGGAGACTAGCTTTCCTCCTCTACCCCCAGGGGGCTTGAGCTCCCCCAGGGGAAGCCCAGCACCCCTTCCTACCTTCCTGGGGGCTTCTGTCTCTGGCTGTGGGTGTGGCTGCTCTTAGAAGGAGACCCCCTCTCTCTGAGAGCAGCTGGCTTGAAGTTTCCCTAAGACTAGGCACGTTCTCAATACGAGAGGAATATCTGAGAACCGAATTGGTGTAGGGATGGGAAAATGAACGGCGTTCTCCTCTTTGCTTCTGAACCTCACGCTCAGAGGCTGAAACATGCAGGAAATCTTGGTCCAAGGGGGCTAGCCTTGAAGTACCAAGCTGATGTGGAACCAGGCCAAGCACAGGAAGAAAATATGCAGGTACTTCCTGCCTGCACAGGAAGTGTTAATACGAGTATCAGGGGTGGGGTACAGAGGCTCCTCTATGCTCAGCTCTACATTTCGTCCTAGCTTTGCCCCTCGGGCAGGAGGCTGAGCCCTGGCCAATGTACCCAGGGGCGGGGTTAAAGTGGGCCACGATCTTTGGCAAAGACCACAAGTAACTCAGATGAATATTTTAAAAAAATTCTTTTACATTTACGTTTAGTGTGTGTGTATGTGTGCATGTGCATGCATGCGTGTGTGTGTGCGTGTGTGTAAGTGCGAGCATGTGTATACAAGCCATGACACGAGGTCAGAACTAACTTGCAAGAGTCGGTTTTCTCCTTCTGCCGTGCGGGTCCCGGAGTTCCGACTCAGGTCCTCAGACTTGGTGGAAAGCACCTTTCTTTATCTGAGAGGCCACTCTGGTGGCCCAAGATAATTCTTAGTAGCATATCCTTCGTGACAGCGGTACGTGGGTATTCAGAATTGAGGAAATACGGTAATTCTGGAGACACAATGGTGCGGGTGGAGTGTGGAATGCAGAACCCATAATAAGAGGTTCAGAATCCTGAACAGGAGATGTTGGGGTTAGAGCCTCAAGAAAAAAAAAGGAGGATTGATGACTTTGCCTGGTGAAAAGACGGAGGTGGAGGCCAGGAGTCCGCACAGCAGGGGACTCAGAAGAGGCCATGTCTCTAGGCCTCCTTGTTCTTTGCAAACTAGTCACAAGTGGGTCAGCCGCTGATAGACAGCTTCACTGGCCAATGGGGTGCCGAGGACAGGGAAGCATAGTCTACCCCTCTTTCCTTCCCTCCCTCCTCCCCTCGAATTTATACACCTCCTGCCTCAGTTTACATCATAGCTGGGATTACAGGCATAGGTCACCAGCCCAAGCGAGGAAGAATTGCCTGTTGGGACAGAACGAAGAAGACGGAAGAGGACCTCACCCCAGCCTTGTGCAGCTGTGAACACCACTGACATCAGCAAGAACCATCCCCGTGCCCCTGGCAGAGTTGCTTGAGGGGACGAGAACTCCAGCCAGGTCAGGGGTGTGACACGGACTCGAAGCCCATCCCTGTGCCGTAGCAAAGGCTGCGCCCACTGAGAGGTCCTGCCAGTGGCTCCAGTGGGGATGTGGACCCAAGCTCAGCTGGGCCACTTTGCACAGTCGGGAGAGCCGGGCCTCTCTGTCCTCACAGGCCTGGCCATGTGCCAGGGTAGCTCTGCTCACAGAGAGCCTGGTCGGCAGAGATAAGAGCAAAGTCCCGGCCTGGACCGGCTCCTTGCTTTTGCAGGAGCTCATATTAATGGGCACCCCCCCACACACACACACACACTTCAGCCTGATGACAATTAATATCCCAGCAGGCAGAAAGTCTAAGCACAAATGTGGGTGTATGGCCGAGGGAGATGGCTGGATGGGTGGAGTATCTTGTTCATTAGGGATCTTCCTTCCCGCAGCAGGAGCTTGCAGCCCGTCCATCCTTGTGCCTCTGCCGGGGCCCTACAAGCTGGGGGGTGGGGGATGGTAACAGACAGGGAAGTCCTGGGTGGCTAAGAGGTCTCTTTCTCATGTAGCCTGAACTGGTTTCCGACTCTGTAGACAATCGTGATGTTGAGCTTCTGCTCCTCTTGCTCTGCCTCTCCTAGGTGTCGAGATTATAAGTGGGTACCACCACGCCCAATTTATGTGGTGTTGAAGTTACTGAACTCAGGACTCATGCATGCTAGGCAAGCGCTGGGCCAGTTGAGCCACACCCCCTGCCCAGAACCAATAGAAACACAGTACACTCTGGTCTCCTCTTTGGACTTCTACATTCTGCCTGGAGATGGGAGGCTGCGTAGTAGGGGTGAGGATGGTCAGATGCTTTTGTGCTCAGCCTCAGTTTACTAGATGAGTACCAGGAGGCACAGGTTCAAGGACAGTATCATGATTGTACCTCACTGGCACACAGCTCCTGTCTCAGTGTACATACCACACAGCGACATCTTGCGCAGGAACAGGCTCCTGCCACACAGGTGGGTTCTACGCTGAACATTTGGCTCAGTCTTACTCACCCACGGCTCTGATGGCTTCTTAGTGTCTTAGTCCCCAGAGTGATTTTGGGAAGACCGGCAGAATGGGCATTCCCTGAGTTGCAAGTCACTCAGAACCACAGGCCCCATCCCAGACCTGCAGGATCAGAGTCCGTATTTTAGCGAGGCACACAGCTTTGGCTTAGCAAACACTAGAGGAGGCGGAGTACAATTTGGGGGGGGAGACCCAGAAAGCAGAGAGAGCCAGCCAGTAATGTCAAAGGGGGCTGGCTCCATGGCAGCACGCTTGCCTAGAATCCGCCAGTGAGGGACTGGGGTGTGGCTCGGGAGAGTGCTTACCCAGAATCCATCAGGGATTGGGTAGGGCGTGGCTCACAGTAGAGAACCTACCTGGAGGTAAGGGGCTGAGGGCTTGGCTTGGCTTGTTTGCCCAGAACTTACCTTATAAGAGTCTGGGCGTATGGCTCAGGAATGGGGCGCCTGCTTAACGCCCCATGAGCTCTGGGTTTAATCTCCAGGGCAGAAAGACGAGGTGGGGGAGAAAGGGTAAGCACGGAGTGTGAGGGTACAGCCAGAGAGAAGCCAACCCCCTCCCCCGAGACTGTCCCTGGAGACCCTCTGTCTGCCCCATGCCGTGGGGGCCCTGGCTGTCTGTTCCCGGTGGGCAGCGGCCCAGCCTGGCAGCCCCAGGACCCAGACACAGGTCCCTCCTTGCTCACGGCCCTGTTCCTGCACGGAACTTTCAGGATCCCCAGGCTGGGGGGAGACCCTGCACCTCAATTGCTCCTATCGCGCTGGCTGCAGGAAGAGAATAGCTTTCAGCTCAATTACCCCGGCATTGCAATATCATAACGCTCCAATGAGGCTTTTTAACCAAAAACAAAAAAGCCGTGTCTGCTGTGGGCCAGCGGTGAAGATCAGCCGTGCAGAAGGGACGGACCTGCCCGGCTGACGGCCCCTACTGGGCCCTGCGGATTACGGTACCAGAAGGGACTGGTTCTGCGCACCGGGTAGATCCAGGTGCTCAGAATTTACCAACGTATACCCTACTCTTGTTCATTGGCTCCTGGGATAGGAATGACCTATGACCTTTGTTGGGGTAAGAACACTGAAACCCAAGTCCCAAGAGGCCCCACGGGGTGATGCGGCTCAGAATTTTTGTCCTATCTCAATGCTGGATGCCATCTCCTCCTGGGTATGAGAGTGCTACCCAGATTCCTTGTCTTGGCGTTGGTCAGTCAGGACCAGGAGCTCAGCCCTACATTGGATCCACTGGCCCCTCTCTTTACAGCCGTAGCTAAAACTATCACCCTACTTTCCAGATGGGTAAGTAGAGGCAAGATGAAAGACCCAAAGACATGGGAAAATTTCAGTGCTGTGAGAGGGAGTCACCAGCAAAATTGGCTCCTCTACTCCATAGGAGTTGACTTAGTTCCTGTTCTATGACTGTGAAGAGACCCGTGACCGAGGCCACTCTGAAAAGGAGGAAAACGTGTAACTGGGGGCTCCCTTACAGTTTCAGAGGTTTAGGTCATTATCATCATGGCAGGGAGCATGGCCGCACACCTGGTACTGGAACGGTAGCTGAGAGCTGCATACATCTGCATCCCCAGGCCACAGTGAGAGAGAGAGCTGGGCTTGGCATGGACTTTTGAAACCTCACAGCCCACCCCTAGTGACGCACTCCCTCCAAAAAGGCCACACCCACTCCAATCAAACCACACCTCCTTCTTAAGTAGTGCCAATCCTGATGACCAAGCATCAAATGTATGGGCCTATGGGGGCCATTCCAATTCAAACCACCACACAGGGCGCATGCAAGGGTCTCCAAGCCCCTCCCCGACTTCTAGAACATTCACTGCGGCCAGGTGAGGCCTGGGGGTGCTATACATCTTGAGAGCTATACATCGACAGGAACCCTTTGTAGGTCTGAGACCGTCCCCATTCTAAGATGAGAAAGATGGGGGGCTAGCCAAGGTGAACTGCCGGCCTGGTGGCTTTGGCTGGGAATTCCCAGCAGACCTGTGCCAAGTGGGGTGACTAATTCTCCTCTGCCTCCTTCACAGGGGACATTCCTAAGTATTGCCGGTCAGAGAGGCGCGGGGTCCACGTGACCACTGCTTTTTTCTTAGCAGACGCAAGACCGAAGGCTCTGGCCGTAAGCCGCGCAGGCTGTGTGAATCCTCAGAGAGGCACACAGTCCACACGTGTCTCAGGCACTTTATGCCATGTTATAAAGAGGAAGCCAGCCACTCTCCCAATCAGCCGAGCCTCGTCTGCCTGGCCAGCACACTGCTAATGGCCTTGCTGGCCACGTCCCCTCCCTCCGCCCTCTACCCTCCTGCTGGCTGCAGCCGATTTGCTCCTGATTTAATGCTCCGGGGCACTGACCTGTGAGGGAGACACTGGGACAGAAGGAGGCCGGGCGGACGCCCAATGAGGTGTGTGCAAACGTGCGTGCTGGTGTGGGCATGGCCGTCTCTCCGGGAACATACTGCCTGACCAGGCCAGGGGAAAAGTCCTAAGGAGGGTTTGGGGGGCCCCAGCCCTTACATCCTGGCTATCTATCCCTGAAGGTTTTCTGAGGATCCCAGGCATGGTCCCCGGATGTAACATGAGCACCTCCATTGCCCGGCCCAACGATCCGCAAGAAGCAGAAACTGGCTCTAGATGTCAGCTGTGTGATACGAGTGGGTGCAAGTCCCCCTCTTAGAAATGGGAATAACCCTAAGCCTACTGCTGACTCAGGTGACGATTACCTCCAAGAGGTCCACACAATAAACAGGCTAATGGCAGAACCTGTAGAGGGTAAGGTCCTTAGGTTATTGGAGGTACAGACTCTAAGAAGCTTGGATGAACCCCGCTTCTTCCTGGTTCTACATATAATACCTTGCTCCCACCCCTGGCATCTGCCATGTGCCAGGAGGTAATGCAGACCAAGGGGCAGTCCTTGACAAGCCCGAAGCACACGATGTGGACACTGCTCTCCCAATGCTATCAGCACAAGAATGCTCTCTTTACTGCATGGGGGCTCACGGCTGGCACTTCTCTGTAGCGACCCGAAGCTGACTGATACCCCCCCATGCCATCGGCTGTGACAAGAACACGGGTGAACGAGGAGCATCCTTCATCCTCATGACTCTCATTGCCAGAGCTACCCAGGACTCCTAGACTTGGTCCTTGCGGATGATAAGACAGACGCACTGTCTTCAATCAGCTGGTGAGTCCCCATACCCCATGTGTGAGACAAGCCGTAGGAACAGGGGCTGGGCGGAAAGTCTATGAAGCCATGGTCAGTGTACCTTCTTCCACAAAGGAAGGACCCTGTGGGCGGGAGCCTTTCCATCTCTGGGGTCTCTACAGCAACACGATGCCGATGGGGAAGCCAGCAGGAAGGGGGCCCAACCCCTGCAGGAGGGGCCCTGTGCAGTCTGCCCGGCAGTTTCTACCGTTTCCCCGAGGGCTGCTACAGACAGTGCCGACCTGCCAATCTACAGCTGCTGTGCCCAGCTCTGCCGCCCAGGGGAAGGTATACTTGGGATCACAGCCCCTGCAAGGGAGACCAGGGCTCGGGAGCCAGGGCAGGCGGCACGGAGTGGGGCCAGCGTCGTGGGAATTCCAGCACTGGACTGCTCAACTGCCCACCCCGCCCCTCCCTCAGTAGCCTGTGACATAAACTCTAGGTGGTGGCGACTTGGTCCTTAGGTCCTATGTCTCCACTTACGTTTTAAAAGGTGTCATTGTGAGCCAGGAGTAACCTTACCAGTGTCTCTTAGAGGCTAGGCACTGTCTCATCTCCTTCCCTCCTTCCTGCTATTCCGCCTTCTGAGCACCCCTGTACCCCATCACTACGGCTGCTGTAACAAACGATTACATACTTAGTGACCTAATGTACCACCAACGTATCGCCTCTGAGTTCCGGAGTTCAGAGACCCAGAGCGGGTGGGTCCGGCTGGGCTAAAATCCAAGTGTGGACGGGATGCTCTGAGGGCCTCGGGAGCTCTCGGCACCACCTCCCGGATCCTGATACGCTTGCATCTCACGGTTCCTGGCTGCATTCACCTTTTTTTTTTTTTTTTTTAAATGTATGTCTTCAATCATTATACAAGGTACTAGGCATCACTATGGTATTTTGACACTTCCATCTTTAAAGCCAGCAGCAGCATGGCACCCCTGCCTTATCTTCTACAGACCACATGGGGCCAGCCCATCAGCAAAACCCTTTGGCCGGGTGAGGTACAACAAAGTCACCGGGTGGGAGTTCTCATTTTTTGTTTTTGCCTACCACATCCTTAAGCGATGCCTGCTCTTTTGAATGGGGCATGCTCCCCTTCACCACCGCAGCCAGTTCTGAACCGATGTTGAGACCAGGCTTCGGGGCTAGAGCATACCAGGGACAGAGACAGATTCATTCACGTCCGTCCTCCTCCCCCATCCCCCAACACGTGGGGGTATATGAGTGTGGGAGGGGGGACATGGTGGGGGTGTTAGGCAAGCAACCCAAGGCCCTGCCCACTCCGTCTCCACCGGGAACAGCCAGGCTGCTGCCCATCCCGGGGACCCCTACTCGGACGGATCAGCTGCACGGGGAATGAAGGAGCGAGCCCCTATACCCGCCTCTGCCTTGCACCAGGGACTCCCTGCACCAGCCTCGTGCCGGGCGGCAGTCACCAGGCTCTCCCAGGCCCCACACTTCAGGATTTATTTCCTCAGCTACTGGCACCGCCCCGGTCGCCTGCGGCCCCGTTGGAAATGTCTGTAATCGCGGTACACTTTAGACATTACTTCCACACCATTTAGGGTCTTCCGCCCCAGTGGCTGCTGAGGCATCGTCTCCGTCTCTGGGGCTGTGGTCGGTACGATTCTTTTAGGGTTTGCTAGCCCCTGGGTTTGGAAGACCTGATGGTTTCTGGGTAGGAGGAGGGTGCAGGGGGAGGGGGGGAAGGCAAGGCGCAAGACAATGCGTTACAAGAATTAATTCTTCTGTCCTCCACCTGCCCCAGCTCTGACCAGCAAAGAAAAAGAAAATCCATTCCAACCTCTGAGAAACCTTTAAAGATTTTTGTGTGTTCTCATGTGGGCCAGAGATCAGGCTGCCGATACGAACTGCAACTTTGAAGGAGCCGGAAGACGCTGAATACGATAAAGTCACCTCAAAGAATCCTTCCCTAACTGCATGCCCCACCCCTTTCCACCTCCAGACTCGGGGGAGCGGTTCTCTAGAGACAGCAATCCCCAACAACTGACCCCAAACCCTGAGCGGATGCCTACAGGCACAAGACACATGGAGACCGGTCTTGGCACAGCAAAAAGCAGTGAGAGCTGGGATTAGCTGTGTGACCTTGGACATGTTGCTTGTCCTCTCTGGGTTTCCCTGACCGTATCACTGGGCGTCTACTGCAAACCAGTTTCCAGGACTGCTCTGGGGCTTTGTTTTCTCTTAACCCTTTCTCTTTATCTCTTTCACTCCATCCGTTTCCCACCCAGCTCAATGCACCCGAAGAGGTGGCCGACACGTCACCCCTCAGTGCCCACTGGACTCACAGACAGCAAACGTTCCAGGGCACAGCCCCTGATACTGTACCCAGCATTCACGTTTCACTCCTGTTCTGGGGACTCCTCTCCCCGTCGTGAATTAGCGGTGGCCTCCCAGAGGGGGCTCGGCTGCCTGCTCCTGGGGCTTGGGCGATAATTGAAGCCCGCGACGTGGTGACACACGCCTGTGATTTCAGTACTCGCAAGGCTGAGGCGGGCAGATTTTGAGTCCGAGGCTAGGACGGGATATATAAGACCCTATCTAAAGCAAAAACAAACCCTAGTAGGTGTACACACAGACATCAAGGTCACCCAGGGAGAGGAGAAGACGCAGGAGAGCTACAAGGTGCTGGCCAGGCCTGCTTCCTGATCGGCCCGAAAGCCGTTGTGGCATCTCCACACAGCTGCTTCAGCAACGCATCGGCTCAGAACAGCCATCACGTGACTGCACCACTCACGCCAGATGGCTTTGCACTCAGAGTCTCTCTGTCTCGGATGCCTACTGAGTTGGCCCTGTGTTTGTTGCTATAACCAAACAGTGGAGGGTGGAACCATTAGACAGGAAAAAGGTTGTTTGGGCTCACGGTTCTGGCCCAAGGTCAAAAGCCCACTTGTGGTGGTGGTCTCTTGGGTCTACACAGGGCTCCTGAGGAGACACAGCAGCATGCATACCTGTGAGTGTGTGTGTGTGTGTGTGTGTGCGCGCGCGCGTGTGTATACATGTGTGTGCCTGTGTGTGCGCGCACACGTGTGTGCGTGTGTGTATGCACATCTGTGTGTGCGTGTGTATGTGTGTGCGTATGTGTGCTTGTGTGTGTCTGTGTGCGTGTATGCACATGTGTGTACATGTGTGTGTGTACATGTGTATGTGTGTGTATATGTGTGTGAGTGTGTATGTGTGTGTCTATGTGTGTGCATGTGTATGTGTGCTTGTGTGTGTGTCTGTGTGTATGTGTGTGTATATGTGTATGTGTGTGCACGTGTGTGTACATGTGTATGTGTATGTGTGTCTGTGTGTATGTGTATGTGTATGTGTGTGCACATGTGTGTGTGTATGTGTGTGTATGTGCGTGCGCGTGTATGTGTGTCTGTGTCTGTGTGCGTATGTCTCCTCTTCTGTCCTGTTCCTGAGAAGCCACAAGGTCTGGCTCTACCTTGATGACCCCACAGAAGCTCACTACCTCCCAAGTCCCTGTTCAAATGCCGTTAGCACTTAGGGTCCCCTCTGGCTCTCTTCCCGTGGAGACTACGTTTCAAGTGTCAGCTTTGGGGGAGGCTATCTTCTGTGGGGTACAGACCCGGCATGAGCAGTCCTACTCAGTGGAGTTATGACAAGAGGATGAGCAACATGGCCACATGAGCGATGGCACCCCTTTCTGGTCAGGAGGGCCTCCCTGACTTGCTGAGGGAGCCTGCCTGAGTTTATGGGGAGGCGGCCATGACAGGAGAGCCTGCCTACAGCCCAGGCCAGAACCACCCAACGGAAAGGCGGGGTCAAAGTCAGGAGGCAGAGTCCAGCCGGGCTGGAAGCAGGAGTGGAGGCCAGTGCGGAAGCACACCCGAGGTCAGGGCAAGAGCTGGGGGCCACAGCCGAAGGCAAGAGATGGCTGAGATCAGCCCCTGGGGTGCACTGTTCTAGGGAGGACAGGTTTGGACAGTTGACGGAGGTCCCGCTGCCTGCCTGGAGGTTGCATCTCAGAGAGGGCACAGATGAGCAGAATCTGGGCTTTTGGAAAATGACCACGCGGTCAGGAAGGACAGACGCAACCATGTCTGCCCACCCATCGCCGCTTACAGCCTTACGCCCATGTAGCTTTTCGGAGACTCGGTGGTGCGTGAAGCCGGAAACTGCAGCTGGGCTACCCTCGGGGTTACAGAGAGAAGGGGCCTCTGTGGCGGCTTCCTCTCTCCAGGGCAGGCCTCAGAGAGGAGACCAGCCCGAGCCTCTGCCCTCTTCCACAAGGACGTGACCTGGCCCGCAGCGCTCCCCAGCCCCTGCGCTGGGGAGGAGGGCTGCCGATGGATGATGGCGGGAGCAAGCAAGGGATTATTCTATCGTACCTAGTGATTATTCCCTGTGGTATTATCTCATCTGGAGGGAAGAGCGGGCTTTTTAATAGACGGACAGGCAGCTTCCACTTAAGGTTATTATAAAGAGAGAAAAGCCCGGTCCCTCCCCGTTTCTAGCAAGCACCACAAAGTTACAAAGTAATTAAAGGCTGCTGGGAAATCAGAGAAATTATACTAATTCCAGCTGCAGAAAGCCTGCGAGAGTGCTGTCCCCTCCTGGTAGGAAACAAGGAGGGTCAGGCAACCGGCAAAACCATCAAAACAGCCCATTGTGCCGTGGGGCTCAATGTCACGGGGCTGCGGGCCTGTCCCTGAGCTGTTTTGACAATACTTGTTAGGATAAGTGGAAGCCAAGGGCTGAGACTAAGTCCCCGCGTCCCAGGGGACGGGAGAAACGTGGCACGCTGGAGTTTCGTCCGGCATGCTCTGCACCTGCACCCTGTACCTCCGAGACAAAGCCCCGGGCCTCAACTCTGGCATCTGGGGACGTCACCGCCTCACCCTGGCTGGGGACACAGAGCATGCGTCTGGCCCAGGAATGGGCTTCAGGACACAGGTTCTCAAAGTTGCTTCCCTGAGACTCTTCTTCGATTAGCTTGGGTCCCCAAAGCTTTGCCCCCCGACCAAGTAGCCTTGAGCAAGACTTTGACCCTCTGCGGGAGTGCCGGCCACCTACAGGGTGTGGGAGGATGGGCTGTCACCCTGAGGGCCACAGGGCATATTCCAGTAACTTCTTCATGGACGTGGCCATTTTCTCCCTGCCGTGTCTTTGTGTGTGTGTGCCATTTCACTTTGGTGAGGTCTTATATTCACGTGTCCGGTTTTATATTTACGTGTCCACGCGAACATGCGCTGTGTGGATTCAAGGCAGGAAGACGGTGTCGGATCCCCTGGACCTGGAGTCACGCGTGGTTGTCTGCTGTCTGATGTGCCTGCTGAGAACCAAACTCAAAGCCAAGTACTCTGAACCGCCGAGCCTCCCGCCAATCTGAAACCTTGGATATTTTAAAAACATATTATTTAATGGGGGGTGGGTACACACTCGGCCTGGCGCTGACAGAGGATAACTTCGAAGTTGGTGCCTTTCTTCCACCTTTACAGGGATTCTGGGCATCGCACTCGGGGGTCTCGGGACAGATATGCTCGGCAAGTGTCTTTACCCACCCGCCAATCTCGCCAGCGCCTTCTGCGCCGTCTTCACATGTGTGTGAGCGCACGCGTCATGTATGCGTAGGCACACGTGTGTGGGGCCTGTGCACCTGTGTATGTGCACATGGAGGCCTCAGGCTGACCTGGGGAATCCTCTCCCGTCAATCCGCCACCTCACGGAGGCAGGGCCTCTTGCACCCAGAGCTCACCGATTGTCTGGTCTCTTTGGCTTGCCCCGGGGTCCCCCGTTTCTACCTGGGCCGCCACACCCTCTCAGCGCTTCCATGGGCTCTGAGGACTCACACGCTGCCCTTCACGCCCGTACGGCCAGCCCTGCTCGGGGCTGCGTATTTTCTACGTTTTCCATCTCCTACGGGACTGTCAGCTTCTAACCACTGAGCCCCGACACCCGCCGACCAAAGGCAATGGGGTCCACGTGGAGAGTCCTCTCCATTTCCAGGAAACCTATTGGGTTCTCCAGGGACACGATCAGAGTTCTAGTCAAAGGCCACCCTTGCACCTCCACTGAACTTTCACATCAGCTTTATAGACGAAGTCACTGAGGCTAAGATTGGCTCCCAGACCACTCCGTTTGCAGTAAGAACTCGCGTGTGTGACTCTATCATAGGGCACCCCAACGGGGAACCCAGGCTCTGTGTCACAGGCAGACATGGGCTCCCCTGATGCAGAATGGTCTACACCGTCCCTGGTTGTAGCGTCCTGAGACCCAGGATTTCCTAAGACCCAGCACTGCCCAGGTCTTCCACTGCGGGAGAAGCAAGGCTGGAGGCCCCGTGTGAGAGGGGAGGAGACCACTAAAGAGACAGGGAGCCACGCTGTAACAGCTGGACTCCGGGGACACCGGGCATCGGGCTGCAGCCATCCCTTGCTTCCGATTCAAGAGCCGTTACTGAATAGGGAAGAGGTAATGCAAAGCGACCTGGCGCCCTCCTCCCCTGCTTCCGGCTCTCCGCACAGGGCTTCCAGTCACTGCCCAGAGACTCCCAGCTAGAACTGACAAAGAAATTGTTGCCATTAAGAACATCATTGTCCCTAAAACCAAATAGTCATTTTAATGGCATCTGGCTCCCTTCATCTCGTGGTGTCCTCTCTCCTGGTGTGTGGGGGTGCAGGGAGGGTACCTATGAGGGTACCCGGCCATACTGCATATACATGAGGGAGGAGCTGTTACATGGGACTTAGGGGATTGAGGTCCTCGACTTCACTTCCCTGGAGAGAGCAAGGAGGAACCTCTGTGTGTACAGCTGGATCAAGCTCCCTGGGCTCAGCTCTGGGGCCCTCTGTTGTCCTTCTTGGTAAAAGACACAGGAGGAGGTGGCTAGAGAAAGATGGGGGGCAAGCCCATGGGGGAGAAGGTCACCTGCTTCTCACCTACACTGTTACCTGACAGCTGGAATAGCAGCAGCCTGGGGGCACCTACTAGCCCATGAGCCCAAGGGGCATCACAAGGGCTGTGGCTCGGTCCCTCTCGGGGGGCACTCCAGTGCGGCGGGGCCTTACTGCACAGAGCTGGTAGTAGGCTCTGGGTGAAGTCGCCTCTAGATCCTGTTGACCTGTGCACGGAGTAGCAAGACAGCTTGACCTCTTTGGGGGTCAAGCCAAAACCCAGGCACGGTGTTCCCTGCCCCTCCCCTGCTCCTGCTCCGGCTTCATCGGGTCTCGCCCCTGCAGCCTGCAACCAACCACAAGCGGGCAACAGAAAAGCGCGCACACAGAGAGATGCTGTGAGCGGGCGGTGTTAAAAGTCCTCGTGGGGTGGGGCCCTGCTGGAGACGGGGGGGGGGGGGGGGGGGGGGCGCCAGACCGAGCGAGTTCACAGAAGGACGTTGCAGACACCGGGTGTTGCCCGAGTGACTTCTCTCGGGGATCTGGAGCAAAGTCAGCAGGCACGTTCATCTTGGCCTCAGGTTCCCTCATCTATAAATGTGAACCTCAAGTCCTCTCTCGCTCAGCGCTGTCGGCGCTGTTGTGCGTGCGCACGTGCACACCCGCGTGTATGCACACGCCACGGCACGTGTATGGGGACAGCCCCGGGTGTCCGTCCTCACCTTCTACCTTGTGACGGGGTCTCTTTGTTGTTAGCCGCCACAGACACCAAGGCGAGCTGTCCCACAAACTTCTGGGGCTTCTGCCTTCATCTCACTGAAGGAGGACTGGATTACGGGAGTATCCTACCATGCCAGCTTTACGTGGGTTCTCGGGATTCGAACTCGGGTCCTTAGGTTTGCACGGCAAGTCCTTTACTCACAGAGCCTTCTGTCTCCCAAGACCCAGATACCCAGATGAGAGTATTTAAATGACCTCCTCTGTCTATCTCTGTCTCTCTCTCTCTGTCTCTCTCTCTCACACTGACCTCCTCTGTCGCTCTGTCTCTGTTTCTCTCTCTCTCTCTCTGTCTCTCTCTCTCACACTGACCTCCTCTGTCTCTGTCTCTGTTTCTCTGTCTCTCTCTCTCTGTCTCTCTCTCTCACACTGACCTCCTCTGTCTCTCTGTCTCTGTCTCTGTTTCTCTCTCTCTCTCTGTCTCTCTCTCTCACACTGACCTCTGTCTCTCTGTCTCTGTCTCTATTTCTCTCTCTCTCTGTCTCTCTCTCACACTGACCTCCTCTGTCTCTCTGTCTCTGTCTCTGTCTCTATTTCTCTGTCTCTATTTCTCTCTCTCTCTCTCTCTCTCACTGACCTCCTCTGTCTCTCTGTCTCTCTTTCTCTCTCTGTCTCTCTCTCACACTGACCTCCTCTGTCTCTCTGTCTCTCTTTCTCTGTCTCTGTCTCTCTCTCTCTCTCACACACACACACACACACACCTCCTTGGGACAGGTGGTAGCTGGATGCACAAGGGGCATCTCTACTGCCAACCCAGTGCTTGCTGCCCTGGCCGCCCTGGCGCCCCTGGCTGTCCTGCCCCCCCTCTCCCCCGCTGTGGTATGCACCTCTGGTCAGCAAGGGAGTCCCAGGATCTGTCATTGTGCCGACAGAGGGAAGAGACCCAAGCCATGAGTGAGAGCGTGGGCGAGAGCTACGGGGCATAGAGACATCGAGGGCTGTCGTCTTGGGGAGCCGGCTGCCCCACTGTGGCCGACAGAGTCCCAGGGCAAGATGATTTATGGCTCCCTCTCTCCCAGATCAATAGGCCACTGGTTACAGATGCAGAGGGGGCCCGCAGGCACCGTGGCCCCGACATATGAATTAACACAGCCTGTCAAGGGGCCGCCTTCCCTGGAGTGGGGGGGGAGATGACACTGTCGTGAGTAAAGCCGACACCTCGGAGGGGGTGGCAGCACGTGCCCGGGGGGAGCCCCACCATCACCTCTCCTGCAACCTGAGGGTGCAGTTCATAAATCATTCACCGCTAACTCGCACGCGGAAGGCACGGAGGACATCTGGGGTACTAAGGAGTTGGCCTCCTCGCCTCTGCACACGCTCTGGGCGCATACGGTCACCGCCTCGTGACTCCCTACTTGTTACAGCATGGAGATTCTGAGATCCGGGGGGCTGGCGAGCACCAAAGGCTGCCGGCTTAGAACAAAAGTATCTTGGTAACGCAGGAGGAAATGAGGTGTGGGGTATGAGTGGGTCCCCCGTCCCAGGTCAATGCCGTGCCTGCTGCTCCTCCTCACGTCTGGATGAGAACGATGAAGGAACCTCACCCTTGGGAAGATGTTCTGCCTGGCAACGTCCCTGTATAAACTCGCCTTCTATCTTCACGAGCGCCACCAGCCAGAGAACGGCATGGCTCTACCCACTGTGAGGTCCACCCGTGGCGAGACACTCACTGGGCGTCACGCACCTGCCAGGCCTTGGGTTGGTGCTCGGCAGACCCCGGTGATCAAGCCTTATCCTTGCTCCTACTGGTGGAGATAGACATGCAGGTGGTGACGGTCACAGCCATAGCCACATGCCGTGCCAGACGCGTGTTCGTCCCCGTCCCCACGCTCAGCGCTTTGCACGCCTACTGTCATTTCCTTGGGTTGCCGCAAGAATGTCTGTAAAGAGGGCGTTAGGTGCTTCCACGCTATAGGTGGGAGAGAAGCCGCTGGCCCAAACTGATAAGACCAAGTCTGGCTCCTCCTCAAGGTCTCTCTCCTAAGGCTAGTTCTGAGCCTTTCTGTTCTCAGCCCCACATCTGGAACGGGAACAGCCAGCCACAGTGACCATCCTGCAGGGCAGCACGTTTCCAGTGTGATGGTTTGAACGAGAATCGCCCCTACAGGTTCATATACTTGAATGGTTGCTTCCCGGTCGGTGGAACTGTTTGGGAAGGATTGGGAGGCGTGGCCTTGTTGGAGGGGGTGTGGCCTTGTTGGAGGGGGTGTGGCCTTGTTGGAGGGGGTGTGGCCTTGTTGGAGGGGGTGTGGCCTTGTTGGAGGGGGTGTGGCCTTGTTGGAGGGGTGTGGCCTTGTTGGAGGGGTGTGTGGCCTTGTTGGAGGGGTGTGTGGCCTTGTTGGAGGGGGTGTGGCCTTGTTGGAGGGGTGTGTGGCCTTGTTGGAGGAGGTGCGTCACTAGGCATGGGCTTTCAGGTTTCAAAAGCCTACGCCAGTCCCAGTTAGCCGCTCTCTCTGCCTCTGCCTTGTGAATCAGGGTATAAGCCTTCGCCTCCTCCTCCAGCGCCAAGCCTGCCTGCTGCCGCGCTCCCTGCCGTGATGGTTATGGACTCACCTTACTGCCTTGGTTACTTTTCTATTGCTGTGCTAAGATATCGCGGCCAAGACAATTCATGGAGGAAAGCTTTCCACGGGGGCTTACGGTTTTGGAAGGTAAGTCCATGATCACCACGAGTTGCCTCGCTGTGGCGTCTTATATGGAGTCTTATCACAGCAATGGAAGAGCAATTAGGACAGGTTTCACCGGCCGATGGCCACCTCTCTGTCCCATTTACGCACAAGGTCCAGGCGGTGAGCGGTGATCCCCTGTCCTTAGCAAGTGACAGACCAGGAGCCCAGCAGGACCCCAGGACCCCAGACCTCCTTGAACCCCCCCTTACCTCCTCCTAGCCGCTTCACTTTACAACGGGTCACCTAAAGCCGCAGCTGACAGAGATCTCTGTGGGACCCAAGTGCCACAGAGACCTGGGCAGGGCTCAGGGTCCTACTTCCAGCCTGGTTTTGGCATCGTTTGTCTCTTTGAGGTAGCCTGGGGACTTGCAAGGGACCTATACTCCTAGCTCCCAGCCACCATCTTGCCTCAGCAGGGCCTCCGATCCGGGGTAGGATTTGCCTTCTTCGGGAAATTTCCATACATAAAAAAAGATACCAAAAGGTTCCAGGAAATACACGGTTCCTAGTCACCAACTCTAATGAACTCCTATGCATGCTAATAGAGCCTAGTACGTATTCCCCACCTGCTTCCGTTAGGCCACACACACAAAGCCTGGGTGGGACTCACAGGCTTCTCCCTTTATGAAATGCCCTTCCCTGAGGATGAAGAAGACCTCAGACTTCCTCAGCAGCATTCAGGACAAGAACTTCCCCTGCCTACGTTATTAGCATAGGTCTGACGTTCCTGCGAGATGGAGGCTGTCATTTGTCTTCTAGAGACGACAGTGGTCCAAGCTGGGCACCAAGGTGGTGCATGCCTGTAGTCCTAGCTATTTGGGAGTCCGAGGCTCCCAGGAGAACCGTGTGTTCAAGGCCAGCCTGGGTCGGCTGGTGAGGCCGTCTCAAAAGAAGACATAAAAGAGGGCTGGCTTTATGTGTGTGTGTGTGGCTCAGCGTTAGAGCATTTGCTTAGCGGGTACAAAGCCCTTTTAATCAGACAGACAGACAGACAGTCGGATGGATAGACAGACAGAGACATTGGGCGGGGTGGGGCGGGTGAGAGAATGGACATGAAGAGAGAGGGTGAGCCACTCAACAGCAGCGTAGCCGGGAAGCGGGGAAATCCGCTTCACTCCCCTGGTGTCCGAGTCATCTAAGAATCCTGGACCCCGCTCAGTAGCCGTTCAACAAATGTTTGTTCTGTTCACGCTGCAGATCAGGCTGCGCAGAGCCCACCTGGGCTTTGAAGGCTCAGTTGAGTCTTGGATGCGTTAGAAAAGTATGTGTGAGCACAGAGAAAAGACGGGCAGGCAGACCGTAGGTACCGAGCGAGCCCGCTGGCTGACGGGAGGGTTCCTCTGAGTGAGGTAGAAGGTACACTGCGCCCAGATGGGCAGAAGCCGGAGATGCCCAGCTTAGGAGGCTGTGCTCGTGCGAACGGCAAGGACGTGGTGTCCCTGAGACTCTCGATGGCTTGTCCCAGAAGCCACTAGTCCTTCCTGACTTCTAACCTTCCACCTACTCCCCCTGCCTAAGTACTCCAGCGTCAGGGTCACCTCCCCCCAGCATCCCCTGGGACTGAGGACTGGCCTGCAGAGAGGAGCAGGCTGGGTAGAGCTGAAGGTCAGCAAGGCAGACCGGGCCCCCTTGCCGAGGTAGTGGAGCAGTACCGCTGGGCACAGACGCAGGCAAACACGTTTGAGCAAATTGGCAGGCCATAAAAGTCTATTACAGCAAATCAAACAGCAGTCAGCGTGACAGCCATTAGGCTGAAATGAATACACGGGGGCTTAATGAGGTCTGTCGAAGCTGGCTTGGTGAATTAAGTTGCCAATTCTAGCCAGATTTCCCTTTTCTTTACGGACTTGAAAGCATCCGAGCTCCCTCGTTAGAGCTTCGACAAGTGAATTGCAGGGCCTTTTGCCCTGATAAAATGGATAATTACACGGAGAGCCGCTTAGCGAAGGGAGGAGGGTGGGCAGGAAGGGAGACGGCACAAACAAACGCAAACATGCACCTGTGTGCTTTCTCCTCCAAGAGAAGCTGACCCTAAGAGGCACCAGGGACCGAGCTGGGCCGACGGGGGTGGGATTTGGGCTCTGGCTTTAGTGCCTTCCACCCCACGCTTCCCGACCTCAGGGACAGAGGGCATCAGGAAGGGCTGAAGGGTCCCAGCCTAAACAGCTGCTCTCGGCACCTCTCGGAACCCCTCATGGTCACCCCGTGAAGTTCTCCAAACCTGGCCGGGCTCACCGTCACCGGCTTGCAGATTCCGAGCCTCCCCAGTGTGGTGGCACGGCGAGCACCGGGACCCAGACACAAGATCAGACCTCTAGGCCAGCTCTCCTTCATCTACTGAGGCAGAATCTTAGGGGCTGGGATAATACCTCTCCCAGGAAATTCTGATAGGGCACTGGGGGATTTCCCCCCTGGCTCGTCCCATTTCTAACACACAGCGCTAGGTGTCTGGAGGTGCATGTCCCTTCCGCTTCTGCGTGTGTACCTCCGTGCATGGGGAGCTCGGTACATCCTTGGCAAGGCAGAAGAGTGATTCTGTGCAAGCATCACAGCCATGCTGTTCATGCTGTCCTGTCCACACAGGGCCAGGGTTCGGGGCACTGAGGTCAGGAAGGTACGGGGTTTGTACAGTGGCTTAAATGCTCATACGGGAGTTGAATACTGGATGGAGGTAGTTTCGGAATTTTTTTCAGCATCCCTAAGGTACGAGGAAGTCCTGTGAAATAGAGAGCAACCCCTGCTGGGCTCCACTCTTAGATTCTTGGTCGGAAATGTCCTGGTCAATCCACTAGCCGAGCAGCTGCATCCCCCTACACACACACACACACACACACCCATGCCAGCAAACGGGCTACGGCAGATCTAAAGTGGTACCCAGGCAGCGCGTGTGACAAAGACCAGATGCTAGATCCTTGTCTCTACTGCCCTTCCTCCCGCTGCTATCAGGTCTACTGGAAGCCACCTCCTCCAGGAAGCTCGGGAAACTTCTCTCAGCCACCCTGACAGCTCCCAGACACTCATTCCCAGCAGGGTCTGTGGTACGCCTGACCCTTCCTCCGCCCCATCACTCAGGTCTACGGTCTCGCCCTGCTCCCATTCAAGTGCCTCTACCATTGAGTTTGCCTCTCCAGAGAACCGTGGTCTATCCAAGTTACCTTTAATGCAAGCAGGAAACTCTTGGTCTCCATTCCAGGCCAGAGGCCAGCAGGCCCTGTGCTGGTTCCCCAGCTGGGGCTTGAGCCAAGTAGCTCAGTTCCAGCTCAGGTGACCACACCAAGTCCATGCCGGGCCGTGCCAAGATGGCTGGGCCTCCATCTAGCTGATAACGCACGGCCTGGATACACTGAACAGCCCTAAAGCCGGTATCAGGTTATCAGGCCACAGACTGACTGTAGGTGTCTGCTCACGAGCAAATAAATTGCGTAGGCTTCCCCCAGCATTGCCTGCGCTCTGTAGCAGCCCTGGGCAGGTTTCTATCTCACCTCTTGTTCTTACGTGACGAGGAAGACAAGGCCCAGAGGGTTAAGGACAATGCACGGGCAATGGGTATGCCTTGGGACTATTTGCCTTGGGCCCTGCCGGTCATTCTCTGCTTCTGCAGCCTCTGGGGTCTCCTGAGAATGAGAGCCACACAGAACCAAGCCAGAGCAGACACTGGACAATCCTCGCTAATTAAATTAACAGCGATGAAAGCCAAGAGATTTGGAGGGCCCCGGGAGTGGGGTTCCAGCACGGGGTGTATTCTGCAGGCTGCGTCTCTACGGGAGCAAGGAGGAAAGGGCCTGGCCTCCAGCCCAAGGGCTGACCGTTGCTGCCTGCCATTCCCTCTCCAGGGAGGACGGAGGGCAGCCGGGCCTGGCAGGATAGCAGCTGAGCAATGGGCAGAAGGTTCATTAACTCTGAGCCATGCCCTTGGCTTCCGAGTCCAGCCTCGGAGTGCAGGCTGGCACGTAGAGTCCCTTAATTGAATTAGGGGCACTTCCAAGTGAGTGCGAAGCCAGGAGCCAAGCCGCTGTCCCCAGGCATGGCAGGGTACTGTGTCCTCGTGCTGATGGACGCGGGCTCTCTCTCCTGCCGTCCTGTCCCCACGTAAGGAAGGGACCCAGGCACCACTGGACGGGGCCAGCCCCTCAGCTATCTTCCTGCCCTCCAACTGGCACAAATGTAGAACCCTTGGCTCACAGATGTGTGGTGAGGGTCAGGACCTCCGGGCTGTGTGAGACAGGCTTCAGAGCAGTCTTTGCTGCTCCAGGAGTCAGGGTCAAAGTCACAGCCATGTGACCTTGGGCGAGTCCCTCTCCCACTTAAGGGAATATTCTTATCTCTTTTGGATCCTTCTGTGACAGATGACACAGATGAGTTAGGGCTCAAGTGTCCGGTGCCACCCTGCCTTTCCAGAGGACCATGTCCCCCATCATATTGATGCTGGTTCTTTCTGCTATTACCCCAGCTGGAGCCCCAGGGCAGGCTCGAGGGACACCCAGTTAGAAGCTCTTCATCAGCCTCAGTCAGGGTCTTCTCATGGCCAACTGCCAGCCCTCAGACTGCCACCAGCCACAGTGGTGAGGGACAATGAGGGAAGCGAGCCCTGGTGCCATCGGGAGCCAGCTTATTAACGAACCGTTTGTAATGCAATAATTTGTACTTCTCAATTACCAGCGATGGCTTGATTTTACACGCATGCACTCATGCAAACATACTCAGAGTACACAGAACAGATGCTCAGGGGACTGCGGGCCAGACCACACGGCTAGGGACTGCAAGTTCTCCAGTCCAGCAGAAACCAGATTGTAGCCAAAACAACCAGGTCTAACCTAAGGCCTGTCCGTATGCCTTGCCCGAGACCCACAGCAGGCTGCAGATGAAAGGGAAGAGGCCACAAGTCTTGTGTCTCCCAGCTCCTGTTTCCGTTACTAATTCCAGATAGAGGTGAGGTCTGCCCAGGCAGGCTTTTTCTCAGGTCTGAGGCTTTACCCACTGGACCACCATTCTTCCAACCACAGGATGGGTAGCTCTAGTTGGCCCCAAGTGGATTCTGGGCTGGAGTGTGGGCAGGAGACAGCTGTCTCCACTTGTACTCAGAGACTGCCATACACACCACCCAGCTGGACTGGGGAACTGATGTGGTCCCAGTTACCATCCCCCATCCCACGCACGACCCCCGGGAGGTTCCTACCTCGGGGATGCGCACGCTGTAGGGCTGGTTGTGGAACGTGGGTGCGTTGTCGTTCACATCTCCAACCTGGATATTCACCTTCCGTGTGATCACCTAGGGAGAGATGTACGGGGCTCAACACTCTTCCTCCCCTGTGGCCTCTTCCCACCCATGTGGTCCAGGGACCTGCTAAGTCCAGGAGCAGTCCTCCCCTAGGGTAATGGGACCTCCTCAAGGGACACTTACCCCTTGGTGGTCACTGACGGAGAACTCCACTGTGAACTCGGACTTCGTCTGAAGGGAGAGGGAGAGAGGGGGAGAACAGAGTTAGAGAGGCACTGGGTCCTGGTCCTGAGTATGGCTGGGGGGTCTCCAGCACCTCTCAGGATCTCAGCTGGGCCTAGTGTCCAAAGGTGTTCCTAAAAAGCCAACACTGCCCCTTGGCGCTGGCAAAGTAAGGGCGGAATCTGAAATCCTTCCTGAAGACGGTGCGTGAACAAAGTCCACAATCCTTGGGTGCCTCTACACAGCTGTGTGACGTGGAGCAAGCCATCAGATGCTTCTGTAGCCATGACCTGAGATGTAGGAGGGGGGAAGGCCTTGGGGATGTGTTCAAACCCTTTCCTGCTAAGGGCCACCATGCTCGCTGCTCTAGAAAATATCTGCAGGGGTGGAGTTAGACTAGGCTACCCCACAAGAGATGATTCCACAAGAGAGGACCTCACTGACGCAGCTCCTGGCTTAGAGAACCCCCACCCAGTCCACTACAGCCCGCTCTTTATCAGCCTCAGTCAGGGTCTTCTCGTAGCTAGCTGCCAGCCCTTAAGACTGCCATCAGCCCCAGGTTTAACACAGCCCTGGAAGAGAGCTGCCACTGAGGCAAACGGTCCCCAGAAGAGGTAGAACAGGGCTTTGGAAGAAAGCCCCCCAGCCCCGAAAGATGCTGAGCCACCCTCCACCGGTGTCTGCTCCTGCTCCCCCCCCCCCCAGAAAAGGACCTAGACAAGGGAGCCACATGCCGTACCTCTCTGTCCAGTGGCTGCCGGAGCCACACCACGCCGGTGTCAGGCTCCACGGCAAAGAAGCGAGAGGCCTCCTCCCCAGACACGCCAAACACCAAGGGGTCATTGTCCATGTCTCGGGCCAGCAACTGGGTCACAGAAGAACCTGAGAGGAGAGGACAACACAGAGGTCAGGCTCATGTCTTCCCTCCTCGCTCAAATGACGTGATGCCCTCAGGACACCTCTTAAACTTCCAGGTCTGCCAGAGGCTAAATCATCCCCAGACCTCCTGAGAATCCCTGGGCCGAGACCCAGGCTCTCCGCCTCTGTCCTGGCCCACCTGTCACTGGATGTACACAGTCACAACACAGATCCCTCCCCCGCCATGTCCGGGCTATGAAATGCGCAGCTGTGACCTTCCCGATCTTAATCTGGAGATCTTCCCCCCGGTGGCTCGGAGGCCAGACCTCCAGATACTTCAGTTCTTAGGTCCCAAATTGGGTGCCTAACTCAGCCCTAGCCAATCAGAGTGTTCCCTTTCTCCCATCACGATGATTGGCTCAGGGATGAGCATGTGACCCAAAGTAGCCAATCAAAGCTAAGTCTGGGACTCGCGCTCTCATTCCTTTGGGTGGATGACTGGAACCCGCACAAGAATAGCATGCCTGAGAAAAGCTGCTGAGGTAGACAGCAGAGCTTATGGTGCTGGAGAGGCGATTCTCACTGGGAGGGAGGTGTGTGGCTACTGGGCCAGGTACTGGCTCAGTCCTCTGGAGTTCTCAGCTTCGGGAACCGATGGCCACGCCCTTTTCTGATCTTTTGATTTATTCCTCCTTCGGTTAAGTTGGGTTCCATCTTCTGTGACTAGAAACACCTTTTCTAATTCATACTATTTTGCAAAATGTTCTGGTCTTCATCTGGGTACAGAGGCTGAGATGTGTCATTCCAAGACTTACTCTGACAGGGTCTGGTTCCTGCCCTCAAGAAGACCAAAAGGTAGAGAGGTCACCTTCATCGGGATGCAACCATCTGGACAACAGGCCATCCCGGGCATCAAGACGGTGGTACGCAGCCTGGCTCAGAAGGCTTGGCCCAGGATGTCTTGTCCCGGGGCAACCTGGTTCCCTAGTGGCTCTCAGAGCAGAAGAGCCTACTGCCCCGTTTGCCCAGAATAAAGGGGATTCTGGGACAAGTGGAAAGTCCTCAAAGCCCCCAGGATGCTAGGGTAGCTGGTCAGCTTAGCCTCAGAGGGCCCACAAGAGCTGGATATGCGTTACGGAGGCCCCTGTGGGGAAGATCTAGCATCGGGATCTCAGAGCCCTGGTTTGGGCAACCCTCTTAAGAACTCGGTTGAATCAGCAAGACGGGACAGGCACCGTCTCTTCCCCGCGTACTGACTCTCATATTTAGCCAGCCTCAAAGAGCGACGTGAGGGACGAGTCGGGAGCTTTCCCTCAGAAGGCTGACAGCAGGACAGCGCTAAGCTGACAGTGACCGCCAACACTTGTGAGTCCCGAGCAGAGGCAGGCAAGAAGCTCCTCGGCCCTTTTAAGGCAACGGCCAGTGATGTCATAATTTCCTGTAGCTTCGCGGTTAGCAGACGGCCGAGCTGGACTCCACAGCCCAGGCTGGAGATTCAGTTCTTCCAGAGGAAGCCAGAATTCCACAGATAACGTTCCTATCGGGCCCTGACCAGGATTCCAAAATGGGAGGGTTTTTTTTTTTCTTTGGCCCACTCACTTGAGTGTGCCCATTCAACCCTCCCACAGCTCATTATTCGACCCGTGAGGACACAGATTCGGGGAAGAAACAGCCTCTCCCATATCAGACGGCAGAGGCAGACAGCGTCTGTGGTGACGGAGGAGGTGAGAGGTAAGAGGCTCGTTCTGAGAGCACGGGGCAAGGTCAGGGTGGCACGGAGCCAAAGTTTTCCCGTCTTACAAGAGGAGGAGCCAGAAGCAGTAAGCACACAGCCAATTGGACAGTGAGCGTCAGGAAGCATGGGACCCATCTCTGAACGCCTACACCCTAAGCGCAATGCTTTCTGCCCAAGTCAGTAGGGTGGGGTGTGCGAAAGTCACGGGCAAGTAAGTCAGGCTCACCTTCCCAAAGACCTGATTTCCAAATGACAAGGGTCAGTTGGGAACAGAATGGACCATATGGTATGTTCTCAAAGATTTACCCTAAAGCTGTACAGGCCATTTCCAGCCTCCACCCCTGGCGTCCATGGGATATATATGTATGTATATATATACATCACCTTTCTGTTGTCAGATTTGGGAAACAAAGAGCTGCTTTCCAGGCCTTGGGCCAATTCCCCACAGGGGACACGGGCCCCAAGTGCTCTGCTCCCCCACAGTGTAAAGATGTACAGCCCGCAGCCCTCAGACAACGGACCCCACCTGCTAAGCCCCTGCCTGTCCCAGGCAGAGAGGCTCAGTGAGGATAAGCTCTGGCTGGCCAAGGGGATTGTGGGAAGGCAGCCCTGCAGCCAAGGTCATGTGACTGAACCTGATATCCCAAATGGCTTTCCCAGGCCTGACACTCGGGTCCTCCCAGGGAGGGGGGCACTGGGCAGGATAGGGATGGAGCCGTCAGCTGCTGTCACCCACCCTGTAATTTCCTGGACTTTTATCCATTTTCTCCTCAATTATGTGGCGCTCAAAATGGTCTTTTGTGGCTTCCTCACGGGCTCTTTCCAGCTCACGCCTTCTTGGTGTCCCAGGTAATTGCTAGTGGCCTTTTCTAAGTGTACTAATTAAAGGTGCTGATTTAATATTATATTTAAGACAAGACACCCCGCAGTTTTCCAGCTGGGCACCTCCTCCCCCGCCCAATGTTCTTGGCTGCTCTGCAGAAGTGGCCAGAGCTGGCTTCTCTGGGGAGGAGGCAAGCTGTCCCACAAGCAACCTCTGATCATGCTGTCCCTGCAGAAATCGGGTCTGTCTGTGGCACTCGGCTCTAGCCCTGGGGCCCCAGGATCATCTCTTACAGGATTCTCATCCTTGGCTGTGAGACCCCGGGGCGTACACAGGTTCTGGTCCCCACCTGAAGATGACAGCATTTTCAATGCAGAATACTTGATGCGATTTAAAGAAAAAAAGTCTGGAGGGCTCGGGGTGCAGATCAGTTGATAGGAGCACCTGTGTGCTTCGCATGCACAGGGTCTGGGCTCAGTCCCACGCACTGCACAAAACCAGCGTGGTGTGTATGCCTGTAACCCAGCATGGGGGGTGGGGGTGGGGGTGGAAAGACAAAGATAGGGAGTTCAAGGTCGTCCTTGGCTACACAGCGAATCTGAAGTCAGTCTGGGCTACACAAAACCCTGTCTCTCCTTTACGCACACAAGCAAAATGACCACTCACTATTCAAAATGTATAATCCGGTGCCCTACGATGCATTCACTGTGCTGGACAGCCATCTTCCATCACCCCGGAAGGAAACTATGGCCGTCACACAACCACTCCTCGGGCCCTGGCTTCTGCACATTCGTTTCCATCCCTAGGAACCGCCTGCCCTAAGCGTTCATGTCAACAGAACCACAGCCTGTGGCCTGGCGTGCGGCCTCCAGTTAGCGTCACCTGTAAGGCTGGTCCGTGCTGGCACCTGTGTCAGAGCTCTGCTCCTTTCGACGGCTGACTGATCTTCTCTCGTGTGGACCTGACACATTTTATTCATATGCTCCTCGGTCGACAGAGGTCTGGGTTATTTCCCACGTTAGACTGTGTGTGAATGCTGCAGATACGGACATCTATGTATAAGATGTTTGAATTCCCATTGTCTTTCATATGCTCAGGGACAGGTTTGCTGGGCTATAGAGCCATTCTCTGTTTAATGTATCGAGGACTCACCAAATGGTTTTGCGAGCATCTGCACCTACGCTCCCACCGGCAGTGGGTGAGGCTCGAGTTCTTGTTGTGCTAAGGTGTCCAACGGTGCACAGGTGCTGGGGTTTCTGAGGATGGCGTGGAAGGGGCTGGAAAGATGTCCACAGATGCTGCAGCTGGTACCGTGTCTCCCTCAATGCCACACACACCAGCCTGGTAGCCAGTGGTCAGACTCTGTGATTCTTCACCAGAGTCAGCCTGTGCCATACACAGGCCAGAAGGGCCAGGGGACCATGCCCCCGGTGTTGGGACTCAGCAACCGGCTATGGAAAATAACGGAAAGATGGGAGAGAGGTGGTGGACACGCATCCCTGTCCCCTTGGCTCTCAAGGGCTCATCTCTGAAGCACGTGTTCTACACTGACGTCCACACGTCCCCCGTCTGTCTCCCGTAGCCTCTGGGGATGGCGTGGTCTGAACTGTGGTTTGAGTGGGCCCTTTAAAAGCTCGTGTGTTAGAAACTGACCCTAATATATAACTGCTGGTATTTGGAGATCGGGCCTTCAGGAAGCGGTCAGAACCAGATGAGCTGAGGCCCTGGGCAAAGGCACTGATGGCTTCACAAGATGACCGGAGCCCTGGGCTGGCACTCTTTGACTCTCTCACCACGTGATCCAACATGTATGATGCCGGGTGAAGACCCTCACCATATGTGGGTACTCCCAGCCTCCAGAATGGCGAGCTAAATGAACCTCCCCCCTTCTTTATAAGTTAGCCAGTCGGTGGTGATCTATTACAGCGGCAGGAATCCCATCCTTCCTGTCTTATACCCTCACCCCCTTTCCTAGGGTTCCTGGGGTCTCCTCCCTAGTCAACCACCTGCCTTTAACCACTTCATCACAAGGTCTGTTTCTGGGAAAGCACCCCCAAAGACTGTGGGTGGGTCTCAGCCCTGGCGGGTGCTTGCTACTGCCAGACCCTGCTAGTCAGCTAGCTGGTGGGGCTCTAAGAACACAAACCCCCTAGACAGCTCCCCACCCTCTCTCCAGGAGACGGATGCGCAGTCAGGTGTAGAAGTCCTGGTGTGGTTTATTGCAGGCCCATATTCAAATATTTAACAGTGGACGCGGTACAGGAATCTACCAATCAGAGCGGACGCCGGCCATAAACAACGGAGCTCTGAGTGCTGCCGGTAAGTCAGCCTGGTTTATAGCTCCCGCTTTAGATGCTGAGGGGAACTGCTCCAGGCCTGGCATGATTTAATGGCTCAGACTCAAGCCCCCTGGTTCAATCAGTACAACCAGAGGAGTTTCTGCTTTTGGCCCTTCCCATCCAGTGGGAAGGGTCACCCTGCCGAGCCAGCCACCTCCGCTCTGTGCTGAGCCAGGCTAGCCCACAACTAACCTCGGGGTGGAAGGACGTTAGAGACCGAGGGACTTAGTCCTCGTGGGAAACCCACATCCACAGCAGTGTTCATAACAGTCAAAGGTGAAGCCTCCCGAGGAGCCACGGATGGACGGATAAGCAAAACGCAGCCTGGGCAGCCAATGGGTCGCTGAGTTCTCAGAAGAGAGGCGATGCTGACGCTTGCTACGGCACAGACGGACCTTGAGATGCCGTGTTCAGTGACGAGGACCTCATGACATAGGATGTTGGCGTCCAGAGGCTGAGAAGCCAGAGCAGGGGACTTACTGTTTTATAGGCACGGAGTCTCCAGTGTCAACACAAGGAAAGTTCTGGAGACTGCTTACACAGTCTACTGTACCCACAGTCTTACAGATAGAGGGATACGTTGTGTGTGTGTCTGTGTGTGTGTGTTTTAAATTCAAGCTTTTTCTTCTGTTTTCATGTGTGTGGTGCCGTGTGTTTGTGCACATTCACATGTGTGAGGACACATGTGCACGTGGCTGTGCATGTGTGCCCCGTGTGTTGGGAGCGTACGGTTGGCTCCCATCTTCCAACTTATGCACTGAGGCAGGATCTCTCAATCAAACCCAGAGCTCTCGGCTCTATGGCCGGTCTCACTTTACCGGGGATCCAGTCTCTACCTTCTGAGGTTAGAATTTAGCACGGGTCTCCGGGGAGGGGTGGGAATCCACATTCAGGGCGCCTTGCTTATGCAGCAAGTGCTTGGACCACTGAGCCATCTTCCCGGCTCACACGTCTTTACGGGTATAAATAAGTAAATAAGCAAGAGCATCCTGAAGCTCTGGTGATCTTCCCCAACGTTAGATCCCCATGGGGCATGCTCTCTGGGCCCACCCCCTTGGACATGACAGCTCTCCAGTGGGCCAAGTCCACGGCTCTGCTTCAGCTGTGAGCACTGCTGCCTGAAGTCACCCCACGGCCAGGCTCAGTGTTCACCTCTCGGCCAACAGTTAACAGCTCAGGCCTTCCTCAAATGCTTGGTCAAGCCGGTACACCCGCCCAGAAGGACGCCTGGTCTGTCTGTCTTCACGCTGCTCCATCTCTAAAGCCATCTGTGTGTTGGCCTGTCTTGTTGGCCACCAATTCCCAACCACGTGCCTGTTGGCTCTGGAGGAGAGGCGGCATGGCCGGTCTGTTCCCTAATCCCAGTAGGCAGCCAGATTCCAAAGTCACCCAATAGAATCTCGAGACCTGCCAAGTTCAGGAGGACCCAAGGACCGGCATGGACCTACCGGCCGTGGTGAGAAGAGAGTAGAGCCAGTTAGATCTTAATGACTACCGTAATGGGCGGGAGAGCACAAGGCTAATCACGCCCAATAAAGCCCAAATCAGCAGCACTTGGCTTGGGACGCTGGAACTGGTGTCCACACAGCTGGGGGCTAGTCTCCTGCGCACTGGCCTTGGAGTCTTTCCTAAGGGCTGTGTAGTCTCTGCTATCAGCCACGTGTCCTGCCTTGGGACAGTCTACCCTGTCTTAGAGGCGAGGATCCGCTGAGCAGGCAGCTAAGGTCTCTGGGAAGCACAGAGCTGGGGACAAGTCCCTCCACCTTGGCCTCAGCCCTCCAGCAGCCAGCTCCATCTGCCTTGCAGGCAAGGGGCGGACCATCACAGCTCCCCGAATCCCTGCTGGGTCCCTGCTGACGGCCCAGATGACTGTTATTACTGTTACTGTTATTATCTGCTCGCTGCAGATCTCTGCCTGCCTGGTGAAGGGAAGGGCGGAAACCCAAGTCAGTGACCGTGCGCTGCGAGCCTTTGCGTTTCTGAGGGGATGGCTGGAATCCGTGTGAGTGCTCCCAAAGCTGGGGAGGGGGCAGGTATGAACATAGGGTGCCAGTGTCCTCTGCATGATAGGAGCACATCGGGGATTGCTCCCACAGCATTCAAACTAAGTCCTTTCTCATCGCGCTCATCTTCCCAGGTCAGGCGCAAGCCGTCCTCCCAACCCCCCACCCCCAGCCACTCACAGTTCCATTGCACTGTGGGTCAGCTTACCAGGCTATAGCCAGCCTTCTCCAGCACACATTGCTTCTCAAGCAATGCCCCACTAACATGCCTCCGAGACCCCACTCAGCCTCCACGTGTACCCCAATCTGCCTCTCTGCCATCAGCTTCTCTGGCTCTGTGCTCCCAGATTTATTGCTGACATCTCTGTGCAGCAAACAACAGGCCATCACTCTTGACTGTAGAGAGCCGTGGTCTGGGACAGGTTGGCAAGGCCCCTTCAATCCTCCAGGGCTTTCTCATCAACGACTGTACTCCTAGAGGCCAGTGTGCTAGCTAGACCCAGCCCTTTCCCATGCAGACATTAATAATCAACCACTGTCTACTACAGTCAACTGCAGAAACCTCCACAACACTGGGCTCCATGCGGTCACTATAATCGACCTCAAAAGACAATCTCTTGCAATCTGTGACCCAAAATGACTTTATATCAGCTGTGACTCATCTCCCCCACCCCCACCCCCAAATCAGGGACCAAGGATCTAGCTGTCTGCTCCTGCAGGCTCAGGGCAGTTAGAGAAGACAGTCAGGTTAGGAGTACAGATACCAACCACCTCAGAAACAGAGACTGAGGCCAGCAGACACCCGCCCTACACACACACACACACACACACACACACACATACACACACATATACACACACAGAGCTGGGGACGAGTCCCTCCACCTTGGCCTCAGCCCTCTAGCAGCCAGCTCCATCTGGGAAAGGGAAGGGAGCAGGCTGGGAAGTTTATCTGAACGGAGCTCAGCTGAGCCTATGCAGCCACCATTCCAGGGTTATAAGGAAGGATTATAAGGAGGGCCTTCTGAGAAGAGCTGTGTACTTCAGCCCCAGGTCACCCTTGTGTCTCCAGCAGAGCGGCTCTGATGCCCCCCACCCCAGCCCCCTACACACAGAGAGGAACCCAGCCTGCTCCCTGTCCGGTGATCCGCTGGAGCCACAGCTGCTGCACGTCCCACTCCTGGGTGGGGACACCCCTCAGCGCCAGCTGGCCTTGTGGCTCAGGGTCTCATCTGTCTCCCCCTGGGATCAGACAGCCTGTTAAGGCCTCCACCTGGTTTGTCTTAGCTTTCTCCCCTGCCACGGTCAGGCTCCTCCGCTAACCTCTGGAATTCTGAACTTGGTTTGACCTCCCAGCCTTTTACTCGGAGCTCTATCCCTGCCCACCTGGGGAGCTGGAGGGCCATAGAGCACCCTACTCCAGTCCAGACCTCCCTCCTGCGAGGCTGAGGTCCCCCTCAACTGTATAACCCTGCAGTCCCCAGCAGAAACCCTCCCCTCCAGCAGAGGAACCAGCCCTTTGTCTAGAGCCCTCCCGCCACCCCCCACTGCCAGAAGCAGCTCTCCGGAACCGGAACTGCCCACAGCAGCGAGGGCTAGCCTCACCTGCTGCCGAAGACAGTCTGCACACGTCAGGCAGCGGGCTCAAGACTTTCCACTTTGCTCCTTATTTCTAACAACGGCCCTACATAGAGGGGTCATGCCTGCTACACGGGTAGGAAAATCAAGGCTCAGAGAGGCAAACTGACCTATCTTCAGGTGAGCGAGGGCTTGGACTCAGGGACGAGAGGCCTAGGAGATACTTTAGGGGTGGAGCTGCCTCTGCTGGTTCCCTGAATTAAGACGGAACAGGGGGTAGAAGTCACTCAGATGCTCTGGTTCCCAATCATCTACTGCTCACCGTGGGAGCCTGGGAAGGGTGCTCACCTCTCTGAGCAGCTCACTCCTCCTTCACCAACACTAGGAGGGACCTGGAGTCAGTGGCCAAATCATGGCCGTCCTTGGGGAGAACAGAAACCAAGCTCAGGGTTGGGGTTCACCTGCCCACGGCAGCCCCAGGGTGCCCTGTGGAAGATGGGTGGCAGGCTGCCTCAGAGCTTCACAAGGAAGAGGCCTTGACTCAAACACCTGACTCCAGTAGGGGCCCTTGACACCTGCCACACATCCAATTCTTTGTTTTTCTAGATGGGGTTTTTCTGTGTAGTTTTTGGCTGTCCCAGAACTCGCTCTGGAGACCAGGCTGGCCTCGAACTCACAGAGATCCGCCTGCCTCTGCCTCCCGAGTGCTGGGATGAAAGGCGTGCGCCACCACCGCCAGGCTCCACGTTCCAATTCTTGATGGGCCCAACAAGCTCATAGAGAAAACAGGGCTGGGCTGCTCGGTGACAAGCCCACTGACCCTCTGATTGGTCCCCAGGCCCCCATATGACGCCCTTTCAGTATATCATATTATGGTCACAGCCGGTTGATATATCTACCCTCCTAAAGCTCTGTCGGTCACATTTCACACTATGTCAACGCAGATGTCACATGGGTCAAGGGTCACATGGGCGACCCTTGCCTTCAAAAGTTCATCACCAGGCTGCCATACCCGGAGAACAGGGAGACTGGGCACTCTTTTTTTTCCCCCCCATCCAGAAACAGCAGGTAGTGCATGCAGTGACCATGAAGTAAGGAATTCTAGAATGTTCTCTCTGACCTTCCCAATTCCTTGCCGTGCCAGGGCCCTTGGGGGTGGTGGGGGTGGCGGAGTCCTTTCTTAAGGCCAGAGAGCCAAGCAGTAGGCACCGGATTTAATAACAGTGATAAGAATGGGCTATTTTTCCCCCTTCTCCAGAAACTTTTCAATTCATTGAACTGTTCAATTAACTTTACAAAAGGAAATGTGGAAAAATGACGGCAAATTGAACTTGACATTATCATTAAAATAAACAGAGCACCTCGGGCCGTGAAAGGCTGGCAAAGATAGTCTAAACACGGGGTGGCGGGTGCAAGCTGGCTCCTTCCTGCTCCGCGGCCACCCTGCTGGCGCCTCGCTACAAGGCGCTGGGGACAGAGTCACCGCTTTTAGGATCAAGGCTGCGTCCGTGGACCCCTAAGTGACGCCCCTGAATGGGACCACCAGAGAGGACGCCCAGGGCTAGGTAGCTTCTGGAGCCCCCACCCTCCAAGCAAGCACCGGGACAAATCCGAGTCTGTGATGAAGACCAGCCTATCAGCCAGCAGTTGGTTCCAAACTCATTGTTCAGGCTGGGCGGTGGTGGCCCACGCCTTTGATCCCAGCGCTCGGGAGGCAGAGGCAGGCGGATCTCTGTGAGTCCGAGGCCAGCCTGGTCTACAGAGTGAGTTCCGGGACAGCCAGAGTTACAACAGAGAAACCCTGTCTCAAAAAACCAAACCAAATCAAACCAAACCAGAACACCAAACTCACATTTGTATCAAAACCACCTGGAGTCAAACAACAATGCCTGTGTGTGTCTCCTAGCTCTAAAGGTGGATTCATGGTCTGGGGCAAGGACTGTGTGCTGGAGGGGTCAGATTCCCAGGAGGCACTTCACAGGCCAATTCACAGGCACGGCAAAATATATGCATGTGTAGTAATGTATGTATGTGCGTGTGTGTTTGTGTGTGTAATCTGTGATCCTTATTGTGTCCAAACTTTTCCAAATCACCTTGCTCCAATGCATCAAATCTTGACCTGATTCCATTTTCAGCATCACCCGGGAAGTGTTTGCAAGTGTGGCGACCCAGACCCCACCAAAGTGGACTGGCTAGTGTACTGACCCCTCCCTCCGAAGATTGCATCAGGTGAACACAAAGACTTTCAAGTTCAGCGAGCCTCAGCCTCGCGGGGCAAGTGTGTTTAGAGCAGACTCGTGGCCTTTGCCGAGCTTCTAGCTGCTTCTCTAACAACTCCCAGGCCGCGAGTGCTAGGCCACGGTTCCAAAGAACCCTGGGCTACAGCTCTCACTGGCCCAGAGCTCGGTGTCTCATATCCTTCCTGAAAGCAATTTGTGTCTCCGAACGTGCACCTTTAAGGCGTGGCTTCCTGGACCTTTCTTCAGCCCTGGCCAAAGACTCAGCGGCCGGTGTCATCTCTCCACAGCAGAAAGAACAAGGCCGGTGCGTCCAGATGCAGCCGAGGCCCCTCCCCCAGCCCCTCCTCTGCCAGGGAACCGGAGAAGGGCCCTCAGAAATCACCTCGTTTCAGAGGAGACTCGTAATTACCCACGATGATCACGGAACCATTCATTCTGCCCTAAAATTAATACATCACGTTGAGAATGATCTCGCACTAATTTATCACAAGATTTATGAAACTTGCACTTTTTCTAATGAGATTTATGCAAATGCCCCCTCTTGACGATGTTTGTGTTTTTAAAAGTTTTGACACAGGGGAGAGGGGTCCGGCGTAGTCGGTGGTGGTCTCACCCTGACCCGGGGGCTCTGGTGTGAGGATGGGGGTTCCAGAGCGGTCCTTGCTCATGTAAGGCACAGGTGGACGACCACCTTGGGCCTTCCTCAGTTTCCCCCTCCAACCCCAGCACACCCTTTATCCACTTACACCCCCATTCTTGTTCGGTTCATTTGCTGCTCGGGTGAGGATCTTTACAGGTAGGAAGCTGAGTCCCTCACCCGATCGGAGTCCTTCCGGGCGCTCAGACTCTGGAAACAGCTAACGGCAAGGGCGGGAAGAGCCTCCCTGGGTATCGGAGACATCGCGGCAGATCGGGCACCCGGGCACAGGCAGGAGTCTGGCATGTCTTGAGAGTTGATATGCCCTGGGACCCTCACTCACCCACCCCTAGTGCTGAGTTTGCCACTATATATTAAACACCTACTGCATGCCGAGCACTCTGTGAAGCACTACGCACAGACAATCTCATCTAGTAGTTACCCCAAACATGAGAAGGGGGGGTGGGTCCCACACTCCGGGGAGGAGACAGATTTAACAACTTTGCCCAAGATCGCACAGATAGGAAGAGGTGGAGTCAGGATTCAAACCTAGGCCAAGCTGAACCTGAAGACTGTGTTCTTAGCCAGGACCAGCCCCGATGATTGCACAATGATCCAAAGCATAGATTAAAGCGGGACAGTAAAACCAGGTGTGGCTGCACATGCCTGTAATCCCAGAACTCCAGGGTTGTGAGTTCAAGGCTAACCTGGACTACATAGTAAGTCCCTGCCTTGACAAAAACAGAGGGCTCAGAGCATAACTCTTTTGAATCCTGGCACCACGATAAATAAAATGCACGCATGTAGCTTCAGAGGCCTCTGGATGACTAAAAGTCCTACAACCAGTTGCATATATGCTATTCCAAGTTCACGCAAAGGAGAGATCTGGTCAGATCCTCACTCAGAGACTGAGCTTTGAGTTTGTGTACTGAGGTCGGTTCTGAGATGTTTTCAGTTCCCAGTCACCCCAAGAAGGAACACAGACATTATAGGAATCGAACAAATTGTGCTCGTCCCCCATAAGAGGGAAAAACCAAACAGTCTCTGAAAAGTAAGAACCCACCCCCTCCCGTCCCCTAGCTCCCGTCAGGGACACAGCATCACTAGAGGGTGCTGCTCCGGGGTGGTGTGCTCAGTGATGTGCCCAGGAAGGGCTGAAGGATGAGTCTCCCCAAACGTGAGAAGGCAGGTACATATATAATAGATCTTATGAATATTCCATGCGAGTCATTATAATTAAAAAAAGATTTTGTGCTTAAAGGAATGCTCCCGAAAGTGTATTTCACGAATCATTAATTCCCTGGGAGGCTCACGGGTACTCCTTGAAAAAAAAATGTTCCTTGGTCAAAAAAGATATAAAGAACATTGCATTAAAAATAACCTGGGGCCGGTGAGACGGCTCAAGCGGGCTTGCCGCCAACACTGAAGACTCGAGTTTGATGTCCGGGACACACGCACACCCGTGGCGGAAGGAGAGAACCGACCAGCCCCCAAAGGCTGTCCCCCGACCTCCACACGCACAGCGCTGTGTCCCGTGCCACCCCCCCATCCAGAATAAATAAAGATCTTTAGATGATTTTAATGAAAAAGAATGTAAACAGGATTCTTCTCTGTGGGGTCTCTCAAAACCATCGTTACCCTAATACGCATCGTGAAGGGGTGGGGGACGCTGGGGAAGATACGGCTTTCCCAAGATTTACGTGGTCAAGACATCCTTTCCTTTAAGGTCACCACCTCAAAGGACACCAGAGGTCCGGGAAAGCTGACCTGAGAAAATGCTGAGCTGGGGGCTCTCCTACGATCGCTATGACTTTAGGCGTGTCTTTCCTTGGAACAGACGACGGGGGTGTTGTGGGGGAGATGGGGAGTGGTTGGACAAGTGAGCTGAAGGATTGACGGGTGGGTGGGTAGACGGACGGAGGGAAGAGCTGTTGGACGAGTGGATGGGTGAAGCGAGGGTCGATGGGCGGATTAACGGACGGGCGTGTGGACAGGTGGATGGAGGTTGGCGGGTGAACAGGTAGAGGGGTGGTGGGTGGATGAGTAGGCACGTGGGTGAGCAGGTAAATGAGTGGGTGGTGGATAGGTGGGTGGATAAGTGATAGGCGTGTGGGTGGACAGTGGTGGATGCGCAGGTCGACAGATGCGTAGAAAGGAGAAAATGCACCTCTCAGGAGCACACCAGGACCTCCACCGGGGAGAGACAGTCAGTGAGGATTCACTGACTTCCCAAGGTGTCTGCCTGCCAGGTTAGCACGCCCTGTCTCATGACCTGGGAAGCTGGGACCTCTAGCTAGGTGACAGGTGAAGGCAAGGTGGGACTTGCTTTTACTCAGGCCAAACCCTGAGTACCTAGGACAAGAATCACATGCACCCTTAAGTCTGTGCTTGAGGTCCGAGACCTAGCAAGGACATCCCTGACCACCAATTCCAGGTCCTCCCCAGCCTCCAGACCCCCACACCAAGCAGCCTCCCCAACTGCCATGCCATCTCAATGGAAGAAGACACAACACTCGGGTGTACTGCACCCACGTCCCACTCCTGGCCTGTCTGTGCAGCCGTACAGGGTGTATCAGGTCACCAGCTGGGTTTCTGCCTCCGAAGCTGCAACGGAAAATACCAGAGTGACAGGCACAATGCTCTAGTAGCTAAGAGGGACCTTCTGTTCTGTGTGTGTGTGTGTGTGTGTGTGTGTGTGTGTATGCGTGTGTGTGTGTGTGTGTGTATGTGTGTGTGTGTGTGTGTGTATGTGTGCATGTATGTGTGTGTATGTGTATGTGTGCGTGTATGTGTGTGTGTGTATGTGTGTATGTGTATGTGTGTGTGTATGTATGTGTGTGTGTATGTATGTATGTGTGTGTATGTGTGTGTATATATGTATGCATGCATGTATGCGTGTGTGTATGTATGTGGAGGGTGTGCTTGCCCAGACAGGCACATATGGAGGCTAGAGGCTGACACCACATGTCTTCTCAATTACTTCTCTGACCTTTTTTTTTTTGAGACAGTCTCTCACTGAATCCAAACCTTATCATTTCAGCTACACTGCCTTGCCAGAAAGCAAGCTCTGCCTGACTCTGCTCCCAGACCTGCCTGACTCTGCTCCCCATAGTTGGGGCAGGCACATGCTACCATGCCCAGCTTCTGTATGGGTGCCAGAATCCAAATTCAAATCCACACTTGCACAGCATGGATTTTACCCCAGAGTTGGGATGGGGAGGGGCTTCTTGGTTCCCATGACAAGCTTGCACCCTTCTACAACATGACTCTTAGCCCACGCCTCCCACCTGACTTCCGACGCCCCGAGGCCAACCACTGTGAGCCCCGTTCTCTGCTGCATCCCCAGAGGATTGAGCAATGCTTAGTTCAGACACACGCACCCATCAAAGAATGGATGGACGAATGAACACAGTGATGGCTTGTTCAGTAATGCCAGGACCCAGGGGACTGCGGGACTGTGGCTCTGTCATTCTAAAAGCCACACCAGACCTCCACCTAGCCTCAGCCCCTCTTGGACACATCCCAAGGAACAGCCTCACGGGGCACTGGGAAGACTGAGAGGAGAGAGCCGGAACCGGCTTCCCTGGCATCTGGGCTGCCTGCTGTCTGCTTCACTGGCCATTCCTAAACAGGGTGTGCTTTGTTTTTAGGCTGGCGAAGTTTCTGGAACCTTTTTCCACCGGAGTTCATTTCCATCCTTCCAGCACCACGCGGAACTGGGAGCTTTGAGGCCCCGCACCATGGAAACTGTGGATGTAGGTGGGCAGGAGACAGAGACAGGAAGGGAGGGCTGAGGCTGAGGGCCCAGGGGTGGCCCTTCACCTCGGCATCCACACGCATCGCCATGGGCCTCGGTGCCTCGCTGCTCTGGAACCCTGGTTCCACACTAGGGTTATTCAAGCCCTGGGGCTCTGAGCTCCATCTGTTCCCCCTCTTGGAATGGCTTCCCTCTTCAGTCATCTCCCAATGCCTGTGGCTCCCCAAAGAGGCTGCCTCGAAGCTCTCTGTCCTCCACCGCAGGCAGCAAAGGGCAGTTAGTGCCACGATGCCGCACCTCCCCACCCCCTGCCCCAGACTAAGAGTAGGTTCTTGGGGAAACAATCTTCCCCTACCTGTTAGGCATGTGCAGGAAAAAATGGCCACTTGGACACCCTCCTGCCACGTGAGACCCATCGACACTGCTCCTGACGTGTGACACCCTGTAGTGGTACGCTGCTGTGGTGCCTCAGCAAACAGGACAAGGAGGCACCTTCATACGTGCAAACCCTGCCAGACCTCAGCAGAGGGAACCGCCGTCATGGCCAATGCCATGCTCAACAGTGGAACCCTGAGCCTCTGAGCTCAGGTGTTTTTATTGATTCAGAACCCCTCAGGTGTTCTACCGATAGCACGTGCAGATCATGAGCAATCAGACATCCCCCACAGAAACCCAGCACCTGCAGACAATACAAAACGCCAAGACCTAAGGTAGCCCCTCACCCGACAGCGTACAAAACAATTATTTTATACGTTACTAAAAACAAGCTTGTACAACACCACCCTCTTCCGTATTATGACACAGTGAGAAGACCCTGCCAGAGGTGGATGCTCCCCTGCACAGCGAGAAATAACCTTCTGTGCTTTATAAATGACCCAGTCTCGGGCATTCTACTGTAGCGACGCACACAGGACTGAGGCGCGCGTGACCTTGCACGCATGGCCTTGCTTTCCTCATCTGTAAAAGGCGGTGGTGCGCAAGCCTGCGTTTAGCAAACGTTGATTATTAATACCCTTCCCAAAGTAAACCGCAAAGATTCCACGGGTGCTTTTCTGAATATGGGGTGTTCCTAAGGAGCCTCTCTACCCTGTAACCTTGGCTCCCCCAGCCGACGGTCAGACAGCGTTGGAAGTCACTTGGCTTTCTCTGGGCATATCTCTGCGATAGGATGAACTTCCGTTGACCAGCTCATCCACCCGCCATTCTCTCCCTACTCCATGATTCCTCAAGTAACGTGAACGAAGGGTCTGAGGCGTGGCTTCGGGGTGTGTGTGTGTGTGTGTGTGTGTGTGTGTGTGTGTGGCAAAATCACAGGGAGACTCAACAAAAGAACTGAATGGGAGAAGCTGGAGACATAGCTCAGGGGTTAAGATAACTTGCCGCTCTTATGGAGAACCCAGGTTTGGATTCACCACCAGCTGTTAACTCCAGTTCCAGGGGTCCAGAGCCCCCTCCTGGACTTTTCAGGCACTGCATGCACAGGGTGCACAGTTGTCTATGCAAACCAAGCATATATAGAAATATATAGAAAATATAGAAAATATATAGCCCTGATTGCAGTGGGGGTGGGGCAGTGAGGGAGGCTTTCTGCTCGTAAGTGGGCTGCTATTTAAACTGTCCCGCATTCTGATTTGGCCCTGTGATGGAGGCACCTGGATCAAGCCAAAAGCTCAAAACAGCCAAGTAACGATATTTCATAGAGCGAAATGAGTTGGTAAGAAAAAGGAGGAAGGCTGCATTACTTATGTTTCTCGTCCTGCCACCAAATACCTCACAAGAATGTACTTCAGAGAGGGGCCATTTGAGAGCGGGCACCGTCCATCACGGGAGAAGGTGCGGAAGCAGGAGCACGAGGCGGCTGGTCACGTTGTGTCCACAGTCAGGAAGCAGAACATGAACAGAAAGTAGGACCAGGCTGCGGAGCTCCAAGGCCTGCCCCGAGGGGCCACTTCCTTCCATCAAGGTCCATCTCCCGAAGGCTTCCAAAACAGCGCCACCAGCTGGCAGCCAAGTGTTCACACATGTGCACCTATGGAGGACGTTTGACATGCAGACCCAAGGAACACTAGGGAAGACGCCTAGAGAGGAGAGGCCGTTGACCGAGCCGGCCAGCCTGAGTGGAGGCATCGCACAGGGCCTCTGGGCTGGTGCCTAAGTGATTGGAAAGAGCCCTCAGAAGCAAAGGAGGGGAAGGCAAGCCGTTCTCACGTGAGAGAAGGAGAGGGGAAAGAGGCTGATGGCTAAGCTGAGGCTGACATTGCTAGTTCTCTAGCTCGCACCAGGGCCCGCCTGGCATGGGCAACCGGGTAACCGAGGCAGCAGAGGCCACCCTCGGCATGCCTGCCATCTGGAGGTAGCGGGAGACTCTGAGCAATCACGCCAGAGACCAGTGACAACCAGCCGTGTTATTGTGGGACCATGCTGCCCTCCCGGTCCGCGTGGCTGTTGCCCTCTTGGGATGAGAGCCGCCATGATCACCTTGTGCAAGAGATCATGTGACCAAGTCACCAACATCCAGAAGGCAAGTGTGCACAGGGCCCCTCCCCAAGGATATATAAGTGGTTTAGAATTGCACAGTGTGTGCGAGAGAGAGAGAGAGAGTGTGTAGGCCTCCAGTAAGTAAGATCCCTGTGCTCAGTGAGCAGCCTTGAAACCACACTCCCGTAACTAACCCCGGGAAACTCACTGATTCGTCAAGACCTGGGTAGGCTTGTCCCGTGGTTGGCTGCTGGTTTCTAACTGGATGCTTCCTTAGGTTGTACCTCCCAAGAAACGGCAGCTTGCAGTTTCGTGTCTGCTCTTCTGGAGACACGTTTATGTTCCGCATAGGTAAGTGAATACAGAAATGTGTGTGTCCGCAGGCACACGTTTGTGTACATGCACGTAGGCTGTGTTTCTCTGAGAGGCATGCAGTCTGCTGTCCTCCCCGTGGCTCTATCTCTGACAGCAGATTTTTTAGAGATATAAGAAATGACCTATGAACTTGGCCTTGGGGGGGGGGGAGATCTGTTGTGATTGAACGGGAGTCAGAAGAGCAAGGACCACCCCCAGCAACTGTTCTAGGTTTTGCACAGATGAGGAAGGACCACTTCGGCTAACAGGGAGGACATGCATCCCATGCCTCACCCAAGTTCACCCCTCCTCGCCAGGGACAGTCTGCACCCAACGAGCATTCGGAAGGGCAGAAGACCTGACTCCTTGTCTGGACTTGACTTTCCCCACCCCGGACCTCCCCAGAGGATCAGCTGAGCTGCCTCACACTTCCTGCCTCTGCTCAGCCTTGTCCCCCTGACTCTGGCTCACCCCAAACCTCCGGATCCTCATGTCAGAGTGTCTTTCTAGACAGCCTGGTCTAGGATGTGGTCTGAGGGTCACGGCTGCAGTGGACATCACCAGTTACTGTCTGCTTGCGTTCCTGATGGCTCTGGGATGGAGACTCTGCCCTGAGCCTGTTTACAGACTCAAAATGAAGACTGTGGCACAGCCCCTCTCCCCCCCCCCCCCCCACCGAAGGCTGGCATGAATCCCATGAGGAAACCTTGAGAGTCAGGGAGATCACCGGAAAGCCCGTTGCTTGCGCCTGAGCCTCCATCCTTCGGCCTCAGACACGCTCCTGTGTGGGTGCTCCCTATGGAAACTCACCTCTCTGCCCATCTTCCCTCGCCCTACTCCAGGCCCCTCCCCCAGGAAGCCTCCCCTGTTAGTTGCAGCCTCTTCCACTTCCCTCTGCTCTGCACGCTCAGAAGCGCTGGGTCTCCACCACACAATCTGCTGATCCGGCGACTCTTGCCAAAAACGTCCCTGAGGAAGGAGCATGTACCTCTCTTGACAAAGGTCCGAAAAGGCAGACCCCAAAGGTGAAGCTACTTTAAAGCCCATTCATTCGTTCAAGGTGTTTTCACTGATCCAGTAACGACAGGAGAGGCATGCTCTGTTTTTTAGTGAGTTCAGGGTAGTCTTTAAGAACTATAAATTCTGCATTATATTCCGTAATATTGTTATATTGACATTAAAATATTTTTTCCCTGTCTTGTTATCAAGTAACGTTTATCTTCTAGGAAGATGAACCAAGCTTAATTGTGGTTTCTTGGGTGCCAATTTGGGTCCAAGAACCTCAGCATGAGACACCAAACGACCTCCCATTACACGGCTTGCCACGGAGTCAGGACATCTCGGGGACAAGGTACCAGCTGAGAGCCACGGAGAACCCAGGCCTGACTCTGATGTTCTGCATCTGATTAGACCGAGTAGGAGCCTTTGGGCCGAAGGAGGGCGGCCTCCCGGCCTCTGGAGACAGACGGGGCTGTGGGCAAGCCTTCCAGCATATCTCAGCCAGTGCGGTGGTTGGAGAGGCTGTCGGGTGCAGGAGGCAAGGTTCACTTGGATGCAAAGCCTTCCCTCCCCCGCAAAAAAAAAGTGGCTGGAATATCACTGCAGCCGCCTGCAGATGTGGGAGCTGAGGTCAGAGGTCAAAAGGTTGACACAGGAAGGACCCGGGGAAAGACCAAACCCAGGTTCCTGACGGTCACTGTCCTAGGGTTCCTATCGCTACGGTAAAACACCATGACCAGAGCAACTTGGGGAAGAAAGGATTCATTTTAGCTTTCATGTTGTAATCGATCATCCAGGGACTCCAGGGCGGGAACTTAAAGTCGGAACTTGAAGATGGGAACTGAAACAGAAGCCATGAAGGAATGCTGCTTATTGGCTTGCTCCCCGTGGCTTGCTAAACCCGTTTTCTTATAAACTCAGGATGCCCACAGTGGGCTGCTCCCACATCCATCACCAATCAATAAAACGTCCCAGAGACTTGCCTAAGGGCCGCGCTGACAGAGGCGTTTTCTCAACCGAGGTTCCAAGGGACTCTACCGTGTGTCAAGTTGACATAAAACAAGCCTGCACGGCCATTTATCCAGCGGACCAACTAATTCCAACAGTTGCCGACTCACAGATCTCTCTCGGTGGGGAAAAAAAAAAAATTCCGATTTGCACCCAAGTACACGTTTAACTTAGCTCTTGGCGGTGTGCAAGGTCTCGGGAGTCTGTCCGTGCATAAGCCAACTCTATTCTTGATAAACCCTGCTGCCGAGAACGTAAGGAACTCTCCTCTGCAGGATAAAGTGAATAGCCCAGAAGCTGTGGTGGAAGTTCACGAGGAAAACCTGAGATACAGGCCATGTGGGATCAGAATCAAGCCAAGAACGCCCGTGTAATAGACAAGGAATGGTCACAGGGTGTCCCCAAGGGCATCAGCAGGCGGGAGCAGAGGGTTGTGCAAGTGTACGTGCTTGCCAAGCAATTCTTGCTTTACGTGGCCCCAGAATTAGAACTGGACCGTACCTCCCATCACGTAGGTACTGGGCTGACTGCTCTCCGAGAAGGAGTTGCAGACAGAGGAACCCACTGGGACTCCCTGAGTTCGCCAGAGGGTCTGGTCTGGTAAGGCAGCACACCCGTTACCTTCGCCCACCCTGGCTAGGCCCTCTGCGTCCAGAGGAGCCGATCCGGGAGACTGCAGCTCTCTCCCCAGCGTCCTGCTCTCTGCCCCCTTCCTTCCACTCCCCTGGGAGATGGAAGAGGGGAGAGGGAGATACTTGGCAGGTGTCTCGCAAGCACCCCGGGCCCGTCTGCTTATCTGTGTCCCTGCCACCTCGCCACGGCAAATTGCTTGTTGATAAATGAGGCCATTTAAGGGCGAGTGATGTTGGCATTACAGTTATTAATGAGGACGACGTGGAGAGACGTTTAAGAGCGACCCGACTGGGCCTGCATCCCCCCACCTGTGAGTTATGTGGCCACGGAGCCTCGGGCCCTTACTCCCCGCCTCCCCGGGAACATACTCTGGGACACTGTGGCCGCAGGTGTGAGGATACGGGGAGAACCCCCAACCTGGATTTTATAGGCTCACTCTGGCTGGAGGATAAGAGCCAGCACCTTGTTCTGGGAGCTGAGACAACGGGGGAGGGGAGCGGGGGGGGGGAGGGAGAATGTGTGTGGGAGGGCATAAGAGGGAGGGGTGAAGGTGCCTGTACGTCTCACTAGTGGGAAGACCACAGACACAAGCACTGTGTGTGTACGGACCCACCAAGCGGATGTTGCTGTACATGGTCCCAGAATTGGAACCCGGCCATACTGTCTCACGTGTAACGGTGGATGAGACAGCTTAGAGGCGATAAAAATCAACCAATCCATAGAAAAGCTAAACTCAGGAAGTGGCTGGAGACTAGGGAAGGTTCTGGAACGCATAGGCGTCTCTCCTTTTCTAGCGCCGTAGCTATGAAGGTCAACCTCCCTGCGGGCACAGCGCGAGAGGGATGCATAGGAAGGCTGCTTGCCCGGCTGAGTGAAGGATCCTGGGAACAGAGCAAGAGAGCCTGGCAAAGAGAGGACCTGGACCAGAGGCTGCGATCTGGCTGGTTCACTCCATAATACCTACGCTGCTCGCTAAAGTATTAAACGCCACACGCACTGGATAAAGAGGTATCGTCAGGCAGACACCCCGACAATGTGTCCCAGCATGCTCCCCTAGGAATAGAGGGTCTGTGGCAGCGGGTCAGGTCCTGCTGGTCAGTCACCTGTGCTGGCGGCAAGAGCAAGCACCACGGAGCCCCGAGGCTACCCTAGCACAGAGGGAGATCTCCAGAACGCAACAGCCTGTGTGCAACCGGGAAACCATGGACTAGTGTGGGCATGCCAGGCCCTGCTCCGGTCAACCCCAGGACAGGCACCCAGCTCCCGTGAGCACAGATGAAGATACCACTCACTGGGTGCCCTGTATACTGAGCCCCAGGGGATCAATTCCTGCTTGAGATACGCTCCCACTGGGAGAGCCGTCCTGAAGACGCATGGCACGCTTCCTGTTGCCTGGAAACACTTCCACGTGGCTCTCTTTGCGTTGACCTGTCAGGAAACTTGGGTCCAAATTGCAACGCCCAAAGGTTGTAATCTGCTTGGCTCAGGCGCCTGCTACTACCTGACCCCTCTACTTCTACACGCATACGGTATTTTAGCTTGCCCTGTCGCCAGTCACGCTCGGCTTCTCCTGCTAAGGACTCGGTCCCTTTGGAGGCAAGAGATCCAAAGTAAGCATGGATTCCAGCACCCTTCCCTCCTCCACGCGAGGCACCCCGACTCTGTGTGACCCCCAGCACTGCGACTCTGTCACTCTGGGAAGACGAGCCTCTTCCTCGGCCTGGGTTCCCCACTATAGTCCAGGGCGTGGGTTTCTCTAGAGCCAGACACTTCTAGCATTAGCCCAACCTGTGGCAGAGAGAAGAGAGTAATAAGAGACTATCTTAGGGTAGCCCGTCTGGGTAGATGGGGCTGGCTAGAGCTGCAAGGGATTCTGGGATCTGAAGTCCTGGTTAAAGATTCTACGAAGGAGAACTGACACTTGAAGAAATGGAAAAGTGTAAAGAGAAAGGGGACGGAGGGGAGGGAAAGAAAGAAGGAAAGGGATTCCAGAGGAGGGAGGGAGGGAGGGAGGGAGGGATTAAAAAGATGGGAGGTGGGCTCTGGCAGGGGCCCTTGTGCTGGGAAGCTTAGCGGCTGCCAGTGAGGAAGCCACAGATGCGGGGAGGGGGGGGGGTGGGACCCTTAGAAAGGGGATGCCAGGATGTGGCCTAGTTCTCATTTCAAAGGCTCTGTCTAGCTCTAGTCCCTTTGTAGAGGGAGGGCAGGAAGGGAGCCCCACCCACACAGCCCCTACAAAGCACATTTGGACATCTCTCAGCAAAGCCTGCCATGTGACAGCCAGGATGCCCTGCAGCCCAGGTGGGGGCTGGTGGGAGCTTTGTATCTCCTGCAGGCTAGGGTCCGTATGCAGCAGCGCTAGGATCTGGCTGCCTCGAAGGCCCGTCACAGCCTCCGAGGCTCAGCCCAGGGAGTCGAAGGAAAGAGTCCCACCCTGTCTAATGCTCAGGGCGAGACTATGGCGTAGAGACCCACCCAAGCATCTTTCCCCAGTGACTTCCCATAGCCTCCCAGCCTTAGAGCCTCCTCCTGGCCCTGTTGTTTAGACCCAGGTCAGTGATAACCAAACCACTTGTTGAGGGACCACAGTGAAGCGGGTTGGCAGCCCAGGGCCTGGTTTAGGCCATGGAGTCCCCAGTTGCTTTGGCTTAATCTAACCCAACCCCCTCCGCCCCCCCCCCCAAAAAAAAGGCACCATGCAATGCTCTCTCGAGTCTCCATCCCTCCCTTGGGGTCACAGTGGCCTCTGCCACCCAAACATAACCGCCTTCTTCTATGCAGCTCAGAGGCTGTTGGTGTGGACACTGAGCCGCCTGCGACCTCACCGAGTAGGGAACCAGTTAACCTCACTGCCCTTCCTGGTGCTCTGCAGCCCCCAGAGCAGATCGTGTGCATCCTGAGACATGTTTCCCAGGGTACCGCTCTGAGGGGTCCTTAGGCTGGGGGGTGGCTCTGCGTTACTCCGGAGAGGCCAGTGCTTCTGTAAGCAGAGCCAAGCTCTGGTCTCCAGCCAAGAGGAATGGGGCTGACTCGGGACCACAGCAGCCGGGGAATGAAGTTTGCAGTGGGCTCCCTAGGGGGCCCTCTTTTGTCACCATCAGCCCCAGGCCCCAGTTCCCAAGCAGCCCACCTGTGGACTTCCATAAAGCCAACTCGGATATCCGAAGTCAGCCTCTCTAAAGCGGATTCCCCTACCTGCTCACAGAGGGCCCCCAGAAGACATCATTCCCTGACCAGGTCCCAAAGCCAGAGGCTGGGAGTTATCCCTGGAGTCAGCTCGCTGTCAGACACCTCACTCCAACAGCTAACTATCAGCCTGTGTTGTCACGTGTGGTGCAGCGCACCCTCATCCGGGCCTTGTCCCTGGCGGCAGACCCTGAGCCTCACGTTTCAAGGCGTCTGGTTGACACGGTCTTACTTCAGTCCACCCAGGGTCTTGCTCACCCAGAACCCTCCCTCACACATGGTGAGATTGTCCACTGTGGCAAAGAGCCTGCCTACGTTTTCTTTCCTCTTTGTCCTGAGACTTTATGGGTGGTGGAGTTTAAAGGCGACACGCTGATTAATTTAGCAAGGGAAGTTTCCGAGCATCTCATTGTTCAGGCTGTGGCCTGGGTTTTGTTTGCTGCTTTTAGCTCAGTTTATAATGGCGATTAGGGGCAGACCATACTACAGAATGCTTTGAAAGACTTGTAGTTTGCTCAGAAAAAAAAAAAGCCAGGTTAAAAACAAGGACAAGGGAAATGTGTCTGCTAAACAGACAGACTGACACCATTAAAAAGAAGCCAAGGAGCCAGTGGCATGTAATCCCAGTGCTCGGGAGGCAGAGGCAGGCGGATCTCTGTGAGTCCGAGGCCAGCCTGGTCTACAGAGTGAGTTCCAGGACAGCCAAAGCTTCATAGAAAAACAGAAAGAAAGGAAAGAAAGGAAGGAAGGAAGGAAGGAAGGAAGGAAGGAAGGAAGGAAGGAAGGAAGGAAGGAAGGAAAGAAAGAAAGAAAGAAAGAAAGAAAAAGAAAGAAAGAAATTTTAAAAAAGGAAGAGGAGGAAAAGAAGCCAAGTTTTTTGTTTCGCTTTGTTTTGTTTAATCAGGATAATAAGAAAAGTGCCGGTGGACATCTCAGAATTAGTCAGACCCTGTCTGCCACAGGCTGAAAGGTACAAAGATATCTTCATGCGTATTTGGGTTGTGGGGCATGAGCCCTTGTGAAGGCGCCTGCCCGTGAGCCCAGAAGAAGACAGCAGATCCCCTCGTGGTTAGGGTTACAGGTAATTGTGAATGTGGGTGCTGCCTTCCGTGGGTGCTGCGAACCAAACTTGGCTCCTCTGCAAAACAAAGCAAAAAACCAGTTTGAGCTCTTGGCCACTGAGCCATTTCTCCAGCCCAGGTGTGAAGGGTTTAACTCATTTTAAAGACTTCCCTTGCTAAAGGATACTCCCGAGCCACGCTGCTGGCTCGCACAGGGTCACCTGGGGAAATGTTGAAGCTGCAGACTCTATGACCAGCTGGGCGACACTATTGTGGACCAAGGTAGTTCACAGGAGGCTGGAAAGAGAGTGTGGAAGGGCAGGAAGGCAAAGGAAGGTAGAGGCAGCCCTGGTAGACAGCTGCAGGTGCCAAGGCCCTGAGGTATGAGGAACGAGGATAGGTGTGAGGCCTGTCCGCAAAACTGTCAATCTTCAGGGGTGGCAGGGGTGGCAGGGCAAGCTATGCAGCCCCAAGTGGGGAGGCCGAGTGGGGAGCTCCCAAGCAGGGGCAGGGCTGGGGCAGGAAGGCCCAGTGTGTGGACTTAAGAAATTTGGAGGTTTTATAAAATTTTAGAGAGAGAGAAAGTATGTGTGTATGTATGTGTGTGTGTGACTGTGTATGTGTGTGTATGTGTGTGTGTGCATGTGTGTGAATGTGTGTGTGCGTTTGTGTGTATGTGTGTGTATGTGTGTGTATGTGTGTAGATGTGTGTGTGTATGTGTGCATGTATGTGTGTGTGTGTTTGTGTGTGTATGTATGTGTGTGTATGTGTATGTATGTGTATGTGTGTGTGTGTGTGAATGTGTGTGTGTTTGTGTGTATGTGTGTATGTGTGTAGATGGGTGTGTGACTGTGTGTGTATGTGTGCATGTATGTGTGTGTGTTTGTGTGTATGTGTGTAGATGTGTGTATGTGTGTGTGTATATGTGCATGTGTGTTTATGTGTGTGTATGTGTGAGTGTGTTGTGTGTATGTGTGTGCATGTATGTGTGTGTATGTGTGCATGTATGTGTGTGTGAACATGATGGGGACACACCTGTGGAGGTCAGAGGTCAGGAGGTCAGAGAACTTCACAGAGTCAGTTCTCGCCTCTGCCTTCACGTGGGTTCCAGGAATCAAACTCAGGTCACGAGGCACACGTAGCAAGTGCCTTCACCCACTCAGCCGTCTCGCCAGTCTGGGAAGTTTTAACTTTATTCTGCTGGCCATGGAGAGTGAGAAAAAAGATTTCAAGGTAAAGGAGGAACCTCGTTCACTAATACTGTAAAAATTATTCTGGCAGCTATGTAAGAGAGACCGGGGAAGAGGGAGAGATGAGCCACGGGCAGGACATCACCTTTATCTTGTGCGCCCATTCGGGTAGCCTGGTAGTGGCTGCCTGGAACGCTGTGCACGGAAGAGAAGAGCACTGCCATCGACTAGTGATGTCTGCCCAGGCTCAGGAAGCAGCAAAAGGAGAAGAGCTGTGGGAGAGACATTTTGGAAACAGAAACGGAACATCCAGGGGCTTTATAAAAAGGATTAAGTACAGGGTATCGGGTGGCGAAGTTCTGCCTTAGCAGCGAGAGAACTTTAGAAGCTGGCGGGGGAGCAGATTGGCATCTGAACCTGAGTTTGAGGTGCCCGGTGCCAAGGCCTGGGAGACAGGTGACATCCACCTGCAGAACGACGGGGCGAGACGAAGCGATCTCGCAAGTTGGCTCACGCTTATGGCAGCTGAGGTGAGGCCATAGCAGAGACGAGACGACCTTTTCTCTAAAGGTTGTGCGGGATGCAGAGAGGGGACCCAAGGCAGAGGCCTGAGACCCTGAGGGGCAAGTGAGAGCAGGGGTCGCACCTCCCTCTTAGCTTCCGACCCGGCGGCTGGCTGTGTGGCCACAGTCGCACCCTTCCCCTCTCAAAGAACTGAATATGGGGAGAGGAGGGAAGCAGCGATATCCACACAGCCTTCAAGATACAAGCCTCGTGCCAATGGAGCCCCCCACTTGACATTGCTAGGACCAGAAGCCAAGGATAAGGATGCAGGTCCCCTGAGTAGGTGTGTGCCTACGTAAACATCACTCCTTTGTCGAAGACCCAGCCACCGATTCCAGCATCCTGCATCTTTGGTGCACAGGGAAGAAAATGTTGTTCAGTCCCATCAAGGGACCAGCCTCCGAGGGTCTGGATTCAGCTGGGAGGCTACAGGGTGCCATGGGCAACCAGAGAGGTGGGGTCTCAGAGGTCACCCCAAATGCTCCCTACGCTGTAGAAGCTGAAGTCGGAGAGGGCGGCCAGTCTGACTGAGCAGTACAGCAGGCCGGAGACGAGCAAGAGCTGGAGACGCCAGAGCTTGCCCTGGGCCCCCAACTTGAGGGCTATAATCCTCCTACCCACCCCCGGGACCCAGGCACAGAAGGCGTCCTGTTCGCCCAGCCTCCGCCCGTGGTCCTGGGCCCAGCACTCCTGACAGCCGTCCCACCCGCCTGGCATCAGCCAGTCTGCGGACCCTTTTCCTTCACAGCCTGCCCCGAGAGCCTGCCACTGACTGCCTCAGACAAAGCCAACGGGGGCGGGGACCCACGGGTGACTGATGGGCCCTGCACAGTTTGTTCTTGTCACGTGGCGTACAGAGTGACAGACCTTGGGAACCGGGCATTAATGCAGAAGATTTATAGTCAAATCTGTCACGCCTGAAGGCACTTCCCCCAAACTTGGCTCGGCCTGAAGGTCGCTTTTCGAGGTGATAAGTGCAAAAAAAGACGTCCTCGCCTGCCCAGCCCTCGGAAGCCCTCCCTTCCCGAGCCTGGGGCTTGGGCTGAACTGCAGAAACCGAGAGGATGAGGACAGGCGTCCTCCCACACAGAGCTCCCTCCCCACGCGGCCTTCCTTTGGTTCCCCAGTGGCATGCAGGCGCCAAGGAGGTCATGGGAAGGAGGGCAGGGGGGACACTGATAGGCAGAGGAGCTGGAGTGTCTGAGGTTCGAGAGGTCAAGGCTCCTCTGTGTCCACTGGAAGTAGAACAGGAGGAGGAAGGGAGCCATGTCAGCCCAGCACAGTGGCCTGTGCCAGGGCCAAATGGCTCAGATCAGCACCTGATCCCAGCTGGGAACTGGTAGAGGATCCCCAAAGGTCTGGGGGTGCAAGTCATCCACCTAGTCTTCCTTATAAGGGGCAGAGGGCCACCTGTTCACCCACTATCGACCCAGACTCCCCTCGGATCTCAAGAGGGAAGAGTTGGGGAGGCCCAGCCTGCAGACAGGGAAACAGAGTCTAAGAGGAGAGGAAAGAATCCAGGTTGGTTCGTTCACTTGACTATTCCTGGGGCCTCGCTGTGAGCTGGGCCTGACAGCCAGGGTTCTTAACTCTGTGCCAGCCCTAGGCAAAGCCTTGTGCAGGGTAACTGGGAGAGGGATACACGGGGAAGTCCCTGCAAAGGGATAGAATCTAGAAAGAGCAAGACTAGCAATGAAGACCACTGAGGCCCAGTGGGAAGCAGGAGAGCTTGCACATGCTCTGTTTTGCTATTGCGAGTCCCCAAGTCATGCTCTTTCCTCCAGGAAACAAGAGAGGTATAGACTTGTCGACTTTGAGAACCCAGGCCCCTGGCCACCTCTCATGGCCGTCTCTGATTAACGTCCAAGCCTGTGTCCAGTGAGTTCAGACTAGGAGGGAACGGGCTCTGGAGAAGGCGATAGAATACAGTCAGTGTGTCTGCTGGGATATGGTCCTAACGGGAAGGAATTCTCCAAGAGAGCTCAGAACCCAAACTCAGGGTTGGTGGGACACACTGACTTTCTGCCAGACCCTCTGCGGAGCAAGCCAGCCAGCGCAACTCAAAGGAACAGAAACCCTGGCAGCTGGCGGCTCCCGCACTCTGTGGCCAGGGAGCAGGGAGGTGGCGGGCACCGGCATCCTGGCCCAAGAACGGTGCTGTTCCTGGATTACAGATGAGCTAAATTAGCTGTGACACTCATTAGCGGCAGCTCCTAATTAGTGAAAATTAATATTGGCTTTGATAAAGACGTCGGCGCCAGATTTCCAAGGCAGAGGCATTATCGACCTTGACAGCCTGGCTAACGATGGGGTAAGTGGAGGTGCCAGGGGGCCTGGCGGCAGGTGAAGAGTCACAGGGTGGAAGTGCTCCCTCCTGCAGCTCCCTGACCCCCCTCAGCAGTCATTCCGCAGGGCCCCGCCCCCACTAGAGCTTCTGAGCAGGTGGCTCCAGAATAATTACCGCTGAGGTCGCTCTGGCTCCGCTGAGCCCCAGGCAGCAGTGTCACCATGTTCACACGGGCTTGTGGCAATGCGAACTTGACTCTCCACGTCACAGACAAGGGAAGATGTGTAGCTTGTGCTGAGATGTTCTGGATTTGGACTTGTGTTCTGTGACCTCAGCACCGCCCTGCTCTGCCCTGGACCTCTCCTCTAGCACAGGTGACCCAGGGGGTGAAACTCCATGCTCCACCCTGCAGCCAGCATACCACGGGGCGTCCATGAATGCGTGCAAGCGAGCATATGATTAAGCGGAGATACTCCTGTTCTTCGGGCGTGTTCTTTTCTTTCTCAGCGTTGCCCTCTGCCCATCTCACGTTGTGGGAGAATCTATGCAGCTTAAGAACTGTAAGTCAAACACCACTCTGCACACTGCCCAGGACAGTTCCAGACTGCTCTGGAACAAGGGCCGGGGCCAGGAGCATCCAGGACAACTGGAAGAGACAAGCCTCCCCAGGAGGGCATACAGACCCGGAACTCACAGCTCACCGAGGCCTCAGCTGAACGGTTACCAAGTGACTATCTCTGGGGCCGGCCTCTTAGGCCACTTGGGAGGTGACAGGCGGATGTGGCTTCTCTTTACCCAGTCCACATTCCCTAGCTAGGGACCCAGGCTGGGGTAATGAGAAGTAACAAATATATCTATTTTTAATCCAAATAAAGGAAAATATGTTTGCCACTACGGAGTTTATAAAAATAACAATGCATTATTTGGGCATTAATAACAGTAAAGATGTCAAACTGTCAGATAAGAAGTTAATCTCATTCGGAGAACAATTAAAGATGCTATTATCCCACCACCTGGGGCCATTCGGCTCTTACCACTCAGCGGGCTTACTAGATAAAGGGGCCAGGCACAGAGCACTGGAAGTTCCTGGCACTGCTGTCCTGCCCTGCCTGTCATTCACTGCCAGCCTGCAGCCTGCTCCCTTGATGTTCCCAACTCAAGGACCGGAGCCTTGCGCGCGCAAATCACATAGCTATATTCACGGCTGCTTTATCTGGAGGAGCCCTGAATCGGGAGAGATCCAAATGCCACTGGGCATGGCGGCCTGTAATGACAATCCCAGAATCCACGAGGTGGAGGTAGGGGTGGGTCAAGACTTAAAGTCATCATCAATCACAAGGCAAGTTCAAGGCCAGGCTGGGCTACATGAGATCTTGTCTCAAAGAAAAAGAAGAGGAGAAGAGAAAGGAGGAGGATGAGGAGAAGGAGGAGGAAGAGGAGAAGAGGGAGGAGGAAGAGGAGGAGGAGAGGAGGAGGAGGAGGAGGGGAAGAGACAGAAATGAAAAACAGGGTTAGGGAGAAGACTCAGTAAATCTGCCCACAAGCATGAGGCCCCAAGTTGGGAACCCTAGCACCCCAGTGAGGATGAACTCTTGACATACCCAACAGTATGACAAATCTCAAAAGGATGATTCAACCATGCAAACTGAGAGCCTGAAATAGCCCTCCAGCTACTGAGCTTCTGGGAAACAAGCCGACCCACAGTATTAGAGGTATCCAGAGGACCACCTGGTTGGGGAGGACGGAGACAAAGGAGACAGGAGACACCCTAGGGGTGTCAGAGGAGTTCACTGTCTTTGTCTTAATCGTGTTGGGGACTTCAAGGACATATATGCAAGTGTTGAAATGCAATTATTATATCCACTAACTTGTGGCTTATTGTGTTACAATAATGTTACAGCAGAAACATTGTTTTAACTTGAATGCAAATAAAGTTAGAAGGCAGCAGAGGAAAAAGAAGGATCTGAGAGGGCTGTGAGTTAGGGAGTTTAAGCCAGGGGCTCCTGGGAGCCAAGAGCTACTGTATCTCCCTCAGAACTACGTTAAAAAAAAATTTTAAAAAAGGCACTCTTGACCATCAGCATTGTGGGGAACAGGTCTGATGGGGACCTAGGGGTAGCAAGGACAGCGTTGGGATAAGCTGCTATGGCCCCTGGGCACAGATCTGATGTCGTTAGTGGTTGTCCTTAGTCACACATGGGCTCAATAAAGAACAAAAAGACACCTCAAGATGCAAAACTTCGAATCCACAAGAGCAAAGGATCCAGTCTCGGTGAACTGAACCCAGAGCTGGCCAGCCATCTTCGGGCATTTTGTTGTTGAGGGGAAAAGTTAATATCCTTCCCCCACAGATACAAAGGCCTTCCTTGCTTAGTGAACAGAACAGTACAGCCTGCGGCTTCAGCCGGCCAACCTGGCTTCAGGAAAAAGCCTGGGGACAAAGGTGTTCTTTGAAGCCTCCCATTGCCAGAAGCTGTGAGGTGATAAGGTCTCTTTATTAGCAATATCAGAAACAAATGCCTCTAGCATGTAAGATTTTTTTAAGGGCAGGGTATTTTAAACAACAATTGCTTCAGCCAGGAGTTGCTATCAGGTACAGGTACAGGTACATCTCAGGAAGCACGCATTAACAGTTACTTGTCATTTACAGGGGTTTTTTTTTCCCCCAAATACCAAGCTTACATTGCAAAGATCTGCAGCCCTTCCCCCAGAATCTTTTCCCACAAGTAACAATTGCCTTAAAGTTTCAGGAAACATACATCAAACAATCACAGAATATTTACAAAGATTTCCTCGAAGCTCAAGTGTGACTCGCCACTGGATCTCTGAAGTGTGACTTATCACTAAATCATCTCACCACACTCAGACCCAGTGTTCCAGGAAAGAAAGTGAAAGCGATCATCAGCTCAGAGAGGTTGTGAGAATCCTACAAAGGAGAGTTCCTGGAAGGAAGCCATCTGTGGTCAGGGAGAATGAGGTAAGCAGCAAGATCAGCTCCAGGCAAGAGCACTCTGACCACACTCATCAAGTAGGGGACCATAGCTCTTTTTAGGGGTACCAAGCATCCATACCGGCTGCCCACACACACACCTCCAAGGGCTGCGGTCTGATCACAGGTGGCCTGATCTGGTGGCTAAGGAGCTTGGGAAGGACAATGGGAGCCAGTGAAGCTTTAGAAATAGGAGTAGCCTGTGCTTGAGATCCTGGCACACTTACTGCCCAGTGGGACTGAGGCTCAAGTCTAGAGGTTAAGGATTTGGACTGAGGGTTCCCACGTGGGGGCCCACTGCTCAGCCACTCTCCCCGGGCCCATAGCTGTGCTCTGACTCCTTAGCTTGCGGTTCCTTGAACCTGGCTCACCCGTGATCCCATTTCACACAAATTTTTACACCACCTCAGATATACAGATCTATAAACACTTACTGGTAACAAATCATACATAAGTCTTGAAAGCAATTCTTCGGCAAACGTTTAATTCCACCACTTATTAAAGATGAAAGCAATTTGGCCTACTAACAAGAAGTATGTACTTATTTACCTTCACAAAAAGAATTAAATCTCGGCTGACCATTGGGTACTGTGGGCCGTGGGGCCTCTTCAGTGTTTTTCAGGGTCGACTAGTATTTTGATTTCACGATCATCAGGGTAGGGAACCCTGCTTCACATAAACTCGTAGCACAACATGGTAGAAGTATGTTTAGGACCATTTCAGAACGTATTTGAAAATGCTTTCCTAATCCCGACCCCAGAATTCGTTAAAACGATTCCCTATGACACACAAGTCAGCGACTCCAAGAGCAATCTTTAAAACCGTACCATTCTAACGCAACGCGATCCAGAGGCGTACCAATCTGATGCTTGCACGCTGTAAGAATAATGGTTGGGAAAATAAGAGAAGTCTCTGCCTCCCATAATTAAACTGTTATGTTTCCATCCGAGCAGAAAGCTTCGTCTGCGAAGGGGAAACACTCCAGGCTGCGTGCTCAGAGCAGAGTGCATGTTGTGTGCTCCTCCCCCCCCCCCCTCGCTTCGGTGATGTCACATGATAGAACACGGACACACCTTCTATCCAGGACATGGTTGATTCTGAATTAGTTTTTGATTGCTGAGTTTTCAAGAAAAGTTTTACTGTTGCTGATTTTTTTTTTTTTTTTTAACAACCACCACATTGAGTTATATGGTGGGAAAGTGGCTTGTAAGCTACGGTTTAAGAATCTGGGGCTTAGAGAACGCCCCACCCAGGTGCTGCCATTTCTCCTCTGTCTACCCACCCTAACATTGGTCTTTGTTGTTGTTCAAAGAATATCCATTAAGTAAGCCTCCTCTTGAGGCTAGGCGGTGGTGGCGCATGCCTCTAATCCCAGCGCTCGGGAGGCAGAGGCAGGCGGATCTTGTGAGTTCGAGGCCAGCCTGGTCTACAGAGTGAGTTCCAGGACAGCCAGAGTTACAACAGAGAGACCCTGTTGTGAACAAACAAACAAACGGACAAGCCCCTGGAGTGCCTAGCCCTCAGTGGGGCACCTGGGTCGCACACCAAGGCCGGTCGCTGACACACGGCAAGCAGGAGACAAATCAGGAGAAAGAGTCAGCTGAGCCGGGAGCCTTACAGTCTGGTTTTGGTCTCGTGGCGAGTGGCCTCACTGCTGTGCTGTGCTGATTCTGCTGGCCCCGTGCCCTGCGGGTCCCTCTTCTGTGCCCACCTTACTCTTCCTGGCTTACCATATTGCAGCCACGTCCAGCCTGGGTAGCCCAGTTAGCCAAGAGGTAGGTTGTCCAGAACTTAGTTAGGGGTTCAGGAATGGGGCAGAATGCCAACCAATGCTGACAATGTTCACTCAGATCATACAGTCCCCATGGGATTCTCAGCATCCCTGGGGACAACACAGTCAAGACCCAAGATGCGTATGGTAGGGAAACTGCCTGCAGGGCCAGCCTATAGGACCCTCCAGAACAGGAGTCTTGGGGATCAGCCCCTCTGGCTCAGCCCTGTGCATCTGCTGCCCTCACAGTGAAGGAGGCCTGCCCTTGGCACAGTGCCACAGAAAGGCATGGTTCCGGAGACACTGGGCGAGGGCAGTGTGCACAGGAGCATACGTACATGCGGATGTGCCCTGTGCACAGACCCCTGAATCCCTGTGTGTGTGTGCGCGCGCATGTGTGTCTGTGTGTGTATGGGTGTGTATATGGGTGTGTATGTGTGTGTGTGCATGTGTGTATGTGTGTGTATGCATGTGTGTATGTGTGTGTGTACATGTGTGTATGTGTGTGTATGCATGTGTGTATGTGTGTGTATGTGTGTGTATGCGTGTGTGTATGTGTGTGTATTCGTGTGTGTGTGTGTATGTGTGTGTGTACGTGTGTGTATGTGTGTGTATTTGTGTGTGTGTATGTGTGTGTGTACGTGTGTGTATGTGTGTGTATTCGTGTGTGTGTGTATGTGTGTGTGTACGTGTGTGTGTGTGTATGTGTCTGTGTGTGTATGTGTGTGTATTCGTGTGTGTATGTGTCTGTGTGTGTGTGTGTGTGTATGTGTGTGTGTGTGTGTGTGTGCGCTGTGTGTGTGTGTGTGTGTGCGCACAGTCAGCTCCAGGCTTTTCTCCTCCAACCCAGCCACTCCAGATTAGCCTCAAGTTTGGTTACAAAGTACCAAGGCTGCAGGAGCTGCAGGAGGTGATCGCTTCACTGCAGAGCTGGGGGAGGGATGATGGGGGGCAGGGACCAGAGTGACCTCTGGGACTTGTTTTTCCCCGCTTTTTTGCTGAGAGGGAAGACATAAGGTCTACCCCCAACTTATGCACCCCCAGGGAGGGAAGGCAGGTCACCACTGAGCCAGGACTCCGGGCCATGCAGGACCAAAGCAAAGAGAATTGATGAGCTTCAGGATTGGTGGCAGGGTGCAAGGCATTGCCCGAATGTGTGGTGTGACCTCAAAAGTTCAGTTCATTCATCTGCAAAGTGGGGGGCAACCGCAGCAGCCCCAACACTGAAGCCATCTTCTACACTTGGGTAAGTGCGCCAAACTTCCACTCTGGTGCTGGGCACAGATGGCCTTCCTCCCCAGTCCACAGACAAAGGCCAAGCACAGAGAGGCCAGGTTCTCGGTCTAAGGGCATACTGGAGATCGGTGGCGGAGACAGTCTTTGAGCTGCTGCAGCCAGCAACCATGCTCTATCTCCTGCACAGGATGACCTCCCGGCCGAGCCTCACGGGTACTGGGGACTCACCAAGTACAGTCTAAGCTGCACCACCAGTGAGTGGTTCTGAATGTTTGGTCTTCAGGCCAACAGCATTAACATCACCCAGAGCACAGTAAAAATGCTGAAACTGAACTCCCCAGATCCCAGGGATGGGACCCAGAGGCCTGTCCGTTTAACATCTAGCAATGACAGGACTTACCGACAGATTGCTGTGGTTCAAGTTCACACCGTCTTGTTTGCACGCTGAACATGCTGAGCCTAGACAGGTGCTCATCACAGCCTGGGTCCGGCCTACCCTCCGCTCTCAGCTCTGGGCACCCCAAAGGCGCTTGGCCCTGTCTGCCTTGTGCCTGGCCCTACTCGGGGCTCTTTTGATAATCTGGACCCTGTGGCCTATAAGTAAGGATCACCACACAGAGCTGGCCTTTTTCTCCCTCGGATTTCTACCGGATCATAAATAGCAGTCTCCAAGGAGGTCTGACATGCTTGTGTACTTATGTGTACACACATACATACATACATACACACACACACACACACACACACATACACACACACGCCCATGTGCCGCCTTGTCAGACTAAGGAGCTAAAGGAGAGGTCACACGGTTTGGTGTGATCCAACCCAGAGGACAAAGCGTGCCCGGAGCGAGACACCAGCTTGCAGAGACACATAACACACACACAGATGGGGACACACATCCGTGCACACACCAGGGCAGGCGCTTCATCTTCAAGGCGCAGCCCTGAGAGGTGAGTGAAGGCTAGCCCTCTGCCTTCCCATGCCATCCCAGTGGCTTTGCTTCCGTCTGCCGACATGGCTGAACCAGCTGGCCGGCAAGGTTAGGTGACGTGTCCAAGGTACCCTCCCCCACCCCCACCCCATTCTCTTGCTATCCGCCCCTCCGCCCTCAGGAGGGAAATGATGACTTTCAGGGAGGCGGGTTTTTGGTTTGGTTTTTTTTTTTTCCTTTTTGTGTTTTCTCCTCTCCCCTCATTCAGCGCCCGGCGCTAATTTATGACTATTTTTCCAACTGCACTGAAGTGCGAGGGTAATGGCTTTCAGCGGCTTGCTTCCTGCGCCTGTCACTCACAGCGGCTACCTGACAGGACTGCAGACAGTGTTCCCATCACAGCGGCCGCCTCTCCCAGGGCAGCGGGAGGATTCATGGTGGCCGTGGGGAGAGTTATTTCACTCCAGGACAGAGCGTCAGGTAAACAGCTGTAAAAATTCCCAAGCGGCAGGACCGCCTTGGGCCCAGGGCGAGCACCTCCCCCACAGCTGTCCTGAGCCACTGGGGGGGGGGGTGTCTGAGGCTCATGTCACTGGCTCCGGCCTCTCTGTCTCCATCACACAGGCCACTCAGCCTCCTGGCTTAATTCAGGTTGTGTTGCCTTTTGCCACATCACTAGTAGAAAACGTTCTTGTCTTTAGGGCCACAGAGAGGACGGTCAGGCCCCGGGGAATGGCAGCCAGGGTCCGAGTGTTCCTACAAGGGTCGACCGTCCCCAAGATGGGTGACTCTGGCTTGCTTCCAAGTTTCAGTCTCTTATTTCAAAACCAGACACTCCACGCCCAAGTGTCCGTGGTAATGGAAACACCATGCGTACACTGTCGGACACGGTCGCCACAGGACCCAAGTGGTGACTGAGAACTTGAAAGGCAGCCAATGGAAACAAGGAAGTGAATTTTCTGGGTTTTTTATTTCACCGTCATCAATTTGCTTCTAAATAATCACACGCGGTCAGCAACTACTTGCTGTAGTTTAGATCGGGAACTTTCCCCAAAGGCACACATGCTAAAGGCTTGGTCCCCAGCATGCAGTGCTATTGGGAATCACGGAAACTTCAAGAGGTCACTACAGGGACGTGCCCTCATGGGGAATATGGAACCCCGAGCACCTTCCTCTTTGGGAATCTCAAAGCTCTCTGTCACTCTTTGGCCATGAGATGAGCAGCTTTGATCCAACATGTGCTTCTCACAGTGGTACGCTGCCTCAAAGTATTCATACCAACAACCCAGAGGCCAGCTCCAGCAGCCACATTCACAGGGTTCACAAAGTTGGGTGCGAAGAGAGACATGAAGGCTTGGTACCTAGGAAGCAGTGATGATTAGTACTGATGTCGACTTGACAGGATCTAGAATCACCTAGGAGACCAACCTCTAAGCATGACGATGAGATCACCTAGGACACTAACCTCTAATAATGAGATCATCTAAGAGACCAGCCTCTAAACATGACTATGAGATCACCTAGGAGACTAACCTCTAAGCATGACTATGAGATCACCTAGGAGACCACCTGTAAGCATGAGATCACCTAGGATATTAACCTCTAAGCATGACTGTGAGACAACCTAGGAGACTAACCTCTAAGCATGACTATGAGATCACCTAGGAGACCAACCTCTAAGCATGACAATGAGATCACCTAGGAGACCAACCTCTGGGCATGACTGCATGGAGTTTCTAGACTGGGTTAATTAAAGTGGAAGCATTCACCCTGAATGCAGGTGGCACCGTCGGATGGGATGGGGTCCCCCACTGAATAAGAAGGATACAATTAGCTGAGCACTGTCATTCATCTGTTGCTGCTTCCTGACTGTGGACACAATGTGACCAGCTGCCTTAGGCTCCTGCCAGGACTGACTATCTCTCTCTAAACTGTGAGCCAGAATAAATCCATCCTTCTGTAAGTTGCTCCGGTCAGATATTTTGTTGCAACAAGAAACGTTAACTAATACGGTGGCTCTCCATAATGACAGCTCACGCTAATGCTACAGGACACAAAAGGACTGGAGGAAAGGGAATATAAATTCAGGAGTCGTAGTGAACAAGTGGTTTCTTCGCCTGTTATTAGTCTTTACTTTAACTGGCAAGAGGAGAGAGCTGCCACCAGTGAGGGGTGTGTGAGCACACGCGGCCAGGCCAACAATGAGTCAGTCACCCCTAAGAGAGACCCGTTGTCCTGCAACACCACTCTCTCCACTCTCTCTACCCGGAAGCACTCGGTCCAACTCAGTACCGCCCAGAGCGGGGACAGAACTGCTTTTGGATGAGACCAGTACTCCTCACAGACATCTGGGGGGGTCTGCAGAGCCTGAGCACCCAGAAAAATAGCAGGTCTGATGGGAATGTGACCACCTGGTCATCTAGGTACCTGTCTACAATGACAGTAGGTCCTGTGCTCATGGAAACATAAATGTCCGCGTGGTGGTTTGAATGAACATGGCCCCCCAAGGGCTCATAGGGAGGTGTGGCCTTGTTGGAGGAAGCGTGTCACTGACTTTGGGGTTTCAGAAGCTCAATCCAGGCCTAGCATCTCTCTCTCTTCCTGCTGCCTGCTGATCCAGAGGTAGAACTCTCAGCTCCCTCTTTAGCACCGTGTCTGCTGCCATGCTTCCCGACATGATGGTAATCAGCTAAACCCCTGAACTGTACGTCAGCACCAACTAAAAACGTTCCTTTCTAAGAGTCGCCATGGTCATGGTGTCTCCTCACAGCGCTAGAGCCCGGGCTAAGACAACCCACTGATGGGTTGCTCATCTGTGGATGACAGATCACAGTTTGAATGAGGGGACAGAGAACAGAGTGTTGGCAGGCCCGATTCAGGCAAAACAGGGAGGCGAACATCAAGATTCATTTGGCCTTGGGGGGAGGAGGGTCCTCACTTGCAGACACCCTGGGACTTTGCCCTCTGGCCACTTGGTCACAGGCAGTCGATATCCAAATCCATGGCAGAGGAAAGAGGCTGGAGGGACGGAGGTGAGAGCAGCCATCCCATCACCCTTCACAAACCTTCCATGCCCTCCACCGTCGCAGCCACATGCACAGACGCTGAGAAGGGAGCCTGCAGGGGTGAGGAGGGCAGGGCAGCAGGGGGTAGCCCTGTTCCCACTCCCCATCCCTTTAACAGCGCAGAGCTAGGCGGGATATTATCTCAGGAGAGGAAAAGGCGTTGTTGTTCGCCAGAAAGTAGATGGGGGCGGTTTGGGAGAAGTAAGATTCCGAAGCCTTGTCGGCGTGCCAGGATCTGTGCTGGGCGTGTACCGTATGTCACATGTCAGCTCTGACATGCGAGGGCACCGGGCGGAGGCGGGGATAAGCCCCTTTCGGGGGTCCCAGTAGTCTGACGTTTTGATCCGGCTCTGACCTACTCTCAGAACACGCCACTTCTCAGACAGACCCAGATATTACACCCAGCGGGCTGGAAGGCAGCGTCTTTCCGCAGCCCGCCACGGAGACCACGAGCGTAGCTTCTAACCGAGCCGTTCTCATCTTCCATGGAGTCGGGGGGTGAGCATCTCCAGTCTCCAAATTTAAAGTTTAGGCGAGAAATACATAAACGAAGGCTGTTCAGCCTGGGATCCTAGCGCTCTGAGGACAGAGGCCCCGTCTAGAAAGTCCCCCCACACACACACCGCCACGCCACCCCCTCTTCTAGAGAAAAGGAGGTTGTGTGGGGGCAGGGAAGACTCGGCGCTGCTGCCATCTGCATGGCTGCTGGTCTGTAGCGGTGCCCTGCGTGGAGGGAGAGGCATGCCCAGCTGGGAAAGGACGCCAACCCAGTTACTCCGCACAACACAACGCTCTGCGTGAGCCACACTAACCAGCCCCATTGCACAGACAGGAAGATCAAGGCTCTGAGACAGAAGTAACTGCTCCCTCGGGGAACAATCAGGCTTCCTCCAGAGCCCACGGCTGAATGTACCAGAGCGCTTAGCCAGGATATAGACTCAGAAGATGGGGTTCCCCAGTGTCCCTCCGTGACACCCCACTTCCACACAATCCACAGATCCCTTAGGACTCCCTCGGTGACAGGCGTCAGTGGGGGCGCCTCAAGAAGGAAGCGGCTCTCTGTACCTTAATTGACTATAAATTGCCCCTGTGGTTTTAATGAAGGCTGTCGGGAGTGATTACGGACTGCGGTGTGACCACTCTGTAAACACCCGAGGCGGGGCTGGGGCGAGCGTCTCGCTACCATCCGTACAGTCATCTCAGCAGCATCCTCCGCTGACACACCTGGTACCCGGGAGAGAGAGCGGGCACAGTCTGTGTCCCAAGCAGGAGGCCAGCCAGGCTGCAAGGCTGACAGATGGGGCCAAGGATCCCACGCCATGCTCCAAGGCCAGATGCTACCCAGGGCTGCGACCCTCAGGATGGGCAAGGTAGGACCGCTACTCAAGGGAGCAGTACGGTCAGAACGTGTGGGGAGCACAGCTTCTCAGACCCATCCGGCCCTTCTAAGTAAAAAACTAGGGTTGCGGGTCAGGACTGACAACCTCTACAGTAAACCTTCAGGTGGATATGGAGGACAGGCCTTAAGCCTACTCTAGTGTCAGATCTGCTGGGGTCAGGTACGGTGACAGTGACAGGGGCCTGCGCTGCCTAGATTTGAAGATGGGGAAACTGAGGCAGCCTTCCCAGGGGCACACAGCAGGAAAGAAACTAGTACTTCAGGCTTGAGCCCCCCCGCCCCCGTTCTGGAGTCAGACTGCTAGTCTCCGCCCCAAACTGGCAGGTAGTTCTTCCAGGCTCTCTCTGGACTGAAGGATGGGGAATTAGCCCTGTTGGAAATGCCACGTCAAGGATGGCTTTCAGCCCCAGACCACGCTCTGTCCTGTGGCGAGGCACTGGAAGGGGTGTGGGTCAAGGAGGGGACCCGGACCGCACAGATGACGGGAGGCTGGTACAGTCCCAGAATCCTCTGAAGTCTCTGGCTGTCTCTGGACTCTTGCTATGTGAGGCCCTGGCACCCACACCATCTCCTGTGTCTGCAGGACACTCCCTTCCCACACATCTCCTTTTCAGAAGAGTGTCTGGCCAAAATCTGGGGCAGGCTGGACAGACTCTGAACAGACTCACTGCTGGACAGATCCCTCGCTCACAGCCCCAGCCCCAGTCTGTGCCATGCCCGTGCCTGTTCACAGGGACGCTGGGCAGGGAAGACGGCCGTGCATGCTTAGCATTGGCTGCGACGGCTCCTGCCCTCAAAGAGGTCTCAACTTTCTGTTTTCCCTGACGGTCCCCTAAAATGAAATAAGTTGCAGCGAGCAGCGGGGAGGGGAGTTTCTGGAACTGTGGCTGATTGGAGTGCATAGTCAGGTGACCATGGTTGCATTGGCCTTGTTTCCCTGCCCTCCTGCTACAGTACCCTGAATTCCCCCGAATGTCAGACTCTCTGATCTTCCGGGGAACTCGCCAACCTGCACAGGCAGTATCCTTAGCGATGAGGTTGGGCTACCCAGGGTGGACGGTATCAGAAATCACAAAGGTATTTGCAGGCTTTGGCCTGCTCGCCCCATGGCAGCCCACAGCCAGAGGCCACCGCTACCCCACCTTACATTTGGGCGTCACGGGTGAGCAATACAGCTGGGGGGGGGGGGCGCCATCAACGCTGTAAAGGGCTAGAAGCAGTTTGCTGGCCCAGGTCATGCACGTGGGGTCATACACAGGCACAGTTGGTTCTGCCTACCGGAGACCACGGGAGCCAGATGCCCCCTGCCCGTCAGGTCTCAGTTACCCACAGCACGGTTTCTCTCGAGAGCTCCCAGAGGCAGAGCAGAGCACTCCCAGCGCCCATCCCATTCAACAGCGCCACAGGAGCGTCTTCAATTACCAGTGGACTTTTGCTGCTGCACATGGTCCGGCTGCTCAACAGTCCAGGGAAGGGGGCCTGGGGCAGTATCGTGCTGTGAGACACGCCTCTCCATCTACCCAGGGCAGAGAGGACCCACAGATGGGGGGCAGGGAGGGCTGGGGCACCCTCTGTGCCCGCTCGAACCTCTACCCAAGACTGTAGAGAGAGAGAGAGCGCACTGGTCCGAGTCTAGCCAAGTCACTCACTGACTGTGAGCCTCGTGTAGTCGACAAGCGCGCTAGTCTCAGTTTCCCCATCTAAAATATTCTCGGCATAGAGCCTGGGCATGGCTGGGAGGGGGATGGGGTTGACATCTGTCCCTGGAAGGGGTAGGTCAGTAGAGCGGACCCGGGATGGGCCTCTGTGGGCCTAGACATCTGTCACGTGAGGAGGGACTCCAGGGACCGGTGAACTGTGGCGTACACGACATGGAGGGGGTTGCGGGTGCGGAGGGAGGAGCTGGGGGTGAATCTTGCTGCTGGGGGGGGCACAAAACTGCCCCCCCTTGTGCAACAGATACAAGTTGGCAGGCAGATGTTTTGAGGGCTTTTCTGGTCTTGCCTGGAGACTCGGGCCTCTCTTAACTGAGCAGTGAAATTGTCCCTTGGGAGGACGATGCTTGAAGCCAAACCAGAGGGGCTTTGGCCGCAGGCCACCATCCCTACCCGCAGCTGTGACTCACCGCGTAGGAAGGAACTGACCGACGGCTATGATGGCAGTAATAACAGGGGTTATTATTACTCCGTGTAGGTCCTTCCTCTACGCCAAAGCCTTCCAGATATCTAGGAGGAGATGGGGTGGACTCACGATCCACATTTTCTAATAGAGTAAACTGAGTCAGAGGGAAGTCAGATAGCTGGTGGCACAGCCCATTGTTGCTGAAGATGCACTGTCGGGGAGGGGGCTCTAAGAGACAAACTTCTCAGCAATTCCATTTCCAAAGCTCTTACATTCGGCGTGAACTCGTCCAAGCGAGTGAGATCCTTCCTGTTTCCAGAAGGGGAAAATGAGGCTCGGAGAGGGTAAGGGCCTTCCTTGTCTGTGGTCACACAGCTAATAAGAAGTAGAGCCGGGATTCGAACCCAGGCCATGAGCCTTCACTTCAGGGGCTTGGTATACAGTGCTCAGGTCCAGAAGGAGAAGAGGGCAAAGGCACCAGGTAAAGACCTCTGGGGACAGTTTTCCCGGGCACCGGCCTGTTCCCGGTCAAGGGCTGACTGTCAGGCATGTGTCCCCGGAGGCTCATAAAGCTCTGTAGGGATGAGAGCCGTGCTGACAAGCTCAGAGTCGCCGCTGCCCGCCCGGGTCTCGGCGGCCAGCTGGAGGGTTTCAGCTCCTGTAAATTATACCTCCGCCAGCTCCCTGGAGCCCGACTGTTCCGGGCCCTCTGCAAGCTCAGCGCATTATGACCAGATAGCACAGCCAGGCTCGTCTCCAGCCCTCGTTCCCAAAGAGAGACCGAAGGGCCACGACGCAGGAGCGTGGCTGACTCTGAGGACTGTTCCCGGCAAGGACACTCACTCATCTTTCACCGGTCCAAAGGCCCGAGGACCCAGGAAGCGGAGGTTCTCAAGTTCACATCGCTGCCTGTTCAGAATCGGCGCCAGGGTCTGTGAGGCTCTCCCTGGGGTCGTGGCTCTCCACTCACCCCGGCCACCGAGTTTCACTCCTAGGTGACGGCAGGATGCTCCCACCAATCCTGCTGTTAGCTGAGCGGCTGTGGGCGCCCAGCAGGCTTCCTCTCTGTTGCAGGAAACGTAACAGCGTGGGCCCCTGTCACCCTTAGGTGAGGTCACGCAGGCCGCCCAGGTATGAGACCTAAGTACTCAATAGTCGATGGAGTCTCCTTTCTCTTTTTTAATTACAACAGCCCAGGTCTCCCATCTAACCCCAGACTGGCCCTGCTGGTGACCCGTCTGTCTGCCCCTCCTGAGACACCGTCTCTGACCCTGCGTCCCTGGAGAAATCCCGCCCTTCGCAGACATTCTCCGATGATCCTGGCTCCCTGGAGTGAGATGGCCACTTCCTGTGGAGTAGGGGAGCTCCTACCCTCTAAACCGAGAATCCTTGAAAGCCAACGCCCACGTGCAGAATCTAAAGGCCGCGGCTTAAGTGCACAGACCGGGAGGCTCAGGCAACACCAGGGTCAAGTCCAGCTCTTCCCCGCCCGAGCCGCGTGACCTTGTGCGCGTTAACCTCTCTGAGCCTCCGCCTCTGCGTCAACTAAATAGGGGTTCAGTCCGACACGCGGGGCTTGACTCTGCGAAGCCGACGGAGCGGTACGTTTCTGGACAAAGCACGTGTAATAAGAGCTGGCTGCCATTTCCCCAGTCGTCCGTGATCCGTGTCTCTCGCCCCCCCCCCACCCCCGGCACAGCCTGGCACAGGTGTTCAGTGTGTGCCATTCGCAGCCTGCCCGCACGACAGGTGGCCATCACCGTTATCGTTAGAGTTATTATGGCTGCATGCCAAACACGTGCCCCCCTCCCTCTGTCCCTCCTCCGTATCCCCATGTATCCGTGGGCAGTGCACAGCGGGGGGGGGGGACGGGGGCGGGGAGTGTCGCCCGTTCTAGGTGTGTTGGCCCAGGGCCTGTTAGGAGTAGCTGTGCCCTCCGAGTCCCTGCGAGGCCAGTGATCTTGTCCTGCACCTCTCCGTGGAAGGTCTGTGCTGCCGTGGAGAACAGGAAGGCCGTGGAAAGTAGCCACACTGCCACCTCCCAGAGGGCAGGGGAGGGCATCTTCCAAGGGGTCAAAGGGTCCCAGGCCCCAGGCCCCTGGGTTTCAAGATCTGGCCACTCACACACACAGGACATGGCCGCCTCCCTCCCTTGCAGCCAATCACGAGAGCCTGTGCATGACCCCAGCTGTCTCTTTTCAAGTACTCAGCCCCAAGGGCATGTTAGCATGGCGGTGGGGCTCTTCAAACTGCAAGTCCCAAGCCAAACGGGTCCTGCAGCCCAGGACACTGGCCCTCACCTGGGGCCTAGTTCTCTCTGTTCCCACCAGCGACTCCCAGGGGACCTGGGACAAGCTCTGCCCTCTCACGCCTGCTTCTCCATTGGTAAAATGAGACTGCCTGACCGGAACAACGGCTTCCAAAGGCCCTCGAAAGGGCAGGCCCTCAACCCGTGGTCCACGGACGGCAGTAAACGCAGCCTAAAGTGAAATGGCAAACTTCCTAAAAACATCGTAAGATTTGTTTTTGCGATGTTTTGTTTTCCTTTGGTAACTTGATTATGCCATGCTTGAGCGTGACCCCGGCAGACGTGCAGATGACCGGGGGCCATCTCTGCCGGGAGTCCACCATGGACGGCTTCCCCGGGTGGTGGTAGAAGTAGACACAGGTAGGACCGGGGTAGGGTCACTGCCTGCCTGAGCGTCATCAAAGGCTGTTGTTCCTCCTTAGCACTAACAGGTGCTCGTTATTATTGGACTAGATACTTTCGCTCCATTCTGGTCCGTTCCCCTTACTAGCTCACTCCCTGGCACAGGGATGCGCGTTGGTCCGCTGCGAACCTAAGTGCTTGGAGCAGCAGAAGACACCCAAGGAAAAATCTGTTGAGTGAATTACGTGAGTTGCGTGTGTGTGTGTGTGTGTGTGTGTGTGTGCGTGTGTGTGTGTGTGTGTGTGCGTGCGTGTGTTTACAGATAGCCAAGGCTCCCGGGTAAGATTCAATTTGCCCAAATATTACCACAGCTAAAACGCAAATTCAAGAAAAATCATATTGCCTGCAGGAGAAGCGGGAATGTTCTTCTACTGGGCAAGCTGGTGAAATTTAAACACGCCGACAGCCTCATAGAGGTTTTATGATCCCGGTTTCCACAATTCTGTCACGGCGGCGCAAGACGTTAATGGTAGGAGAAAGCGGGAGACGGAGGCTCTCCGAACTTTGCCAGCAGCTTTCCTCCATGCTTAATATAACGGCAAAATGAAAAGTTAAAAAAAAAAAAAAAGGCACAGCGGCGCACGCCTTTAATCCCGGCGCTCGGGAGGCAGAGGCAGGCGGATCTCTGTGAGTTCGAGGCCAGCCTGGTCTACGGAGCGAGTTGCGGGCCAACCAGAGCTCTCTAGTAAGACCTCGTCTCAGAAGGATAAAATGAAACTACAGCCATTGGCCTAAGCTGGTATTCCCTAAACTGTGGTGAAGGGCCACTGATGATAACTAAGTGACTTGGGGTACCCCACGACCACACCCTAATGATAGCAAGTGGTCCTCGGAAGCCGAGCATGGTGGCCAGCGCTCTGGAGGTTGAAGCAGGAGGATTGCTGTGAGTGCAAGACCAGCCTGGGGTTCTTATGGCAATACAAAAGCCCAAAGTAAAGAAAGAATAAAATAGAACGTCCCTGTCCCTCCATGTCCCTAGCCCCCACTGCTGCTTTGACTCTGCCCCCCCCCAAGATCCCCACACACCCGGGCGTCCTTCCCGAATGTGCACACAGCCGTTTGAAGGCCCGTCACGCATCTAAGTTGCCGCTTGCATTCAGACACGCTCGCTGCATGCTCACCGCAGTCCTGACAACCGGCTCCAGGTAAACTTTGTAACATCATCCCCATTGTGGAGACTAGGGACCTGAGGCATGCTGTTAAGAGGCAGGGCTGCGGCTCACACCTGGGTGGTCCTGGCCTCGCTTTCTCCATCTGTAAAGTGGTCCTATTGGACGAAAGCAATGGTTACAGAACTGCCCCTCAAGAGGCTGCTGGGTTCATTGTGGGCCCTCTAAGGAGCCTTCAGGTAGGGTGAGGGTGAACTTGAGGAAGCCAGGTTCTTAGCCCCCCAACACCGGGGACCTCCAACTTTCAAGTCAACAAGACTGCTGACCTCTCTGTCCACCCAGTCTATCCTAGCCTCTTGGCTGTCGTCACCCTCAGGGTCACTGCCTCGGCCCGGAGCCACACAGGGCGCAGGCCCCTCCATTGATCAGGACCTGGTCATCGCTCACAACCCTGCAGCTCCTGCACTTTGCTCGGCAGCCGTCGCTGAGAGAGCCCAGGGCCCCACTAAGGCCTGCGTCAGTCCTCAGGAACTGTCTGGAGCGGGGTTGGGGGGCGGGGGTGTGTCTCCCTGTGGCTGCCCTCCCTCTCCTGAGAGTTGCTTGTCTGCCTCTTTAAAGAGCACAGGGAGAAGGCCCAGCAAAGAGGGAGAGCCCGTTCACACCACTGGGGCCGAGCCTAGCCCTAGAGGCCCATGGCTCTCTGGGAATGCTCTCCCAGCCTCCTCCTCCACTGTCCGCGCTGCGGCCCCATCTTGTCCCTCCCATTCCAGCCCGGCCACCCCCTCCCCTCCTCTCCCACCACTCCCTGGGAGATGTCAGGAGTGGCAGGCAGGCGCTAAGCTCCTCCGTGTGGAAGACCGCTGCCGCGGGGTCTGCCCACCTGAAAATTGCTCTCCCCGGGTCTGGACAGAACAGCTGGGCACTGATGGAGTTTGCAGAAAAAATTAATCAGTGCCAACTGGCAGCAGAGCCAGGCGCCGCCTGGGCCCGCTCCCGTCCTAATGCCTCCCGCGCTCCCACCTTAATGGCTCCTGACAAGACTAATTTCCTCGTGCAGGTGATTAGCGTGGGCATTATCACCTTCGCTGTGACTCCAGACACTTTTGGGGGTGCGGAGGGTCTGCCTGGGAAAGTCGGCTCCGTGTGAATCAACCCGGTGACAGATGAGGAACGGGGAGCCAGGGGAAAGGAGCCGGCCAGATGCTCAATAGGCGGTTCGCTCACTCAGTCATCCGTTCTCCCACTCGCAGGCATCCCCCAGCCCACTCCGAGCCGGGCCCGGGCCTCGCACTCAGGGGAAAGGCTCACGTTCCGCAGCTGCAAACCAGAGATAACAGACCGTCTAGGAGGGCTGCGGTGAATCCACGGGGGGCCACACATCTGAAGTGCTTAACAAGAGCCGCTGGGAGCCCGGGAGTCAATAAAGCACAGCTAATGTCCCCGCTCTACAATGGCGAACCATACCTAAACACTGAAACGATCATTAATCGTAATGCTGATATTAATAAAATTAATATGTAGAAATTAATAGCCCTGTGGGGAGTTGCACGCAAAGAGCCGGGACAGAAGTTGCTAGGTGCTGAACGAACAGAGCCAATAACAGAGAGAGAGAGAGAGAGAGAGAGAGAGAGAGAGAGAGAGAGAGAGAGAGAGAGAGAAGAGCACCCAGAGGCTGGGATCCTCCGGGCCTGGTGATCTGGGCCGCAAGCAGGAATTCACCAGACAGGGAAAGGAATTGGCATTTGAGCTGCGGGCCCGACCTCTTTGAAAGCTTGGCAATAGGGCAGATTTTGCAGTTCTAGGTTCTGAGCACTTGGATACGGCTGAAGGGCAGGTGTCTGTGGGGAGAGGGGAAGTGGGCTGTGACAGACGATTTCACTCCTTCCTTAGGAAGACACGGGCTCCGGACGTTTATAGGATGGAGACGTCACCCGCTCCAGGACCTGAGCTCTGAAGGGAGCTGGGTAGGTTGGGTGCCTCCAAGCCTAGCCGGAGCCCTCCCCAGGCCAGCCATGCTCTATGTCCCGAGGGCTCCCAGCAAATATGCTACGTGCAGCTCCAGCAGGCAGCTGGGATGATAAAATTGTCATCCTTGCGTGACGCGGATGGCGCCATTCAAACGCACAGGCACGTTTAGCGTCTGTGCCATCTGGGGAAGCCTCCCCTGGGCCTACTCTCCAAACCACTACCTCCACTGTCACCAGTGTCTCCCCCCTGACACGCAATGTCAGAGGAGCCGTGGCCTGATGCTCTGTGAGGAAGCCAGCCTCTGCCTCGGAAATTCCCCCTACACACACCGGGCATTCCCTAAGTCGGCGATTCTTAACCTGTGGGTCGCAACCCCTCTGGGGTCGGAAGACCCTTTCACTGGGGTCGCCTAAGACCATCTGCGTATCAGATATTTCCCTTAGCAAAACCGCAGTTATGAAGTAGCAACAAAAATAATTTTATGGTTGGGAGGGTGGGGGTGGGGGTGGTCACCACGGCGTGAGGAACTGCAGAAAAGGGCCGCAGAATTAGGAAGGTTGAGAACCAGTGCCTTAAGTGATCCCAAGTCCCAGACACATGTGAGGCAAGGGAGCTGGGGCCTGGGGACGCGGCCCTGTCTAACTGGAAGCATCCGTAATCCGAGGCAGGAGAGAAACCGCTCTTGTCACTGAGAGGGTAGCCAGGCACGGGAGAAAGCTGGCCACTCTGCCTAGAGGGACAGAGGAAGGAGACCAAGGCTGGAGAGTAAACCATGGGAAGGCGACACAAGCTGAGGAGTCCCAGGCCCTCCAGTGTACAGGGGGTGGAGTGGGGGTGCACAGGGACCAGAAGAGATGGAGGAGAGTGTCCTGCCAGGAGGGGAGAGGACCACAAAGACAAACAATTCGCTGCAAATTCAGCACCGTCAAGGGTGTTGGCGACCTTCATTTATTTTGTTCTTCGAGGCAGAGTCCTGGTGTACAGCTCAAGCTGGTCTCAAACTTGCAATCCTCCTGCCTCAGCTTCCCACAGACCCGGGGTGATGAGCCTGTGCCACCAGACCGGCTCACGGTTAGTCTTAGCTCCGTCCAATGGCGGTGTCTAGGGTGGACTTTCAAGGCAAGCTGGGGTCAGCAGCCATCCACAGGTTCCGATGGCTGCTCGTGGGCCACGGTCGGTCCCAGGTGTGCGTGATGTTCACCAGCCTGACCAGAAATGGAGCCACCCATCTGTCCTCACCCCCTAGTCCCTCTGCCCGGGCTCTGCTACCTTAGACGGACGTCCACATCAATAGCGGGGGGGGCGCGCGCGGAGAGCGCCCCTGTCACGGGAAATGGGGCTGTGTGGACAAGCTAGAGGAAGGCTGATCTACTTAATGACTTCATTTGGCTCCTGTCTTCTCTGGCGAGGAGATGGGTCTTCAAAAAGACAATCAAGCAGAGGGAATGGGAGCCCAGAACGGCAGAGATAGCAACGGCACGTGGCTTCCATGTTCTGCCAGCCCATCCCTCACCACGCACCGCCGGAAATTGAGGCCAGAAGACAAAACACAGGTCAGATAGCAGGCCTAGTCTCTCGCCCTGGGGAGTGCATTCCCAGAAATACACAACGGAAGAGTCCTTTTTGCCAAGCCCTACCGCTGATACCGTGTGTGTGTGTGTGTGTGTGTGTGTGTGTGTGTGTGTGTGTGTGTGTGTGTGTGTGTGTTTTAGTGAACTGATACATAGAAACACTTAGGGCACTGCCTTGAGATTCAGCCAGTGTTGCTGTCTGGAGATCAAGTTCTGCCTGCATCCTGCACATTCCCTTATCTTTGTTTTTCGAAGATTCCAGCAGTTCTGGGGAGGCGCGTTCCGTATCAATGCTGAGAAGGAAATGTTGTTCCTGAACTGTCTCACTGAGAAATCTTGTGAGCTCGCAAGCCTCATCGCCAGGGGTCCAAGCCAAAGCCACACAGCCCAGCCCAGGAGCTGCCAGCCCAGCTGCCCCCAGCTCTGGCAGTGGCTGAGCTAACACTCAGTCTGGCTTGGGCTCTGACACTGTCCAGCACACCAGAGCCAGCGTCCCTGCGTGTCCAGCGGTCTCTCGCAAGCCTCTGGCTGGTGGGCGACACCACTCGCCTCACTGGACCATACAGGATCCTGCCTCCGGAGATGAGAACGTTCCAGGGATAGCAGCTTTGGGGTGAGTGATGTTTCAGGTAATCTCCCATCAGCCCAGGAAGGGGGCGGCCCATCACCAGATTTCATACAGATTGAGCGAGAAGGTGGTTAAAGGCAGGCAGGCCTCCAAGTCAAACCCTAGGGCGCTTCCCCTTTCAGATGGAGGGCAAGGACCTGCACATATGCCTGCCATAGCCATTGGAGCACACATCTACCTTAGCTCAGGCCCGTACGAGTGCCAGAACTCCAGGAGCCTCCAGGCCTGCCTCATCAGAGGACGGAGAAGCAGTCAGGCCCAGCCAGGAGGCCCACACTACAGCCTGCTAGGCCCGCCTCTCCAGTGTCTTCTCCCGGACGAGGTAAGAAACAGAGAACCAGAAAAGTGTGGCTCTGGGCCCAAGGTCACACAGTAAGGACCAAAATCTTCTGACTTGTAGGTCAGGGCCCCACTGACCGGATCCTGATACAAAAGAGAGGGGAAAGGCAGGAAGTTGCTGGGCCCCTTCCCGGGAAGGGGCGGAGCTGTCCCTAGGCTCCCTGGAGGCAGGATCAATCCCAGGGCACTAGACAGCCATCCCTGCTGTGGCCGGCCAAGTGTAGCCTTTAAGGGGCTGGGGGGATGGGGGGGGGGGCTCAGGACGCTTGCATTTGCAGAAGACAAGCTGCAGCCAAAGGTAACAGAAACTGGACCCAGTGGACAGCTCCTGATGGGCCTCCAGCCTAAGACTTCTCACAATCAGCGCTGGTCAAGTGGTACCCTCTCTGCCCACTCTCGTCCTACGCACACTGAGGGCCTCTGGGTGTGCCAAGCGAGCAGGGCTCTGCGGAGCGACAGGCAGGACACAGCCAGCCCAGCTCCCTCGGGAGGTCTCTTTGCTCCTCCCAGCCATCACCCAAGGGGATACGCCAGACAGTCACTCGGTGCCTGTCACCCAGGGCCCTGAGTCCTTCATTCATCTGCCTGACAGCCTCTGTGGCCACGGCACTCAAGGCTGGCACAGAGGCGCCCATCCAGGTATATCTGACACGCGGAGGGATGTCAAGAACGGAAGGGAACGGAAGTCCGAAGGGTGATCCACACCGCGGGTCACTGGTGCCCGTGCTGCGGGGCATGTCCAACCTGCAGCACGCGGTCCCCGCGTGGCCACACGCAACCAGGGACAGCTGTGCGCGCAGCTCAACACAGAACTGTAAAGCCCGCTTCCAGCTCAACACAAAACCTCCCTGAAGCTTTGGAGATTATTTTTGTCCGTTTTGGGTTTTTTTGGGTTTGTTTGTGTGACTCGACCACGTGGCTCTGAAGCATGGGCTTTGCCGATGAGGAGGCCACTTTGCAATGGCAGAAGCTTGGATGTGCAGGGACTGTACACGGGTTCTAGAGTCTACACTGTCTTGCTCACACCAGACCCACCCCAGGTCTGCCTAAAGGGCAGATGGATGAACTCTCAAAATAGCACAACTTGTGACAAAGCCAGACTCCGCAAGCTTCCCAGCCCTGAGGGGAGCAAGCAGGACCCTCAAAGGACTCGTAGATAGCGTCCGCCCCTATGAGAGGGAGCTAAGCCTTTGGCAGCCGTTGGCACAGTACCTACAACCTAACCTCATGCAGACAAGCTTCAGGGTCCCTGGAGCCGAGCTAGGACCTCGGAGGTGTAAGCACAGACCTCAGGAAGCCAGACACAGCAGCCCTGGAATGAGGTAACAGGGATGGGTCCAGGAGGGGCGCTGGATACTCAAAGTCACCATCTAATGACGAAGCCCAACAAGCTTGTTACAGAAAATTACGTCATCACAGAAATGTGACAAAGGGCCAGAAAACAAAGACACCAAGTTCCACCGTCAAGAATCCACAAAGGCTCAGAGCAGGAGAGAAGTAAGCCATCCTACGAGATAAAACTAGTCCAGAAGAGACAACCCGCTCTGATGAACCACGTTGGTTAGAATAGCCCTTTGCTTGAACGGGCCGCTCGAGTGGTACAGAGGGTTCTATCCCTAGAGAGCTCCGATCGAGAGACGGAGAAAACCATAGGAAGATTCCAACACAGGCTGAAGGAGACCTCAACCTCCAGGTCCCTTCCGCACACGGAAGGTACCTCACCACGCCACGCGCCACCCGCACCCCCGCCAGCCCAGGGACCAACTCACCCACGGGCGTGTCCTCGCTGATCAGCAGGTACGTGTCAAAGAAGTGGTTGGTGAAGAAAGGCAGCCGGTTCACCTGGCCTGCAAGTCAGAGGACACGGACATCAGCCTGGTGGTCCCCGCCAGCCTTACGTGCCCTTACAAGAGGACACGGAGCGGGGCGGCGACGGCGCCGAGCCTGTGAACGTCAACTTCCCCGGACCCAGGAGGTCGCTGTCGGGAAGACGGTCAGCCAGGCTGAGCGCTGGCCCCGACCCCGTCGAGACGGGCTCTGAGCATGAAATGTACGCATGACTTTTAAGGCTTTGTGCCCCCCAAAAATGTGTGGGTACCATATTAATCTTTCATATTGATGACACACTGACAAATACTATTTTGGGGGTATCTTGGGTAAAGCAAAAGATATTATTTAAAGTGAGTTTCGCCATTTCTTTTTACTTTTCTAACAATTATATGATAATTAATAATGTATACGATGTGATAGAATATTTAACGTTATATTACATGTAATTACATGTTATTTATAATAGTACAATACCATCTGTGATAATGTAAAATATATTGTACATTATATATATGAGTATATAGTATATATATGTAATATGTAATAAAAATGTAATGATGAGCTCGCCCCTGTGAGCTGGGGTGGCTTGCGGTAGAACTTAGGCGGACTCCAGAAGGGCAAGGGCGTGGCTGCTCACGGTAGCCCGGCACCTGGCGCAGGGCCCGGTGCTTAGAAAGCCCTCGGAGCACGTTTGTCACGGGGAGGATAGTAACAGCGATGACGACCCTCACAACCACCACCTCTGGAACCGCTTCTCCGTGCCAGCCGCTCCCGTCACCTCAACCCCTCAACCCGGTAACAGAAGAGCGGGCGTGAGGAGAAGCATACGGTCCCCAGAGGACGGCTCGGGCTGTCTAGGACCCGGACATCGGAATCTGTCCTGCTAACCATGGGGCGCTCTGAGGGGCTGGGGAGAGCCGGGTGACCTGTGCTTGGACTGGGGAACTTGCAAACCTCCCCCGAGCCGGCCTCTCCAGTTCTCCATTTCCTGCTGGGGGCTTCCGTAGGCAGAGGGGACCCTCTCCCCTCTGTCACTGGAAACTGGGGTTCCAGGTCAGTTTCCACGGTGCAGCCCTGCTAACAGGGTCTCTTACAGGGAGCTTCAGGAGCCCTGGAAAGGGTGGGGACAGCTCTCCGTGCTCTTTTCTATTGACCTGGCCCCCTTAAACTCATGCCAGGCTCCCAGAGGGAGGGAACCGGGGGCATCCAGGAGCTGGACGTCTCCCTTCCTCCTCCTGCCTAGGCAGCCAGACTGCCTTGTCCCCGGTCCTCAGACACAGGCCTCAGCCTCACTGGCCAGGGCTGCTGGACTTCCCACTTCACTTGCTGAAACCACTACTCATCCTTCACGCCTCACCTGCACCCTGTTAAGCCACAAAAACCTTCCTGTGCCTCAGTTTACTTGCGTGCAAAATGGCCATACCAACAGGACATATTTTACAGCTAAAGGTTACATACATAAGGTGCTTACTATCAGGCCTGACACACAGCAAGCACTTAATAAATGGTGGCTATTATTAACCCTGACATCAATTTTTTAAAAAAGGGGCTGTCTTACAGCCGGAGGGAAAGACTCCGAGACCTGCTACAGGCCTTGGGTTTTGACACAGAGGGGTATGTACTGGCACCTCAGAATGCAGTAGAGGGCTAGGATTGTCGGCGGTGAATTAGTGAGGGGGGACGGGACCCTGACTGCAGTGGTTTGGTATATTTCTAAATTTCCCTTTGGAGGACCCAGTGCCACCCAGGGATGGGAGGGAGCTCCACACAGGCCTGAGTCACCTGCCATGGAGCGAGCCGGCAGGAACAGGTCTCCAGGGCTGGTGGCCTTGGGGTCCTGGGGACTAGGGGGGCTAGCAGAACCGGGGAGGGCAGAGGGCAGCTGGGAGAGTTGTTCCCTCAAAAACCACTTTTCAGGGCTGTGTGCTCCAGGGACACAGCCGCTGTGGCGGGAGCTCGGAGGCCGCCAGCAGAGCCCAACATGAGTGGGTGTGGAAGGAAGTGGAACAGCGGGTGAGTTCTAGAAGGAAAGGAGAGCCAGGCTTTAGGGTCCAGAGCCACGCCCCTGTCCCAACCAGGGCCTGTGCCCTCTCCCCACACACCCCTGTCAGCTGATGTCCCGATCCCTCGGAAATGGGCAGGGAGTCCAGTTGAGAGGTTTAGTCTTCCAAACCGCATCACTAGGGTGGTGTGGGGAAGGCAGAGGAGCCAAGTGGTAAACGGAGGCAGCATTCAGGGGGGTGGGCGCAGCGACAAGGGCCCTACCCACTGAAGGAGTCCTAGAGTCAAGCAGGGGCAGGGGGCAGAGAGCACCCAGGGGCCTGACCCGAACGGCGAGCTGCCGTCGTGGCTGGGTGGGATGCTTCCCTCGGCTGGCGTGGCTGCAGAGCCATGTATGGCTTTGCTCAGAATCGTGGACTAGACTGGGTAGATCCAGTAGGAGATGTGTCGTCCTCATGTTGGTGGATGCTGAATCCACGCTGGCTGCCTCCCCAGGCTTCCAAGCCCTGCACCCGGATAAGACCGGAGTCCTCCAGCCCTACCTCGGGATGAGGAAAGAGCACTGGACAGGGAGCACAGAAAGGGTGTTCCAGGCCTAACTGCCAATGGGTCACTGCTGTGGGAGCCGTCTAGTGACTCCAGGAACTTTGACACATCAGTGTCTGCAGGGAAAGCCAGTCTGAGGCTCCTTATACCCAGCACCTGGGAAACCAGGCCGGAAGGGGGTTAGAGAAGGCTTGCTTGAGCCTCTGTCCAGTCAGAGAAGAGAGGAGCCCACGGAGTCTCTGAGAAATGGGGGGGGGGGGTGTAACAGGGACCAGGAGGCTACGGCAGAGACATGGCAGGCTGACAGGGTGTGACACTGTTGAGGGCCTATCTCACCTCGCCTCCCAGGGATGGAGAAACAGCTCACTCTGAGGAGCAGGGCCCCCAACAAGGAAAGACCACGTGACTTAGTCTGGAAAGCAGAGAAGGCCTAGCACAGGAAGGTGTGTGGCACGGGAGATGGGAAGCCACGCATCCCTCAGCCCCCAAGCTCAGGCACCAGCCACCCACCACAACGAAGGAACAACTCTGGCCGCTTAGCACACGCAGTTGTGGCCCGCGAAGCTAGCCAGAACCCAGGCAGCTCGCCTATGCCTGGCCACGGAATTGGCCGGGTGGCCCCAGATGACTCGGTGTGCTTCTCTGTCTTCTGTGCCCCGTTTTGTTCCCACCAGAGAGAAGTAAGCGCTGCTAACAATAGGTGAGCATCGAACCAGTGTTTATCCAGCGCCCGATGCCCCGGTCAGAGGGCCCGATGTGCATCTCGATTCATGGGATCAACCTGTGTTGCTCCTGAACTGTAGACAGAGAAAGGGTGGCCCAGAGACGTTCAGGAGCCTGCCCAGGGGGCTGAGAGCTAGTTTGAACACAAAACAGTCCTTCAGAGCTCAAGGGAGGCAGCCATTGCCCTGAGCAAGCTGGGCCGAACCTGCTGTGCACCTGTGGCTTTTATCGGAAAGACGGCTCGTGCATCAGAGACAGAAAGGGCATGGGTGTCTGAGCTCACTGAGTCCCGAGGGGCGCTGACAAGTGTCCTGACTTCCGCCCAAAGCCCTCCTGCAGGGGGCAGACCAGGGGTGGTCATCTGATTAAAAACAAAACTCATGTTGGATGACCTTGAACCCCAGCCTCTCCTCTGTAAAAGGCTCTGAGGCTGTGTCCACTGTGTCCAGGTCTGTGAGCCTGGGCTGGAGTCCCAAGCCGCTCGGATGGTAGTGAGCTCCCCATTGCCGGGGGCGTTCTAGTACAGACCGGGGACGAGGAGAGGAGACCGCCTTTGCTGCCCGGATGCTAGCAGAACTCCAGCAAGTGCTATGCGAGGCAGCAGCGGTCTCCAGAGCCGTGCAGCTCCCTGGAGTGAGGCAGTGGAGCGAGGCCCCCACGGGAGCATGGGAGCGTGCTTGCCTGTGTCGCCAGGCACGCGGTGCCCATAGCGGCTCTCTGAGGATAGCTCTGCCCCGGGAGACACTATGTGTGGCATGCCTGCGGTCCCGGCCTTCCTGCAGTGGCAGCCTCCCTGTTCCTTACTATCTGCTGCCCAGAGAGACAAGGTACCCAGGCCTTCATATACCCGTGCTCAGGCTGCCCGGAGGCATTGCCACCCCGCCCCCCCACACCCCACCCCTGTCCTGGATCCCTCCTCCTCCTCCTTCACCTCTTCTAAAATGACTGTCGATCCCCAAAGACAAAATAAATAGCTTTCCTTTCTGCCGGGGTGACTTCCACCTGCAGCCCAGAGATTCTTGTCTCCTGAGGGAACTTCTCTAGAACCAGAGATACCCCTACGAGCGTATCCTGCGTTGAACCCCGTGTTACCATCAACCCCCAATATTCTTCTCCTACTGGACTGAGTCCCTTGCCTGTGAGTTGATGTGTTTGCTCCCTAGAGGTCGCACACTATGTCCACAGCACCACACAGTAGGTACTCAAAACACAGCTGTGGAACTGAACAGAACTGTGGCCACTCTCCACAGCCCAGGAGGAGGACAGTTCCTGGTCACAGATCATAGAACCTAAGAATTTCTCAAGACTCCTGCATGGCCCCGTGGGACCGGGCCCCGGGGACAGCCAGTATTTTCAGACCTGTGCAAGCTGCAGGAGGCAACTAAGGCCTAGAGAGGGAAGTGTGTCTTCAGCCACATGGCAAACCATGGTCTCCGGGGTCCCAGAGCGTGACTTCAGGCTGCTGGCATGAGGAACCTCCTGCCTGGCCTCCCAGCCACTGGCTGACATTAGCAAAGAGACATGGACTCACCCCAGGATCCAGACACCAGCGCAAGAAGGCAGAGCACAGCACAGCGGGTGACAGCGGGGCGCCTCATGGCTCCTGGGAACGCAAACAAGGAGAAGAGGGTGAGATGTCAACTAGAACCCCCAGAACCCCGCTTCTGCAGCCCCAGCAGAGCACAGCCTGTGGAGGGGAAGAGGGAGCAGCCCCCGCGAGGGGTGGGCCACCCATCCTCGAACTTGTCCATATGGGTGTATTGCAGTGGTCTGGGAGTACTCTGGCTTTTCCGGGACTGGCGAGTCAGGGAAAGCTCAGGGCAGGCACAGAGGACTCGCTGGGGACCCATTACAGGTTCCGTGTATGAAAGGACTGCTGTCTCTGAACCTGCAGCATGGCATAGTGCAGGCAGCTTGGGCACGGGGTCAAGTGTGGTGTTAACCCGGAATACGGGGCCTGGCGAGTTCACCGAGCCACCCCGCCCCCAGCTGTGGTTGCATCCTTGTTCCGGTTTCTCGCGCCCATCGCCCATCTTATAATCTCCTAACCCAGGAGGGTGAGAGGGAAACTCAGGGCACGGTGTCCTAAGAGGCACACGGGGAGGACCATGGCAGACCTCTGTGGGAGCCTGTGGCTGAGCTCCGGGAAGACCTGGGCTCAGTGAGGAAGGCCTTACCCCTGAAGGAGGCTGGGGGTGAGCCGCTCCCTCCCGCCCGTCCCGGCATGGCCGTGGTCCTGCCACAGCGAGGATCAGGATGAGACACCCTATAGCCCATCTCCCCACAAATTGTGTCTGGGGGTGCGGGGCGTGGCTGGCACCCGTAACCCTTCAGGGACCGGCCGCTGAATGTCTTGCCCTGAGGCTTCCCGCCTCCCTGGCTCATGGGACAGCATCAGCCACACAGCACCTTGCTCAGGGACTCCCCTCAGTACGTGGCGTCCACAGTGAGCTATAACCAACCGGACAGCTCGCCTCTGCCATCGATGGCCGGGAGAAGAGGGAGGGGACTGGTCCTTGGCAGGACCACATCTCTGCCAACGTGTGCGGCCAATTCACCAATTCGGCCCCGGAAGGGACAGCTTGCCTCTCTCGGCCCATGTCCTGAGCAGACAGGTGACGCCCATAGATGGTACGACCAACAACGTCACAACGGTCTGCAGGCCGGTTTTGCTTTTCTTCTCGTGCACACATTAAGCCAATGGCCGTGTGAAGCGTCGGTGCTTCTGAGCTGCATTTCGTGAGGATGCGGTCTCTGCTCCATTCCCCAGCAATCCTCCTACCCCTGCGAGTCTCCATGTGTTGACAGCCCACCTCAGGGGCTCCTGAGCTGAAGAAGAGCTCGTGGGAATGGGAACCCCCCCCAAAGTGCAGGGAATGGAAAGGAGGAAGCTGCTGGATGGTGGGGGGGGTCAGCCCTGTGGCAGCTACACACGCCATCTGAAAGCAGCAGATGTTAATGGTTCAGAGGGGTGGGGGGGGGAGGGGCTGAGTCCAGTGTGGCCAGAGCTTCTCTGTTCTAATAAAAAGACCGGATCGGGGCTTTTACACGAATCAGACACTTAAACGTTGGTAGATAACTCATTTCCTAAGGAGCATTTGTAAGCCAAATGCGATCCATCCAGCAAGCAGGATGGGCACCGGCCCGGCAGGGCCTCCTACCAGCCAGTCTCTGGTCCCTGACATGAATAAGGCATTCCCACCCTGTACTTGTGTGGGCCTCTGTGGCTGCTGCTCATCTCTGCAGTAACTTGCAGACCAGGACTGTGTAGAGAGCTTACCTAGAACCTGTCAGGAAGGGGCTGGGTGTGGCTCAGCAGTAGAGCCAGCCTGCCGAGAGTCCATCAACGAAGGGCTGAATACGGGAACGGCTCAGTGGTAGAGCACCTAGCTAGCATGTGAAGGAACCTGGGCTTCACCTCCAACCCTGGAGGGGAAAATCTTTTCAAATTAAATTTTAAAAGCCGTTAGTTTTCCTCCCGTCAGAACATTCGCAGACGACCCTCTAGGCCTCTGTGACTCGGAACTGCCCCCTTTTCTTCGGGAGCTAAAAGCAGCCTAGCGGGACTTTCCTACGCTAGAGCTGGCCCCTCTGACGTGCACGCGGACACAGCCTGCCGTGGGTCTTCCTCTCTGTGTGACTGTGTCAGGACTGTGTGAATCAGTGTGGTCCTCCAGCCAGGGCATTGTCGGGTCAATTAAACACAAACCCGGAGCATGTACATCAGCCTTCATTACATGTCGCCAGATTGCCTTCTGGGAACGGTGGCGACAATTCACTGTCCCTCCTGCGGTGAGCGGCAGGCCTGGGTGCCCACCTGCAAGCGATCCCTCTTTTAAATGGCTGCCAATCGAACCCGTGAAAAATGGCGTGCCATCCTCACTTTCGTTTGCATTTCCCTAACTGCCGGTGGGGTTGAGCACCGCCATGGTGTCTTTTTTCTAAACGTTCAAACCACTCTCCATCTGTTACCTCAAATTATCCTATCGGATCCCGCAACGGAGCCAGACAGCACGGCGTACGTTATCCCTGATTTACAACTGGAGAAACCGAGGCACGGAGCAATCGAGGGACAATCTGACACCTCGTGGTGAGTGACTGTCTTCAGGAAGAGAGTCTCCAGCCCTCTGCTGTACCAAACCAGATGTTAGGGGAATTAAACATCTGTTAGGAACATCACCCAGAAATAGCTGGGGAGTGCACGCTGGGCTGCTGGGAGCCGAGGGAAGTTTGTAGCGGTCGCTCGCAAGGAGGAAGGAAGGAAGGAAAGGAAGGCTCATCAGAAGACTCCACCAGCAAGGGCTTTTCACGGGCGTCCTTGGTACTCAGTCTAATACCCAAATATCTCGACGAGAAGTTATTTGCGTCCCCATTTTACAGATGACAAAATCGTGACTAGTAAAAGCCACCCTGGGATAGGAGTCGGGCGGGTACGCCATCACACACCTGTGACTCACTTCCCATACAAGTATTGTTTCAGGTTTTTGTTTTTTGGGGGTTTGAGGGGGGGAAGGGGGCAGTGCACGCGTGCGCTCACACATGCCTGCACATGTGGCGGCCAGGATTCAACAGCTGGTATCTTCTCCGACCGTTCTCCACTTTACTGTTTGAGCCAGGGTCTCTCACTGAACCTGGGCTCCCTGAGGGGATAGGCTGGCTGGCCAACATGCCCCGGAGTCTGTGTCTTTCTCCACCTCGCCTCCAGTGCCAGCACTGCAAACGCATCCTGCCAATCCCACTTTTACATGGATGCCAGGGGCGGGAACGCAGGTCCTTGGACTTCACCCTCTGGACCATCTTCCCAGCCCTGTTCTTTCGGGGCAACCTGGCTCTCTAGCCAAAGCTGACCTTGAACCTACAATCCTGCGTCTGCCTCCGGAAGGCTGAGTTGACAGGGATGCGTTCCTACCCCAACTGGTTTCCTTACATATGAGGAAGGGGAGCACGCGCGATCAGCAAGGAGGAGCTTCTGCCAGGCGGGAGCACCTGACACAGGTCTCAGGACTGCACAGATGCATCCGCCACTCCCCATGGCCAGCTCAAGGTCACTGCGGTGTTCGGGTCCCAACCTCCCTCTGAAGACGTCTGTCCATCTCCTTCAGTGTCCCAGCTGTCAGTCACGGGAGACCAAACGTAGCCCAGGCTCGGAAGTCTCTCCATCCCTAGTGTGAAATGATGGTTCAGACCCTGACCTCACAGCTTCCAAAGAGCGAAGCCAAATGGCCCGGCTGGAACTGGTCCATACTGGTCCTTGGTTGTCCCTGAAGCCCCAGACCGCTCTCTTCTTCGGCTCTGCTCCTTTGGCGATTTCTATTTTACAGATGAGATCGCCCAAGATCGCCGAGGCACAGGCAGTGTGCGGAGGCCGGGGCCTGGCTCCGCAGATGGCTATTTTGACGGATACTGCCTTTGCCTGCTGCAGCGAGTGCCAGCGACCCCCCTGGGAAAGCCTAACCTTGCAGTGCTCTGAGCAACAGCTGCTCCCCAGCCTCCAGCCCTCCCTCTTTTCCACTCAGCCTGGGCCGTGGCTTCCTCCACCTCAGGCTGCAGATTCCTACCCTGGAGATGTGGTCAATGTTCCCCCACCACCTCTCAGCACCAGACCAGAAAACAGACGCACCTTTTATGCCGGGCTTCCTGCCCAGGCCTGCAAGTTGTCACAAACACCTACATGCCGATCACAGCCAGCCGCCCCCAGACCTTTCAGGTGCCTGGCTTAATGAACCTTCGCATACACAGGAAACCTTCCAGAAACTTCTCAAATACCCCCCACTGCTAAGGAGACACAGAGCCAGGCCCTAAAACGTTCCGGCTACCAGTCCTCATGGTAACCTTGCACAAAACCCTGTGCTAGTGTCACGTAAGGGCTGCACACTGCCACCGCCTAGGGCCACCAACACGGATCCCAAGGTCCCCAAGAGACCTGCACGGATGCTCAAGATCCAGGATGCTGATGTTTCTTCAGTGTGTTGTATGCCAGAGATTCTACATGCCGGGGCGCCAAGAGGCTAAGTAATCTGCCTAAGGTCGCACAGCTACTAAGCAGTTGGGCCTGGAGTCGAACCGCATTCTGAAGGCTACCAGAGTCAGAGCTCAGGTGTGCCCCGGGGGAAGTGGAGGCCAGGAGGCAAGATTCTATATCCACCGGATGGGCCACTGAGTCAGACTTTGATGCCAGCATCCCAAAGGCTGGGCCAACACAGAGACCCGGAAGAGGGCTCAGCTAGGGCTGGCGGAGGGGAGGCTGCACGTGCTTGTCCTGGGGCGACCTCCTGCGCACAAGGCGCCCTGCCTGACTCCAGGAGACAGGAAAGAACAAGGTCCGGACTCTGCCTGGGGGGAGCTGATGCTGATCCATGGGCGGGATCAGCACAGAGCTGGGGGGAGGGGGGCTGTGTTAGGAGTGAGGAGGAGGGGGAGGACGGAGAGGAGGAGCAGGAGGAGGAGGGAGAGAAGGAAGAGGAGGGGGAGGGGGGAGGAGGGGGAGGAGGGGGAGGAGGGGGAGGAGGGGGAGGAGGGGGAGGAGGAGGGAGAGAGGAAGAGGAGGGTGGAGGAGGAGAGAGAGAAGGAAGAGGAGGGGAGAGGAGGAGGGGGGAGGAGGAGGAGGGAGAGGAGGGAGAGGAGGAAGAGGAGAGTGGAGGAGGAGGAGGGGGAGGAGGGGGAGGAGGAGGGAGAGGAGGAAGAGGAGGGTGGAGGAGGGTGGAGGAGGAGGGGGAAGAGGAGGGTGGAGGAGGGTGGAGGAGGAGGAGGAGGAGGGGGAGGAGGGGGAAGAGGAAAGAATAGGACAAGAACATTCAGGAGGGGTCGCTGGGGTACACTGAGGAGTACTGGGCTATGGATGCACGGATGTACGAGGAGGAGGAGGAAGAGGATGTGCCATGTAGACCTCTGTTGGGAAAAGGTTTGGGCAGCAGCCTGTGCAAAGGTCCTGAGGCAGGGATGTGCTAGTGTGCGCACCGGAGGTGATGGAGGAGATGTGGGCAGGGAGGTAGCCCTGGGCCAGGATAGAGGTGCGGAGGGGTCTCCAGCATGACAGACCGGACGTGATCAGTGGGCCCATTCCTCTGGCACCCTAAGATGGTGGCACTGTTGGAGGAGGCACAGCCTAGCAGGAGGGAGACGGTCATGAGGGAGGGAGGGAGGGAGGGAGGGGTGGACGCTCCCCTGAGGGCTATATCTCAACCTAGACTTCCCCCCCCCACATCTTTTTTTTTCTTTCTTGCCCTCTAAGAACTGAAGAACAGGCTCTGCCGGGATGTTTGGCAAAGTTACTTAGCCAAAAAGTAGCTAAGTAGCCAAAAGCTACTTAGCACAAGGGACTAAGTAGCCATGGGCCAAATCCTCCGAGACCCTGAGCCAAAATCAGCCCTTTCAAGTTGTTCCTGTCTGGAAGCTACCGAGGGAGTCGCAGCAGCCCGCCTCTCCTGCTGAGGAGGCTCCTAGGCAGCCGTGCTGCCTTCATTTTGGGGTGATGTGACACGCTTTCTACCTTGGTCAGGAAAACATGCCACGCCCCAACGGCAGGCATCTGTGAGTGCAAAACAGCTAACGCCAGGCTTCAGAGGCAAGACCCAGGTCTGCAGCAGCGCCCCAACTGAGGAATAAAGGTCAGAGGAAAAGCGTGTGCCTAGGTGTTGTTCATATACCACATCCATGCATGTGCACACACACACACACATGCACACACACATACATTCATGTGCACATACACCACACCCATACACACACACACACCATCCATGCATGCACATACACACACACACGAATTCATGTGCACATACACACCCATACACACACACACACCATCCATGCATGCATGCGCGCGCACACACACACACATACATTCATGTGCACATACACCACACCCATACACACACACACACACCATCCATGCATGCACGCACACACAGGCACACACACACGCAGGCACACACACACACACAGAGGCTGGCCTCTGAGACTTCCAAGGAGAGTGCCCACAGTGTGCTATTGTCTACGAGGAGTCCCCAGCCTGACCCTAAAGGTCCCTTTCCTGTCCCCTCCACAGACCTCATTCCCAAACAGGGTGGCCACCATCAGCAGCTCCCATTTTCCCCCAACAGCCTGGGCAGGAATGAAGGACCGCCTTCTGGCAAGAGGCAGTGCCCCCTCACCCCAGCAAGCAGGGGGAAAGGCTAGCAGAACAGAGGGGAGGGGAGGGGCAGAAGGGGGCGTCTGAGCAGCGTTTTGCTCTCTTGAGAGGGGGAGATTTTCACAGCAGGGCACCACGATTTAGTTGGAACGGTTCTGAATGCCCATAAAATCAGATGTACTCAACCTCGAATGACAACACGCTGCCAAAATCCAACACAATGCAGGGGCCAGTCATGTCACACACACTGAGGGGCTTGTGCATGCGTGGTGCCTGATGATGACAGTGTTAGACCACTCGTGGACGAGCTAATGCTTGTCACCAAGGACCACGCTTCACAGCCCACAGCGTCTGGGCCGACGGGACAGAGAGGAGGGACACAGCCACCTCAGGGTGACTGCGACCTTGCACCTTTCCCGAAACCTCCATCGAGTAACATTGGAGAGGCTGGGGAGCAGATGGGACCCCGGGAGTGGCAACAGCAACCTAGCATCTTCCAAGTGAGGCTTTGGGTCCGCCACCGACCCAATCACTGGGCAAAACATACATTTGTATTCTTCTTGCAAGTGATCTGCAGGCATGGTGAAGAACTATGAAAAAATGGACAGAGCAGGAAGCCAGTGCCCCTCCCTGCAAGCTAACTCTTACTCCTCTTGCCCCCGGGCTCCCTCGGTATCAAGACGTGGCACGCAGACTGCCCCTTCTCTTAACAAAATAAAGAGGGGCCCTATGAGTGCACAGGGTAGAAGCACCTGACAACCTGGATTCAGCGCCCAGATCCCATGGGGAGAGCAGGGAACATACATGTACATAAAAACACACCGGGGCCAAGGAGACAGCTTAGTCAGTAAAGCTCTTACCAGGCAAGCACGAGGACCTGAATTCCACCCCCAGACCCACGCTCTTCTTTTCAGAGAGCCAGGTATGGTGGCATGTACTTGCCGTCTCAGCACTGGAGAGGCAACACATGGGGACCCCGGGGCCCACCGTCCAGCCGGCTGGCTCAATCGCTGAGCTCTGGACCGCTGAGAGATTCCGTCTCAAAGACAAACGAAAAATAATAACCCAAAGTGGACAAGATCTGAGGGATGGCGCCTGAAGTTGATTCTGGTATATGTCACACACGTATACACACACTCTAAAAATAAATAAATAACAAGGGGGGAACCACACAATGTCCACATTCTAATCCGGGTGGGTGGGCGGATGGATGGGCGGGTGGATGGATGGTGGGTGGGTGGATGGATGAGTGGGTGGGTGGGGGTGGGTGGGTGGATGGGAGCATTTAGATACAGGGTCTTGTTTTAATGCCCAGGCTGGCTTTGAACTCCTGGATTCTGCCGGTCCTCCCACCTCAGCCTTCCCATTAGCTGACACTACAGGTGCAGATACTCTTGAGGGTGGCCACCTCATGCTTTTCAGCAGTTGAAGGGGTATCTCAGTGTAAGGGGTGCACTAGTTAGGGTCACTACCTCTGTGGTGAAACACCATGACCAAAGCAACTCGGGGAGGCAAGGGTTGATTTCGGCGTATGCTTCCGGGTAACCATCCATCACTGAGGGAAGTCAGGGTGCAGGAGCCTGGAGGCAGAAACCATGGAGGGGTGCTGCTTACTGGATTGCTCCTCATGGCCCGCTTTCACATAGAACCCAGGACCGCCAGTCCAGGGATGGCTCCACCCACAGTGGGCGGGGCCCTTCCCCATCATCACTAATTGAGAAAATTCCCGACAGCCAGATCGTGTGGAAGCATTTTCTTAATTGATGAGTCCCTCCTTTCAGATGACTCTAGCTTGCGCCAAGCTGACATAAAACTAGCCAGCACAGGGGGTCAATGTGATTTCACCAAGGCTCTGATGACGGCTCTGTAGATTCTTTTAACATTTCATTTTGCCAAAGAAAACCTCACTCCCAAATACGCATGCACGCACGCACGATTAGGCTAAGGGACTTATGGACTGCATAATCCTGCAGCTCCTGTCACACACACTATAAGGGCTGCACCCTAAGCTGAACGACCCTAGTCAGGGTGACACGAGGCAACTGCTATTTCTGCCTATGCTGGAGAGACACCTGAGGCTCCTGACCTTCCTCAGCAAGGAACAAGGTCAAGAACAGAGTCAGTCAAATTCAGCTTCCTCCTCTGCCTTGCCTCAGCCGAGGTTAGCGGGCTGCAGAGTCTGGCCGGGCCTGCTACCTCGATGATACGTCCCGTGAGTCCCTGTGCCCCCGGCTGGGCTGCTCCTTCTCCTCGGAGCACCCTGGCCTCACCTTGCGTGTCCCGCCCTGCTTTCCAGGCTCAGCCCTGGTGCCACCTGGTGCCAATCTGGTTGCCAATCTTCCTCCTGGTAGGGGGTCCTCAGACTCCTCACCCTCCCTACGTTTTTAAAGGCACCTATGCCAGCTTGGAGATGACTGAACAACGGGGTCATCGCGCCAGCCGACCTCCGGTGCCCTGCAAGCAGAATCTACCTCCTCCCAAGAGCCGTCCACCCATGAGCACGGGCTCCTGTTCGAAGACACAGCAATCTCATTTCTTCTCTGAGGCCCCTGTCTTTGCCTTTCCCATCTGAGAAAACCCCTCTCCATTCACGCAGTCAGCGAGCAAATAGGTTCCACACACCCAGTGCGTAGCACCACGTTCCCCCTTACCTGGGGTCGTCACCTTCCCGCCTTCAACTCACCGGGCTCAGTTATCCCCTTAGCCATCGCTGCGGCTGGCCGGGCTCTTGGGCCCTGACTTGGATGGACATTTGTAACACCAGTCTTAAAAACGGCGTTATCATGATGGCCGAAAGGTCGGACCCGCCAAACACCCACTGCTCGTGGCCAGATAGATAAGCAAAATCCAGCTCAGGCACCCAGTGAGAGATCTTCCCCTTTAAGGGCAGGGAGATCTGGACCAACCAGATGGCTCAGCACACCGAGCAAGCCTGGAGACCTAAGTTCCACCCCCAAAATCCAGATAAAGGTAGAAGGAGGGAATCGACCCCACAGAGTGGACCTCTGACCGCCACACGTGTGCTGTGGCACGCCCATGTGTGTGTGCGCACACACACACACGCACGCACACACACACACTACTCTTTTTATCATCTAAAGGATAGAAAAGTCTGGTCCACACTAAAACAAGGGGTACATTCAAGACATCAGGCTAAAGGAACGAAGCAGAGACGAGAGGAGCTATGACCTAGGACCCCTCTCATATGCCGAACCACGGTACCAGGTGCTGGAGAGGAAAGAATAGGGCACAGTTTGTTCCATGGGATGGTAAGTTCCAGGTGGCAGATAGTCCGATGCCGTCCAGCGGTAGTCAGTGCCACGGAACGGTGCACTTAAAATGACGGAAATGGATAGGTCTATGTTGTGTGTACCGTACGGCAACAAACACGTAAATCAAAAGCAGGGCACATCTGTAGCACAAGCACGTCTCACATTGCTACTTCAGAGAAACGTCTTACCCCAGGAGACAGCAAGGTATCCAGGACGGCGTACCCATTTCACAGATGCAGAGACTGAGCCCTGCCAGGATGGATGGATGTGGGCCTGAGGATCAGCTGATGAGGGCAGGGCAGGCCAGGAGAGTCCTGTGTCGGTCTTTAAAAGTGACCTCTGATTTATTAAGAGGAAGGGATCCTAATTAGCCTCGCTGCCCGAAAGATGGAGCATGTTCTTGAGTAGATAGTAAGACTTCCATCCCTAGAGGAATACAAGCTGTGGTTGAGGGTCCCTGAGGAGACCTCATCAGCACGTCACAGCTCCTCACACACGCCTCTCGATGTCCGACCGCCTGTCTCTTTATATTTGTGACTCCCTCCCTGATGCCCCGAAACTGCTTCCTAACCTTTGCTAAGGGCAACGATATCTTTTTTTTTTTTTCCCCCTAAATACTCAATTTAAAAAAAAAAAATTTCACATGTGTATGAGCAGTACACAAATCATAATTCTTAAAAATAACAAATTGCAGGCCAGAGTAATCATAAGTAAATTGATATTGATAAATAAGCTTTTTCTCTGGAGCAGTGGGTGGTTTATTTTAATCTAATGAGTTTTGTATTTTCCCAGCTCTCACATGCCATGATGAAGGGCTGTCTGCAATAGAATTACGACGCTCTCCGAAATATTGTAATTTAATGCCTCATTTTGTCAGGACTTTCTGGAAAATGAGATTTGTTCCCAGTGAGGAATTTTACTTGCCTTTTCCCCGGGTGCCCCCACCCGTCTCCCCAGGCATAAAAGTGTTCCTGGGGCTGAGCTGGCGGGGGACAGTGGAGGTAAGGAGAGAACAAGGTGAACAGGCCGTGGGACAGGACAGGGGACCAGGCAGGAGCGTGATAGGACCACTCCTGGCTGGACAGACCTACTGTGTGGCTAAGTGGTGCCCCCTGCCCACCCTGTGCCCACTACTGCCCCTGTGGCGAGGGAGGGTGGCTCTTATCTCACGAGGTACTGAAAGGGCTCTTGTCTGGGAGTCACCGGGAATTCAGGATAAGAACCCAGAGACTCCAACAGAGAGGAGAAAAGACGGGCCATGGGTAGGGAGAAGCAGAGACGGCAGAAGAGAACAGAGCCGTCTGCAGAAAGCCTCGGAGATCACCTCTCAGGACGTGTCCTGGGACGGGGGCTCAGGACCACCCCAGCTGGCCTGCTGTTCTCTAAGTCGATTACTGAGGCCTTGGGGAAACTTCTAGAAGGAGGCGGTACCAAGAATCACAGAGGACAAAAGGCCAAGAGGCTGAGATAAACAGCCAGACCCTCAGGATGCTAGTCTATCTGCCACCAGGCGTGCGAGCCTGATTAGGCGGCTGCATTATTCGGGCCTCGGTTTCCCTTGTGTCTGAAACAGGTGAGGGTTGTTGGTAGGCCAAACGGGGCAGCATGTGCCCGGTCCTGCACACAGCCGCACGCACGTGAGCAAGTTGGCAGTGAGCCCTAGTCGCCATCGTCACCATCGCCAACGTCACATCCACACTCTCGTCGTTATGGTCACATAGCACTGTCGCCATCGCTATTGTCGTTAACCGTCCTCACGGTTGTCGGCGTGATCGGCACCATCATCACCATCATCGTCATCACAGTGGTCATCTCCATCATCATCTCCATCATCATCATCACAGTGGTCATGTCCATCATCATCATCATCATCACCATCACAGTGGTCATCCCCATCATCATCTCCATCATCGTCTCCATCATCATCATCACAGTGGTCATCTCCATCATCATCACCATCTCCATCATCATCACCACTATCATCACCATCACCACCATCATCACCATCACCATCATCACCATCATCATCACCATCATCACCATCATCATCACCATCATCAGCATCATCATCATCATCATCATCACCATCATCATCACCATCATCAGCATCATCATCATCATCATCATCACCATCATCATCATCACCATCATCACCATCATCATCACCACCATCATCACCACCACCATCACCACCATCATCACCATCACCACCATCATCATCATCACCATCATCATCATCACCATCATCACCATCATCACCATCACCATCATCATCATCATCACCATCATCATCATCACCACCATCACCACCATCACCATCATCATCATCCATCATCAGCATCATCATCATCACCATCATCACCATCATCATCATCATCACCATCACCATCATCATCACCATCATCATCATCATCCATCACATTATCATCATCATCATCATCATCATCATCACCATCATCATCATCACAGTGGTCATCCCCATCATCATCATCATCACCATCATCATCATCACAGTGGTCATCCCCATCATCACCATCATCATCATCATCACCATCATCATCATCATCATCCATCATCACCATTGCCACCATCATCATCATCACCATCATCATCCATCACCACCATCATCACCATCACCACCATCATCATCATCACCACCACCACCACCATCACCATCATCACCATCATCACCATCATCACCATCATCACCACCACCATCACCACCATCATCATCACCATCATCATCACCATCACCACCATCATCATCAACAACAGCAATATCATCATCACCGTGTGTGCTCGCGCCTGCACACGTGCTAGTGGATAGGACACGAGAAGCCGGAGGTTGATGTCTCTCCAGATTCCTTTCTGGGACTTTCAAGCTTTACAGGTGCCCCACTCGCTATTCAAAAACAAATGTAAGGTCCGAGGAGATTACTCTTTTGGTAAAGCGCTTCCCACACAAAGACGAAGAGCCGAGTTCAAATCCCAGCACCCATCCTAAAAACTTGATGCGCTGGCAGATGCCAGAGCTCGCTGGCCAGCTAAGCCTAGCCAGATTTGGGGAGAGACCCTACCCAAAGACAAGGTAGGGAGGGGCTGGAAAGGAGCCCTGGCGGGCAGAGGAACTGTTTATGCAGCGTGAGGATGTGAGTTTGGATCCCAGCACCCACCCACGTGACCAGAACATAGTCTCGATACACCCCTAACCCCAGGGCTAGACGGGGGGTGGGGGGGCGACAGAGACAGGTGGATCTCCGGAGCAGGCTGCCTGTTAGGCTACTCATGAAACTGAGGTTCCAGGACTGGGGAGAGACGCTGCCTCAAAGGAGTAAGGAGAAGGAGATAGATGTGAACCCTAATGACCTGCTATGACCTCCAGGGGTGCTACACATGTGTAACATACTCACACAGCTGCACGTATCACACGACACAGACACACACACACACACACGTACACATCACAGGTATATACCCAGAAAAAGATAATGTAGACAGCAATTGAGGGAGCTACCCAACACTGAGTCTAGCCTGCACATGCGTGAGGACACCCCAACACTGAGTCTAGCCTGCACGTGCATGTGCACACCCCAACACTGAGTCTAGCCTGCACATGCGTGAGCACACCCCAACACTGAGTCTAGCCTGCACATGCGTGAGCACACCCCAACACTGAGTCTAGCCTGCACGTGCATGAGCACACCCCAACACTGAGTCTAGCCTGCACATGCGTGAGCACACCCCAACACTGAGTCTAGCCTGCACATGCGTGAGCACACCCCAACACTGAGTCTAGCCTGCACATCCATGCTGCACACACAGCAAGTAAATAACCCTAAATAATAAAATAGGTAATTCGGTGTCTCAAAAGCGATCCCAGAATGACAAATCTCCCTCTTAATAGACCCCACTCTGCCTTTTAGATACTTCTGCTCCCTTGTAGACTTCTGGTCTACACAGCCGTACCATTAACCCCCACCTCTCGGAGCAAGCCACTCATTCACTCCACAGACTCTCCCTGAGTCCCAGTCAGAAGCTGCTGGTGGTGGTGGTGGTGGTGGTGATGGTGGTGGTGATGATGGTGGTGATGGTGGTGGATGGTGGATGGTGGTGGTGATGGTTGGTGGTGGTGGTGGTGGTGATGGTGGTGGTGGTGGTGGTGGTGATGGTGGTGGTGATGATGGTGGTGGTGGTGGTGGTGGTGATGTGTGGTGGTGGTGGTGGTGGTGATGGTGGTGATGGTGGTGGTGGTGATGGTGGTGATGGTGATGGTGGTGGTGGTGGTGGTGGTGGTGGTGGTGATGGTGGTGATGGTGATGGTGGTGGTGGTGATGGTGGTGGTGGTGATGGTGGTGATGGTGGTGATGGTGATGGTGGTGGTGGTGGTGGTGATGGTGGTGATGGTGATGGTGGTGGTGGTGGTGATGGTGGTGGTGGTGGTGATGGTGGTGATGGTGGATGGTGGTGGTGGTAGGGATGGCAGGGATAGTAGGCAGCCTGGTGGCAAGTGCCCCTTTAGTGCATCCTCAGCATGGCCAGAATTGTTTTACTGTTATTCTAACAACCACCTGATAAGGAGGATGGAACTCTGTCCAGACCCATTCACAGACCAAGAGGCCAAGCCTAGGAGAGGAGAGGCCACACACACAAGGTTACGCCAGCAGTAATCAGACTGGGATGCAGACCCCAGCTAGGTCCTGCTTCTGACAATGGTTCAATACTTGGGGCAGACTAATCATCTTCACAAGAATAGAAAACGGAGATGTCTTAAAAATCTCCTCGAAGGTCTGGTACGCTATGAGGGAGCTGGGGTGTGGTGGGGGAGGGCACAGAGGAAGGGGGCTCTGGACAAGCCCCACAAGAGCCTCTTCTCCACCCCGGGCTTTGGGAAGACTGACGGAGGAGCCAGTGCAGTCTTGGCCACCTCCTGAGACTGGGGGATTAGTTTGAGCTTGGGCCTAACAAGGCAGACACCCTTAAAGATCCAGAACCCTGGGGGGACTAGGAGAGGTCAGGAAGAAAGGACTCAGCTTTCCCCTTGAGTGCCTGCCACTTCTAAGCCGCAGGTGGCAGCATCTGAGGAGCAAGAAGAAAGCAGCGGAGCTCCGAGCAGAGTTCCAGCTGACTCCTCTTACTGAGGAGACAGAAACTGGAGTAGGGGGGCTGGCTATGGCTAAGACTCCAAGCTTCCCATGGGTGACCCTGGAATGTGGGGTGTGGATCCAGCACTGGACACCTAGGCCCAGCCTTGACTCAGTCAGGCTGGAGTAAGATGGCCAGACATCCTACTGTCTACCAGGGGATACCATGAGTCCTCTCTGAAAGAAGACACACACCCCGACATGCCATACTGTCACACGGAATGGCTTCACAGCCACAGAGTTATCAGCTGCATCTCACGCAGGCCAAACAGGAGATAACAATAGGCTGCACAAACTGGAGTTAAAAATATGGGTTTAAAAATTATTGTGCAAAAATAAGCAACCAAAGAGGTGGATAGTCCTTCCAAATAATTTTAAAACTACATAATAAATTCAAAAACTAAAAGCCAGGCATACTGGTGTATGCCTTTAATCCCAGCCCTCAGGAAGCAGAGACAGGTGGATCTCTGTGAGTGCAAGGCCAGCCTCATCTACACGGGGGGCTCCAAGTTACCCAGAGTTACATAGTGAGACTCTGTCCCCCCAAAAAATTAAAAAATGAATAATATATTAATTCAAAGTCTGAATAGATAGGCTTGACAGTGAATTAGATACGGCCAAAGACAGGGTGAGCGAATTGGAGATCGGTGCGTGGGAAATAACCAGAATGAAAAACAAACAGAAATGCACAATAGAAAGTTGATTTTAAAAACCGGCTTAAGAGCAAAACGGGACAGGATGACCTGAGTCTCAAGGAAAGAAGACAATAAGGACATGTTAGTGGAAACTCTTCTGACCTGGATCACAGATATCAAGCTACAGGTGTAGTAAGCGCTACGTACACAAAGCAAGGTACTCAGATTTGGACTGTTGAAAACAAAAGCCAAAGATTTTTTTTTTAAAAGGAAACAGTAAGAAAAGATTCAATTCAAAGTTTAATAAAAGTTAATAGATGACTTGTTAAAACAAACAAACAAACCACCAAACAACCTGGAAGCCAGAAGACACTAGATTGGAGATACTTTCGGAGTGACAAGAAAATTCTGTACTCAGTAAAATACCCCCAAAGTAAATGGGTGGCAAATACATCCCAGTGTGAGCAGCAGCATTAAACAGCAGATCCACAAGGAAAGGCAGTGCTTCTGAGAATGGAATTTTATTCCAAAGGAAATGTGAGGGGCAGACAAGATGGCTCAGAGGTCAATACCGCTAACTGCTAAGCGGACCTGAGTTCGGTTCCCAGCACCCATATCAGGTGGTTTGCAAATGCCTGTAACTCCAGCTCCCAAGGACCCAATACTCACGTCTAGCCTCTGTGGGCTCCTGCACACACACACACATCACACCACACATACACACACAACACACATACATCATACACACACACATATACACACACACACACATACATCATACACACACACACACATACACACACACATACATCATACACACACACATATACACTCATACACATACACACATACATCATACACACACACACCACACACACACACTCATACATACATCATACGCACACACATACATCATACACACACACACCACACACACACACTCATACATACATCATACGCACACACATACATCATACACACACACACCACACACACACACTCATACATACATCATACGCACACACATACATCATACACACACACACCACACACACACACTCATACATACATCATACGCACACACATACATCATACACACACACATACATCATACACACACACATATACACTCATACACATACACACATACATCATACACACACACACCACACACACACACTCATACATACATCATACGCACACACCACACACACACACACACCACACACACACATATACATACACACACACATACATCATACGCACACATACACACAATCACACCATACACACACATATACATACACACACCACAGCACACACCATACTACACCACACCTCACACACAAATAAAATAAACCTTTTAAATGAAAAACAAGAACAAAATACGAAGTATGGGCAAGACTCTATCTCAAAAAACAACAATGAAACAAGAAATACAATGAAGAATAAAGGACCCCAGAATAATAATAAAAATGTTTTCTTGCAATGTAGTATACGATCACAACCGAAGTCTGCGCCACTGCTGGGTACACACCTGCTGGACCCTGACTCCCACCCCAGAGACGCGTGCACACCCGTGTTTCACCGCCGTTCACAACGGCGAGAAAATGGAACGGGCCCAGCTGTCCGTCAGCACACAGAGGGATAAAGAAAATGTAGTGCAAACACATGAAAGTTTATCAGGCGTAAAGAAAAACGAGACCACGGCGTCTTTGGGAAAATGGATTGAATTAGAAATTATCAAAAAGACAAGCGCTATGTTCTCTCTCCCGCGCGAACCCTGGGTTTTAACTGTTCTATGCGTATGCATACGTGGCTACGGCTATAGGTCATGAAACTAGAAAGAACCTGTCGGGGGGCATGACTGTGGGGAGAACCGCAGGGGTGGGGTGGGAGAGCAGTCACAGGTGAACAAACACGGAAGAAGGTCACAGGGCAGGGGAGGAGATCGACGAGAACAGAGCACGTGTGAAAGCGACGGGCGAGAGCTGCGACCTGGCATGCCAATTTTTTAATAATTTTTTAAATTGTTTAATTTAAAACAAATAGAAGTGAATTAATAAAAAACAATTAAGAGCTGAGTGTGGTGGTACATGCCTTTAATCCCAGCACTCGGGAGGCAGAGGCAGGCGGATCTCTGGGAGTTCGAGGCCAGCCTGGTCTACAGAGTGAGTTCCAGGACAGCAGGACTTCGTAGAGAGGCCCTGTCTCCAAAAAAGAGTTTTTTAAAAAAAAAAAAAAAAAGCAATCAAGAAAAAACTGTAACTAATAAGCTAGTAGAAAATGACCAAAGAATTTTTACAAACCCAAAGGAAAATAGTGTTCCAATAAAACATGGAGGCGGGGCCAGCAGGATGGTAAAGGCGCATGCCCACAGCCTGAGACCAGACCAGCGGGATGGTAGAGGCGCATGCCCACAAGCCTGAGACCATGCCAGTAGGATGGTAGAGGCGCATGCCCACAAGCCTGAGACGGAGCCAGAGGGATGGTAAAGGCGCATGCCCACAGCCTGAGACGGAGCCAGAGGGATGGTAAAGGCGCATGCCCACAGCCTGAGACGGAGCCAGAGGGATGGTAAAGGCGCATGCCCACAGCCTGAGACGGAGCCAGCGGGATGGTAGAGGCGCATGCCCACAAGCCTGAGACGGAGCCAGCGGGATGGTAAAAGCGCATGCCCACAGCCTGAGACGGGGCCAGCAGGATGGTAGAGGCGCATGCCCATAGCCTGAGACGGGGCCAGCGGGATGGTAGAGCCGCATGCCCACAGCCTGACAATCTGACTGATTTCTGGGACCCACATGGTGGATGGAGAAAACTGACTATTTATTGCAAGTTACCCTCTGACCTCTACACTTGAGTCATAGCATGTCAGCGCCCCCCCACACACACACGTACACACATACACACATACATAAATCATGTGGAAGCAAAGAGGAAGATAAGCCAAGAGGATAGAAAGCAACTATTGAGATGGGTGAGAATACCTGGCAAGTGTGTGTGTGTGTGTGTGTGTGTGTGTGCATGTATCTGCAAGCATCTTAAGTGCAAATGGAACAAATACTCAAAGACAAAGACAGACTTCTGGTCTCTGGTCTCTGCAGACACCACGCATGCATGCAGTACAGACATGGAGACATGCAAAACACCCACAGACAATAGATAGATAGATAGATAGACAGACAGACAGACAGACAACTAAATAGACACATAATGAATGGGAGCTGATTTTCAGGACCCAAAAAGTGGAAGGAGAGAGGCTGTCCTCTGACCTCTGTAGCCACTCACAGACAGACAGGCACGCACACACACATGCTCGCCTGCACACGCACACACACATACTGAATAAATAAAATGAAATCAGAGGACATGAGGTATCCTTGGTGTCAACTGCCTTGAAAGGTAGTAAGTGGTAAAGTCCCCATAAAATAGTTTACCAAAACAGACGCGCAAACATTAAAACCCCAATAGCCCTGCGACACTAAGAACAGGAACCACAGTTACGATCTTGCCATCGAGCAGCCTGAGCCCACACGGCTGCTCCGCTGGGCCACCCAGCCGGTGAGGAGGACAGCACAGAAACCTCTCCAGAGTCCCCAGAAAAACAGGAAAGAACAGGAACGGCTTGTGGTGGGTCATAGCCCAGTGGGATTTGACACTGTGCTCTGATTAAGGAAAGCCAGCACAGGAAAGGAAAGGCCAGGAGCACATCTGGAAATAAAATCACATAGTCACACAGGGTACGGCCAACCAAAACCGCTGGAGCTAGTGGGTGGCAGAGACGGGTTGTGAAGTGTGTATATGTGTCTGTGTGTGTGCATGGTGTATGTCTGTGTCTGTATGTGTGTGTGTGTCTTTGTGTGTGTGTGTGTGCTTGGTATGTGCCTGTATGTATGCAAGTGTGTGTCTGTGTGTATCTGTGTATGTGTGCATGGTGTGTGTCTGTGTGTGTCTGTGTGTGTGTGCATGATGTGTGTCTGTGTCTGTGTGTGTGTGCATGGTGTGTGTCTGTGCATGTGGGCAAGTGTGTGTGTGTATGTGTGTGTGGTGTGTGTGTCTGTATCTGTCTGTGTGTGTGTGTGTGTGCATGTGTGCATGGTGTGTGTCTGTGTATGTCTATGTGCATGTGTGTCTGTGTGTGTGCGTGTGTCTGAATGTGTCTGTGTGCATGTGTGTCTGTGTGTGCGTGTGTGTGTGTGCATGTGTATCTATATATGTATGTGTGTGTGGCTAAATTTTTTCCTGAAAATGAAAGATAGGCTAATTTATGAAAATCCAACATTATAATTCTCTACACTGTCAGAGGAAAGAAGAAATTTTATATTAACGTGTCAATGTACACAATAATTCACTTGATAGAACTCCACACAAGCCAGGTGTGGTGGTTCAAGCCTTTAATCCCAGCACTCTGGAGGCAGAGGCAGGTGGATCGCTGAGTTCACGGCCAGCCTGGTCTACAGAGTGAGTTCCAGGACAGCCAGTTAGTGAGACCCTGTCTCAAAAACAAAACAAAGTTCTTGGCAAAGGAAACAGATGTCACACATGGAGAATATCTTTAGTTAATGCTGTGTTCAAAAGCGAAGGGCTGAGAGCTTTTCCTCTGAGGGTGGGGACTTCTGCTCAACAGAACCATGACAGGTTAAAGGGCAGGCGAGGCACCTCAGATTTCAGGAGCACTTGCTCTTGCAGAAGACCTCACTGGGTTCTCAGCGCTCAGATCAGGCAGCCCGTGGTCACCTGTAATTCCAGCTCTAGGGGACCCAACGCCTTCTAACTTCTGTTGGCCTGCGCATGCGAGTATGCAAACATACAGACACACGAATACAACATAAATCATTTTTCAAAGCTCTGGATAACGCAACTGGGTAACAGAGAAATACGAGAAAGTCATGCAAATAGAAGTGGAGTGGCAGCAGTGTACACATGACAGGAGCCATGAGGCAAGACCTAAGAGCTCTTCCAAGTCCATGGGTGGGGGGGGAAGGATAATCAAATTCAGCCAAGTTGCAGGATACAAAATCAAACTTACCTCTATTTCTAAGATAGACAGAAAAAAAAATCTGAAAAAGAAGGGAAAGTGTTTCCTTTTACCATAGTTCCATAAAGGATGAAACACTTAAAAGTGTACCTTGGACAAATGGACACTGACAACGGGAAAGTCCCTGCTGGAAGAAACTGAAGCGAAGAGATTATTAAGTCTGAAGCTATCCCACGTTCGTGGCCAAGAGCCCAGTGCTCTTGGGATCCTGCCAGTGCCACCTGAAACGAGCCACAGATGGCATGCAGTGGCACGGAAAGCCAGGGGGTGCTGGGCATGGTAGCCCACGCCCGTAATCCCCAGGATACAGGAGGCTGAGGCAGGAGGATCAAACGGTCAGCCTTGGCTACAGAGTGAGACCCTGTTGCAAAGAAAAACCCAATGGTATTTTTCACAGAAATCCAAGAAATCCATCACAAGGTCTTATGCAAAGTCTCAAAAGCCGCGTCTCCTACATGCTTAACATCATGCTGAAAAACAACACAGTTTGGAGGGCTCACTCTTTCCAAGATTAGAACGGACTACAGAGTTACAGTAGTCAAGGCGTGTGGTGTTTGCAGAAGGAAAGACACACAGACTGATGGGATAGAATGAAGTCAAAAAATAAATAAATAAATAAAGCAGTGTCAGTTGGTTTACCAAGACGGTGCAGTGAGGGAGAAACCAGGATGTTCAACAGATGGTTCTGGGGAAACTGATCGCAGGCAGAAGAGTCAAACAGACTCCTACCTTACCCTGCATGCAAAAATGAACTCAAAATGGAACAAAGAGGGAAACAAACTTAAAAACTTTATTAGGGTTTTCTAGAGGATCAGAACTTATAGAATGAATATATATACACACACACACACACACACACATGGTGTTAATTACATGCATATATTATTTCAGTAGATATTATTTTATATTTAATGGCACTATTTAATTCCTACATTTATATCTCAACAAATATATCACAGTAAATAAATGATAAATAATGTCAGTTATTAATCTAATAATTTAGTATTATTAAATTATTAAATACATATGGGATTTATTAGAATGGCTTGCAGGCTGTGGTCCAACTAGTCCAACAATAACTGTCTACCAACGTAAGGCCCAAGAGTCCAGGGAGTTGGTCAGTTCTCGAGACTGGATGTCTCCGCCGGTCCTCAGTGTACTCCAGAATCCCGCAGAAGTTGGCTGTCACACCGGTGAAGGAATGCACTTGCTAGCAAGAGTCAAAGCGAGCAGGCAAAGAGCAAACACTTCCTCCTTCCGCGTCCTCTAGGTAGCCTGACCTAAGAAGGTGTGGTCCAGATCAAAGACGGACCTTCCTACCTCGAAAGGTCTGGATTAAAGGTGGGTCCTCCGACTTCGAAGGATTTAATTAAGAAAATCAACTACAAAAAGAATTCCCTCCCAGCGACTTGGGATTTAGTTCATTCCAGACGTACTCGAGTTGACCGCCAAGCATAGCCGTCGCAAGAGCCAAATCTCTGAACTTCCTAGGAGAACGCAATGGAAAATCCTCACGACGTCGGGCACAGCGGTGACTCCTTGGATAGGACACCACGGCACGGACAACGACACAGCAAGAAAGGTGCTCGGGCCGCATGAAAATAAAAGTCTCTGTGCATCAAAGGAGGCGATCCGCCGCGGGAAAGGAGACCCTTGAAATGCGGAAATGTTTGTAACTCGTCTGTCTGATAAGAGGCGAGGGACCAGAGTATACAAAGATGCTACAGCTCAAATTGCAGAAGTAGACAAAAAGCACAAATGGCCAATTCCCGTGAAGGGAAGATGCACAACACGGTCCATACCAGGGGGATGCTAACCAAAGCCTCGGGACAGTATCAGCAGGATGTGGCTACCGTCAAAAAGCAAAGAGTACTGGGGCGGGTCATGGAGGAAACGGAGGAGATATCAAAGTGTACAGAGGCTGCGGAAAGCATGTCAGCGCCTCAGAAGGCCCAACAGAATCGCCACAGTATCCTTAATTCCACTCCAACGTGTTTACTGAGAGCGGGGACCCAAATGATATGCACACCCCAGTGTTCAAGCAGCATTTTCAGAGGACGGAGACCATCTAAACGTCCAGCCGTGCCTGGGCAGTACACAGAACATGGTGCGCGCGCACACACACACGCACGCACACACGCACACACACACGAATATCACTCACCATAAGAAGGAATCATGTTCTGAACTTGGAAAACGTGACTCTCAATGAAGAAAGCCAAATTCACACGCCACCCCAAATAAGGCAATTCATGGCGACGAAGAACAAGGAAGACATAACCAGGAGTCAAAGAGAGAAGGAATGGGGATCACGTTTCTACGGACACAGAGTTTCTGTTCAGAACAACGAGACAGTTTTGGAGATGGAGAGGGTGACGCCTGCTCAAGTCTGTGAATGTTCCCACCACCACCAGGCTGTAAGCTTAAATGTGACTTAAGTGGCAGTGTTTTTAAGATTTTATGTTTAATTTTGTGTGTGTGTGTGTGTGTGTGTGTGTGTGTGTGTGTGTGTGTGTGTGTGTGTATCAGCACATAAGTACAGTACCCAAGGAGGCCAGCAGAGGGCATCAGAGTCCCCTGGAGCTGGAGTTAACAAGCAGTTGTGGCCTCCTGACTGATGCTGGGAACCAAACTCAGGGACCCTGCAAGAGCAGCAAGTTCTTTTAACTCACGAGTCATCTAAGCGGCGGAGGATTTTATGTTATGTGCATCTTGCCGTAACCGGGGAGAGGGAATTGGGAGAAAATCTTTTTAATTTTATAAATAGCGTCAACAAGAAAGCTACAGTAATAACCACAATACACAGCAAAAGCTTTTCCTTGATACCAGAAGTGAACTAAGACAGCCTTCCTACCGCTGCCGTTCAGTCTCACGCTGAAGCCTCAGCCATCGCAATAAGACAAGAAAAAGAGTCTCCCAAAGGATGCTACTTTTATAAAAAACACATAGTCTTGTGTCCTAAATTATTTTAAAATCCTGTAGCTAAACTGTCAGAACTAATAAAGAAATTTAACAATGTTTGATGATGCAAGGCCAATATTTTTTTAATGACTCACACTATAACATCTATAACAAAGAGGAGATTGGATAGGAGAAAATATTGCTCGCGACAGTGCTTAAAAACATAAAACACATAGAAATAAATCTCATAAAAGAAGGCAAGAGATGCCACGGACTCCTAAATGCCTTCCTGAAAGAAACGTATTACGACGTGGATAAATGGAGAGGTGCATCTTGTTAATGGATTGGAAAACTCAATATTGCAAAGATGTCGATTTTCCCCGATGCAGTTGCAATCAAAAATCTCAGCAGGGCTTTGGTGGAATGCTCAACGGCCGATTCTAATAGTTATTTGGAAATGCACAGAACCAAAAATAAGCAATAGTCTTAAAGAGAAACAAAACCGAAGGGTTCACGCTACCAGGCACCAAGTCACGGTCGCCAGAGCTGTGGATCTGGATTGGTCCAAGGGCAGTGACAGACCGAGAGACCTGCACGGGCACGTGTGTACCTGAGGACACGTGTGCACATGCGTGTGCATGTGCGCACACACACACACACATTCCCAGCAGCCCTTTTTCTACTATAGCTCTGTTTCACAAGCAAATCACGGCCAGCCACGCTAGCACGGTCAAACGCTGTTCTAGTCGTGCTGTAGAGAAACAGGAGGGAGCTGACCTGCACAAGAGGAGTCTCACCAAGAAGCCCAGTGCCTTAGAACATCAAAGTGGCACACTGCATGTTCCATTTATCCGAGGATGAGTGGGATGAGGCCGTGGGTTCAAATCCAGCACCGTAAAAACGTAATCAAAACGAATGTGGCGTTAGAAGTCAGGATAGGTGTGACCTGGGAGGAATGATGGGAAATGACCTCTAGTGATCAGTTTTTTGTTTTGTTTTGTTTTTTTTTTGGGGGGGGGGGGCTCTGTGTGGTGCTGATGAGGAGACAGCTGCTCTGTGAAGCTCAGACCGCCCATGTGTGACTCACACTTTTCTGTATGTTACACTGTCAGTTAAGGAACTGAAAAGGTTCTGGTTGACCTGGCACCAATGTCAATACTGTAATCATGGGCATGCCCTCTCCTCTCTCCCCTCTGGCCCCTCACCAAGGGAACCTTGGATCTTCCCCCCACTCAGGGCAGAGGAAGGAGCCTCCCTGTCTGGGACAGGACCTCTCTAACCTATGGAGCCCTTCTCATGGGTAAAGGTGACTCGGTAGCCTCGGGCAGCAAGCAAACCTGTGACATCTCAGAGCCCAGAATAAAAATAACATGTGTTCAACGCTCTCTGAGTGGCAGGCACTCTAAGGATTTTACATGAAATGTATTATTTCACCCTCCCAAGATCTCTCTGGAGTGGGCGCTGGTATTTCCATTTTTCCAACCAGAAAATAGAACAGACTACTCAGTGAACTTGCCCGGCCGTGCACAGCGGATGGCCGAGGATTGCACAGGGGGGATCTGGCTTCAAGACTGACACAACCCCCTGCTTAGAAGGGTACACAGATAAGGCTGGGAACGTGGAGCCTGCTCACGCTCAGCCAAGCCAGGCAAACAGATGCCTGTCCCAGGCATATTGGAACCATATCACCCCTTAAAGGCCTAATTCCAAAATGAGAGGCCCTAAGGTAGGCCTAGGTCCTAAGCCTAGTGATGAATGTTGAGATGCAATGCCAAGCCTGGGGCTGAGGGTGTCAGAACTCCCCCAAGTTCAGGCCCCTACTGACGGGACTGAGAACAGAGGCAAAAGTGGATTCCGGAGCCGCTGGTCCAACCCCAGGCACTGATCCTCTGGTCCCCACCCAGGATGTGTCGGCAGGAGAATGCCTGGGGCCAAGGCCCACAGGAAGGCAGACACATGCACAAACACAGGTGTAGAGCTCCAGAGCCAACGTCAGAGAAGAGGGCTCGGCGAGGCTGACGTACTTTGAATGGAGGTGTCGGCCCTGCCTTCCCCAGTCTCTCCGCCTCACCTCTGACACCCCGGCCCTGCATGGTGGCTCCGAGGGAAGCTGTGAAGCATGCAGGTGCAACGAGGTCACCTAGTTAACAGCCTCCCTCCCCGCTGTATTATTCATGGGCTCCCTTCTTCCGGCTGAGCTCCAGTTTCCGATAGCCCTCAGGCAGTGCGGACCTGGCTCCTCGGGTCAGCCATGTTGGTCTAGCTAGCAGCACCTCACCTTCACACCCCACCCCTTCCTGTAACAGCTTCCAGGACATGCCAGGTGAGGTGGGAGCTCTGGGGTCAGAGAAGAAGGGCAAAGGAGGAGACTTTTAGCTGAGTCAGCCACAAGAGCTAAAGCCTCCAAAAGGAGCTATCAGGCGCACGTGCACGCGCGCACCTGTCCCAAATATAGGATTCCAAATTAAGTACCAAGGCCAGGACCGTAGTGTGTCTATTTCTGTAATTTTTATTGGTTGGTTGGTTTGTTTGTTTTTGAAACTGTTTTTTTTTTTTTTCCTGCATGCCTGGCTGGCCCTGAATTTGCAGTCCTGTGCTGGAATTATGGGTATGAACCAGCATGTCTGATCCATTCCCATTCTGAGCGTGCATGTCGTTTCCTGCAAACAAGTGGTGCTTAATAAATACTTGGCTGCTGTCTCTGCCTCCTGGGAAGACGGATGTCACATGGCAGAGGGCTTCAAGCGAAGCCTGGAGCCGTCGGGAAGACGCTGTTCTTTAGGGGAAGGGCGTCGTGCTGAGACGGCCTGTTGCAGATCGTTCCCATCACTGACGCGGTGATAATCAGTAAGAACGGTGGAGAGGTTGACCTTACGGGGATTGTGCAAGTCACCATTGGCTCTGCCAGGTACTTTTGAACATCTTGTGAGAGCCTTGGGCTCCAGATCAGGAGGGTTAGCCGTTTGCGGGTTTTAGGGTTTGGTTGGTTGGTTGGTTTGTTTGCTGCTTAGCAGATGAGCATGAGTGCTCTAGGAATTAAGGTTTGGGGTCAGCAGCAGGCCTGTCACTGATAACTCTGCGTGTTTCCTAGGGGCTCAGCCTGGCCCACAGCAGGGCCCGGGGCAGAGTGAGGGTCCTGGCCGGCTCCTGCTCCAACCCCTCAGTTTACAGAGAGCTCCAAGGTGACCCTGCCTTTAGCCTGCAATGCTGTCCTCAATAGTGGGAATGACTAAGGAGATCTAAAGCCTTGGCTCAAATCCACTTCAGTACCTGCTAGCTGTGTGACTTTGGACACAGTGGATAGCCTCTCTGTGCATCCCTCTCTCACCTGTGGAAAACAGATAACATTGTAGGCTTCACCGCCCTAGGGTTGTCAAGAGTCACAAGTGACACTAAGTATTGGACCTGGCACCCAGCAGGTGCCTAATAAATGTTTCCTCTCATTTGTACCAGCTCTGACACCCTCTGAGTCCATGTCACAGGTCACAGACTGGCCTACGACGCACGCTTCCCTAGAACAGGGGCCACTGAGTCACCAGCCTGGAACGTGACACCCAGCCAGAGCTCAGTAAATACCCGCCAAGTGAATGAATGACCCAAATGGTGTTTTCAAACAGTTTAACTATTCTGTAACACTTGCAATTGGGAGGTTTTATTTTATTTTATTTTTTTAAACTTGTCTTTTTTAATACTCTTTGGAAGAATGCGATGGGCCCACCAGCCTGAGATGCTCTAACAGCTGCTTAGCAACCAAAGCAGATAGCAGCAGCAGCGCCCCCTTCAGACCAGCCGAGCTCGTAGAGTATGTCCTACACCTACCCAGCATCCTGAACCCCTCAGGCCAGTGTTGAGCACAGGAGAAGCCACGTTGACATTTACCCGGACCCGGGCATCTGCCCACAGAGACTTAGTATTCAAAGCCGTCCTGCTGTAAACATGCCAGACCTCTGCCCAAGAGGACAGACCCCTCCAAACGCTCCATGCTGCCCCCAACTTCCCCGCTTCCCAGGCCACCCTGCTTGGAAAACTCCTGTCTTAATCTGCTTTCCACGGCTGTGATAAATACCTGACAAAAAGCAACTTGAGGGGGAAAGGGTTTATTTCATCTTACAGCCAGTAGTTCATCCTGGAGGGGAGCCCCAGCAGGAACCCGGGGGCAGGAGCTGAAGCAGAGGGCGTGGAGGAGTTTCTGGCTTGCCCAAGAGCTCCGAGGACAGGATGCTACTGGGAAACCAGCGCTCGAGGTTCCGCATTGGGATGCGCTGCCAGTGTCGTTCACAAACTTCCCATGAAAGGAGAGCATCACGGATTTGACACGGAGATTACATGTTGGAACGATCACATCTGGCTACGTATGTAGACACGTAGACATAAAATTCACTATCCTACTGGCTTTCTAGATGCCGCCCACCAGTGAGTGCATCTGTCACTAAGACACAGCCCGGACCCCATAGCAGGGCAAAGGAGTCTCAGAGTCTTAACACTACCGACTCCCTGGATAAATGATCTCAGAACTCTCCTGGACACAGTAAAGGGGGAGACACCAACCTCCCAGGGCCAGGGCATCCTGGGGTCTCCAAACGAAGGTCTGGGCAAGGCTGGGCAGGATGGATATCGCCTCTCTCTCTTCAGGCAAAGAACAGAAAAAAGCAGGGGAGCCAAAGGAAGCCCTTGGGCTTGAGCTGTGCCCGGGGAAAGACAGGCCCCCCACACACAGAGAGGCAAGGGAAAGCCCACATCCCTGAGGATGAGGCTAGCGACACAGGTGGACCCAGGCAGTGTCCTAGTTGCCCCCTCTCTCTCCCCTCCCCCGCCCACGCGCCTTCCTCTGCCTACCTCCCACTCCAGCTTTCACTAGCTCCAAATTACAGCATTCTCTCAGAAACAGACAATCAAGGTGGCGCGCGGGCCCTTGTCACAAATGGCATCTCGGGTCCTCTCCAAATGGAAGATGGCCTTTAAGGAGGAAGGCAACACAGTTAACAGCCTGCCTGGGGAGCCAGGGGATGGGGGCAACCAGCAGGAGGCAGATGCAAGGCTGACACCCCCAGTTCCCCAAAATGCTGTGTGAGAAGCTCGGGGGGGGGGCGCTGTGATGCAGAGCCCAGGCCTCCTGGGGCCCGCGGGGTGACAGCAGCAGACCACGGCCCTCAGATAGCCACAGGCCAAGTCCAACTTCATATAAATGGCTTGATTATCGCTTCATATAATGTCCCACAAAAGTGCCTCAATCTCACTTTTTGACTACAGTCCTCAGTCTCCCCACCTACAGGACTAGCTGGAGGAGGACTAGCTGGAGAAGGATCAGCTGGAGGAGGATCGGCTGGAGGAGGATCGGCTGGAGGGGGACTAGCTGGAGGGGGACTAGCTGGGGAGGACTAGCTGGAGGAGGACTAGCTGGAGGAGGACTGGCAGGTGGAGGACTAGCTGGAGGACTGGCTGGAGGAGGACTGGCAGGTGGAGGACCGGCAGGTGGAGGACTAGCTGGAGGACTGGCTGGAGGAGGACTGACTGGAGGAGGACCGGCAGGTAGAGGACCGGCAGGTAGAGGACCGGCAGGTGGAGGACCGGCAGGTGGAGGACTGGCAGGTGGAGGACTGGCCAGTGCCCAGAATGCTTCAGTCTTCAGTCCAGGCCACAAAGGCAAGTGGCAAAGCAGCCAGGAGTAGTGGGCCTGGGTGGGGAGCTGAGTGCTGCAGGCACACTTCCATCAGATAGGGGACTGCAGACTGAGAACATGTGGTTCAGGAGCCAGGGCGAAGTTACAGAGCTGGGACTCCCAGAAGGGTATAGGACGGACTAGAGGGGGCAGGAGGAAGCCTGCAAGACACTGGACCTCCATCTGAGTTTGCACAGGAGGAGCACAGACCCACCCATGAAAGCCACCAATGCTTTTGTAGATAGGTTGACCTTCGAGCAGAGAGTCTGCCATGAAGAAGAGCTAAATGAAGCAGGCCGTGGTCAAGAGGTAGAGGCAGAAGGATTAGCCTGCTTTCAAGGCCAGCCTGGGCTACACAGTTTCAGAGCGGCCTGAGGGTCAGCTAGGACTCTGGGCTCTTACTAACCATGCTCGGCTACACGCGTAGACACAATGTTACCTGCGATTCTCAGCGCCTACCCATCATCCTCAGCTACACACAGAGACACAATGTTACCAGTTTTAATCAGAGGGCCTAAGATCGAGACCACTAGTTCTCAACCCTCCCTACGCTGCGACCCTTTAATACAGCCCCCCATGTTGTGGTGACCCACCCAACCAGAAAATTATTTCTGTTGCTACTTCATAACTGTAATTTTGCCATTGTTTTGAGACATACTGATGTGTAGATGGTCTTAGGTGACCCCGTGAAAGGGTCGTTCAACCCCCAAAGGGGTTGTGACCCACACGTTGAGAGCCACTGGTCTAGGCTTGCATGTGAAACTGTATTTTAGGAGCATGAGTACAAGTGAAAAACTACTGACACTACACACACAGGTACACATGTGCACACATATGTGCTTCCGTGCAGGTGCGCACCCACACACACACACAGATCCATCTTCAGGCACAACTCAGTTCACGAGCTTCTCAGGTCACCTAGCTTTGAAAGCCAAGGGCTGTCTCACCTCTTAAGTGCGTCTCGCCCACAGTCAAATTCACATCGAAGGGGCTAAAAAGAAGCTGCCTGTCCATGTCCTCAGAGGCCCGGCTTCTCATAGTTTGCAGCTTATTGATGCTCACAGCAAATCTATAGGCAGCTGGAAATTATTCCCATTGTACAGATGAGAAAACCAAGGCCTGAGCAAGATTAAGTGCCATACGAGGGCCTTCAGAAGTCAGGGGTACAGCGTTGTTTCAGCTTAGTTCCTAAAACTCACGCAGGCTGTACATTATCATCACTGTCCCAGCTCACCCTTGAGAGAGGTTCGGAATAGGTACAAACATGAATGCCAGTCTCGAGCCGTGCAACACAGAACAAGGCCACGTTCTTATCAACCGAGCAAGACAGAGCCCCGGGAGCAAAGACCTGAGTCCCATCTACAGGGACCGCCCCGCTCTACCGGGCGAGCCAGATCAGATTCCACAGTGAAAGCCTAGAAGCTGGCTCCTTGTAGCTACTTCTTAAATACGCCAGCCTCTCAGTGACACTGGGGGTGGGGGAGGAGGACTGGGGGGGAGGGGTAAGTATGCATTTTCCGCCCTATGTATGAGACACCTCAAAGTTACTTCCATGGCAAATCCACATGATTTGCCATACAAATTCTCGTGTCTTCTGAATTGGCTTTTTTTTTTTTTGTAACAAATATATATATATATATTTCACTTCTGCTGCAGACATTCAGATCAAGTTCTAGAAATTTCCAGCCCTTGGGTGCACCTTTTGTGTCCTGGTCATGGTGTTCCCGGGGGAGCTGTTATTCTGACACCATTATACAGCTGCCTCTTGCCTGTGGGTCTTTGTTTTTTGTTTGTATTTTTGCTTTTGAGACAGAGTATCCTGTAGCCCAGCTGACCTCAAACTCCTATGTAGCTGAGGATGACCTTGAACTCCTGATCCTGCTGCCTTCGCCTCCTGGGGATCAAAGCCAGGGCCCCACGCACACTGGGCAAGCACTGGACCAGCTGAGCTATATCCTCAGCTAGCTGCTCTTTGTAATGGGCCCTGAGCTCTTCAGGCCCCACCGTTCCCTGTTGTCTCATATTTGTCTTTGCTGATTTTTTAGGTGTTTTTACATGTATTTGGAGTATTGTGCTGTGTTGTGTGTGTGCGTGTGTGTGTGTGTGTGTGCATTCATACTTGCGCATGCATGTAATACCTTTCATGTGTGGTTCTCTCCTTCCACCTTGTGGGTTCCCACGGGCTTGGCAGCAAGCACCTTTACCCGTCTCACCAGCCTCTCTTCGGTTGTGTTTTTTGTTTGCTTGTAGTGTTTGAATTGGGAACTTTCCATGCATGCAGCCCACTCTGGCCTCGAACTTGCAGACTTCCCACCTCAGCCTCCCAAGAGCTGGCGTTCCAGGCATTTGTGATTCCATGCCCAGCGCCCTGGATCCTAGACCCCTGAAGTGCGTGAACTGGAGATCTCAGCTTGAGGAGCATGCACCCACATCCAGCGGATGGGCACCATGAGCCTCCCATCCCCAAAGAAGCTAACGTGACCGGTTAAAACCAGTTAGAGGCCCAGCAAATGCTAAGGTGAGAGGTGACTGAAGGATGATCAGTTCAGCCAGTGCACAGCGGATGCGCACCACGCCACTGGCCTCACCACCTGAGCAACAGCCACCCCCCGGGGGGGCGTACAGAGGAATGACGGGGTCTAGGCTCTCACAAAATCACACAGAGGCCAGAGTGATGCAGACCAGTGGGAAGCATCAAGAAAAGATAGCAAGACGGGGGGGGGGGGGGGAGGGAAAAAGAGGAGAGGGAAGGAGGAGAGACCCAGAGAGCAGCCTACCTCCCACTCACAGCTCCGCCCCGAGTAAGGAAGGTTCTCTGGAGTAGGAAGCCCCTGCAGTGTCAGAATCACCCACGTGACCTGCAGAAGCATGGCGTCTTCCACTGGAGGCAAAACGCTCCCATCCTGAACTGTTCCACCCTCTGGGGTCCACCTTGACCTTGTTCACCTACTGATGGACAAATGGGGTTGACCCAGTGCCAAGAGGAGCCCATTCTACAGTTCCGGGGAGGCGGGGGGGAGATAAATGTTTTTTTTAAAAATCTATAATTGAATAAGAAACAAACCAGTTCAAAGGTGACTGGGTTCATTTTTAAAACCACTTTTACACAAGAGAACATTGAATCTCTTCAACCTGAGAGCCCGAGAACACTGTAAGACCATCAGGAGTCAGACCCTGATGCTAGAACCCTCCGGAGTTGGAACTGCAAGCACCTTCCTGTCCTGCTCTCTAAGGCCTACGTGACTGTGCTAGTTGGTATCCTCCGAGCCACCCCACACAATGGCAGAGCTGTACTCACTCCCCCTGGAAGAGACACCAGCATAGCCAAGACAGGGCTGGAGTGCATAGGATGACCTTTTACCTGTGACACTACAGACCCTACTGGGGCTTTGACCCCAGCCTCAGACAGCTTGGAGGCAGGGGCTCAGACGCCTGGCAGCTTGATGCTAGGGACTTTCCCTAGGGTGGTAGAGGTGCCATATCAAAGCCTGCTCTGAATTCCTCCGTCTGTAAGCTTCCCACAGTGGGCTCTTTATCAGCCCCTTCTCTGTGGACACTCGCTGAGGGATGTTACCAGCGGGCCAGTTGAGATTGGAGACACTTGCTTAATTTCCTCTGCCTAAGGACGGCACCCAGCCACCCCAGATATCTTGGAGGCAGAGACCGTGCGTCCAGTTTCTGGAAATCTGCCCCCTTCCTCCTGGCCGCCGCAAACATACAGCAGCATATTAAGCTGTACAGAAAGCCACACTACCCTCTACACCTGTTCAAAGCCCTTTAAACATGGATGCTCATGTGGTATCCGCAGGTACAGCCCCAGAGGCTGCCCAGCCCTACCCCGGGTGTCCAGGGTTCCACATTTCATACTTATGCCCTGGAAGGTTCTGTGCACCACAGTACAAACAGCCAGAAGATCTGAGAGAATATAAGGTCTGATCGGGGGGGGGGGGGGGGGAGCTGGGAGGGGTTGGGCATCGGTATTCAAGGTCTGATCCGATGGGGGTGGGGGGCGGTGTTAGGACATCTGCATTTCTAACAGGCTTACCCAGGTGCAGATGCTGGTCCACAGGTCACCCTTGGGCAACAAGGTTCCCCTAGGCCTAGGTGAAGCATCTTGAACCTGCACTTTGGCAAAGTAGCCTTTGTAATATTGGAAGAAATGAAGTGCACATGCACACGTGGTGGGACGACAGGTACCGTGGCTTGGGGACAAAGGGAGCTGATTGAGAGATAACCCCAACTGTCTGGGGCCAGAACCTCCACGCAGCCATTTATTGAGCATCTGTGGACCCAACTGATGGAGCTGGGGAAAGCAGAGACAGACGTAGCTATGGGGTCCGGCCAAGGCCAGAATGCCAGCTCCGGGCCAGCACCCTCAATGCTTGCCTCCAGAACCCGGGGGAAGAGCTCTGTTCACACCAGTGACACGGTAGTGTCTTTGCAGACCACAGGGTGCTCTCTCTGCCCAGCAGACCTCTGCTATGCCTGCGGCCAAGGTGTCCCTTGCCCACCCCTCCTAGGCAGAGTGACATCTGGTCCTACCACCTCTATAGGTTGCTGGCCGCATTGCGCCTACCCCTGCACCGGGAGCCAAGCTTCCTTCCAGCATCTCCTGCCACAGTGGGCTGACTCATCACCGCCTCGCACCTGGCCCCAACCATGCTCCTCGAGCCCACCCCCACTCACAGCGTGGTTCTTCTCAGGGCAAGGATCTGCTCTGCAGGCCCCTCAAATAACCCTCACGCCCCTCCAGGGTGTTTCAAAACCCAGATTGAGATGCCAGGCACTCGCTAAGGGGCTGGATGAGGGCATAGGGTCAAGGGCTGTTCTGTGAGATAGCCAAGTGTGCAGGATGGGCGTGTCCGCTTTCCAGGGTGTGTGGGCGTGTTACTACTCCTGTAAGGCTAATTTCTACTAAGGTGTGACCACACCAGGGCTGGGGCCGGGGTCGCAGTGGCCAAGGGCACCGGATCTCAGCTTGCCTCTCAGAGGCAGTGGCGCTCTGTGCTCTGCTCATATTGGGCAAGGAGTGAGTGCCAGGCGGCTGGCCGGCCACCACCCTAAAATGAGCGGAATCTGCACGCAATCCAGCCTGACCTGCGGCAACAACGGGGGAGGGAGGGTAGTGCTCCCAGGGCCAGTTCTGGGGACAAGGAGTACATCACCCGAGGCCGGCCAGCCTCAGGGCCCGGGGAAGCGAAGCGCGAGCGGCTCCCAGCGCTGCTAGGGACGCTTCTGCTCGGAGCCACCAGTACTGGGAAGGTGGCAGGCGTCCCCTGGGGTCCCCTGTGGGCCTGGGAAGGTGATCTGGGAGATCTACGCGACTTCGGGTCCCTCCAGCGACACTGCCCCACCCCCCTGCGATGGAGATGCCACACCCCACCTCCCTGGCTCCAAATATGGACCCTGAGCTCAGAGAGGACGGGATGGTTCCCAACACCACCTCTCACCCTAGCTAGACCCAGACCCTCTTGGATATGCGAAGAGCGAAGCCTGAGAACGTAGCGGTCCCGGGAACAGAGCTCCGGGTGGCGCGCGCGTCTTGCCAAGGCCAACACGCAGGGAATTGGGAGTTCCCGGGAATCAAAGTTGCCGCGCGTCCAGCCGCGGGCTGGAACCGGGCGCGGGACAGAGGGAAGACCCGGGCGCCCGGAAACAAGTGGCTCTGCAGGCGGTCGCAGCCCCACGGTCCTAACTTTGGGGGCTCGCCGAGAGCAACTGGCATAGGGAAAGGCGAAGAGCTCGGGGGGGGGGGGGGGGAGGGAAGGGCGGCGCGAGGCTCCCGGTACCGTGTGCGCAGGTGGAGCGGCGTTGCGCCGCGCCTCGGGATCCGCTTGCCACCGGCTCGGCCCCCCGTGGGCCACCTGCTCCAGTCCTGGCCACCGCCGCCGCGTCGTGCTGCCGGTGCGAAGGCCGCTCCGGGGTCCGCTCCGACCGCCCGATCCCCGCTAGCCGCTCTCCGGCTGCAACTTCAGAAGCGCCGCGGGCACAGGAGAGGCTCGCCCCACTCGGTCGGGGGGGACTTGCTCTCGGCGTGCTCCATCCCCGGAGCCCGCTCCCTCCTGCGCAGCTCAGCGCCCGGCCGCCGTGGGACGTGTTCCCGGGCCGTGCATAGGTCCTGCTCCGAGCCGCAGCCGCCGCTCAAGTCCGCGATCAACTTTCCCTCGCTCCTCCACCCCGCGCGGCCCCGCGCCAGTCCCCGCCTCCTGACGCGCCGCGCTCCCCTCGCCGCGCCCGAGCTCCGCCCGCCCGCCCGCCCGCCCTTGCGCCGCACCCCGCGCCCGGGACCCCGATCCGCGTCGCGCACCCGGCAGCGGCCACGACCCTAGCTGGGCACCCAGATGGAAGAAAGGTGCAGCACGCCCTCGGAGCTGTCCTCTGCGGATGCCATGGCACCAGCTGCTATGGCAGCCCGAAGAATCCCCCAAGGGGCAAGAGGGAGCCCGCAGATGCCGGCATCGGGTACGTGCCCGAGCCCGGTCTGCGGGGCTTGGGTCTTGCAAAGGGCTGGGACCCAACCACTGTCTCCTGCCTGCTCCGAGCCGAGGCCTGGGGCTCCCAGGCTCACTGGAAGCATGAAGGCACACCACCTAGGTGAGCCCGCGCCATCTGTTGGCCTTAAGCGCCCCCTTTCTGCTCCTGGAGTCGCTGAAAGGTCCCTCTGGTCCTCGGTGCTGCTGGCCACCTCTGGGCGCCCATCATCTATCTGCCTTCACCTGCCTCAAGGGTATGGGCTCATCTGCGCCCCTCTAGCGCAGACTGCCTCTGACGTTAGAAACTAGGGGTCCTGGGTCAGAGATACCCTGGAGGCACCCACACCCATGAGATACCCCTCTGTAGCAACCCTGATTGAAGGCAGATTTCCCCACCTTCTTGTGAGCCTAGAAGGCAGCCTTTGAGGCTGTTGGCCAGAAGGGCTGACCCGGAGCACCGGGCGGTCTTTACTCCCTCAGCTGAGTGGACCTGTCTCTCAACAGGGCAGCTTATTGGCACCAGCTGCGTGGAGTCGTTCTGGGCCTCGATGCATTTCACCTTCAACACAGCTTTCTGCTGGGTCCTGAGGTTAGCCCGGGTTTCCTGGCAAAGAGGCTGCTTCAGGGAGGCCAGTGACTTGCCAGGGGATAGAGACAGGAATCTCACCAGAGCAATTCTGCATCTAGAGCTCCAGCCCTTTAAGATGCATGAATGCATGCATGCATGCATGCATGCATGCATTCATTCATTCATATTGGCTACCATGTGCTGGCTCCTGAAATACGTTGAGCATGGCCCTGTGCCTCATGGAAACCCCCTAAAGAGGAACCAGTTCAGGGAAGCACATAAAAAAGTAACATTACAGCCAGAATCCTGACACCACCTCAGTGACTCTCCCAAAGTCAAGAAGCGACCCCAGATGCGTCCTGGATAAGCCTACAGGGTTGCAGGAACACAGAAGTATGGCAAAGAAGAGCCACTTCGTAGTACCTGGGAAGGAGAGGAGAGCCACTCGACCTGTGCGTGTAGAAGGTTGAGTGACAGGCAGGAAAACGGAACATGCAAATGTCCTGTGGTGGTAAAGAGCTGATATACCTAGGAATGCCAGAGGCACAGAGCAGTGAGGGGCTGCACACAGTGTGGCTAGCCAGTGTGTGACCAGCACGCCAGCCTCCATCTGGGGTTTCGTTGTTCTTCCGCGCTGTGTGTGGGTCAAGCCCTTGCACACTCTAGGCAAGCAATCTGCTGCGAAGCTGCACCCCCAGGCGGGGGTTCGTCTTTACCCAAGAGTAATACTTTAAAACAGATCCCTGGGAGGGAGGAGCCCCAGAATCTGATTCAACTTGTAGCTTGGAACATGGAGGAGACCTGGCTGGATAGCAGGGAGAGACGGCTTCGACTAAAAACGTTTACCAGGGCTGGGCAGAGGCTTTTTTAACTTTAAGAACACTGGCCGCTCTTTCAGATGACCAGAGTTCCTTTCCCAGAACTCACATCAGACATTGGATGGTTGGCTCCCAGCCTCCTGCAGCTCCAGTTCCAGGAGACCCAATGGCCTCTCCTGGCATCCACAGGCACCAGCGTACACGTGCAGAAATCCACACCCAGATGCGGACACATAACTGACAATAATTGTCAAATGCTGTCAACCCACATGCTCCAGAACAAGGATCAAATGGTGGCCCGCTGGCCCGATCTATCCCGTCACCTTATTTTGTAAATAAAGTTTTATTAACACTAACATCTGAGAAGTATGCGAACAAGCCTCTTTGTCTGGGACTCCATGGGCTCAAGCTTCATGGCTGGCAAATCCAAACCCCTGACTGGCCAGATTCTCAACAATAACAGCAAAAGCAAGCACACGTCTATGGCTATAGGTGCACAGGTGTCTGAGAACGACATACATGTATCCACACAGGAAGTACACACACACACACACAGCTCAAGGCTGACACAGGCCATGACATGGATGTCTAGGAGACTCCATGTTCTCAGCTCAGTCATGGGGTGGGGGTGGAGGAGACCCAAGGACTGTTTGCTCCTGAAGGGGCCTTCAGGAGGAGGAGCCCCCTCCCATGAACTGCGGTTGCTGTGAGTGGTCAGTGCGCTGACAGTAGAGCCAGGCAGGCCGCTGGGCAGTGAGGCGGGTGTGATGCTCTTGGGTATCCTGGAGTCTCGGGTAGGTAAGTCAGGGGACCTGGGTTCCAATGTCTGATCGGCCGGATGCCTCCAGGTGGGACAACGGACCTCGGTGGCCTCGAGCTCTTCATTCATAAAACAACTGATTCTCCGTGTCTCCACATCTAAACCTTGCTTTCTGGATTGATGCCGTCTCATTTGTGGTACCGAGGTTGAAACCTAGGGCCTCGCACGTGCTAGGTGGGTGCTCTGTCACTGAGCTGCACCCCAAACCCTTCAGCATCTTCTTCAACCGTGACCTCCCAAAACTGTCTGTGGCCGGTTTACATGCAGGCAAAACACAACTGAGCACCGGGAGAACCATCACCTTCTCAGAAGCGGACACCGTGCATCTGCTCACACGGCCTCTTCGGCACCTACCTGTATTTCCCAAGCAGCTGACACATGCCCGCCTCAAGCTAGGAACAGGGCTGGGAGCGAGGGTGTGGCTAGCCTACAGCGTGGTCCTGATTATAGAACAAATCAAAGCAAACGTTTGTCCCACCATGGGAGACTGGGACTGTGAAGGGCTAAGGAGGTAACCCGGAGTTCGGTGGTCGGGAGAAGAACTACAAACCCTGGGTGAGAGGTAGGGAAGGAGGGAAGTTGAGGCCAGCTGGGTGTGGTGATACCTAGAGTCCTTGCACTCAGGAGGCTGAGGCAGGAGGACCAGGAGTTGGTCCAGCCTGGAAAGGTACTTGGCTGGCAGGAACATCGTGTGCAAAGACCCGAGGGAGAAATGACAGCCCTTTACCCTGGAGTGGGGCAGCATCTTGCTCTGGGATGATGCAAAGGTGGGACAAGATGTTTGTGGGAGACTCGGAGCTGGGGGGTGAGGCGGAGTACTCAGCACAAGTACCCTGGCCACTGCAGCCCAGACGATGTCCTTCTAGAGATCATGAAGAATGTGGCCCCAGTGACTTGGCTTCTCCTGTGGCCGTCACTGTCATTTCTGGGCCAGAGAAGGGAGGACAGGATGCACGCTGCTCCAGGTGGCCCCAGCTGGCTTCCTGGAGAGAGGGGTGTGGCCCCTCCAGACATGTAGCCATCCAGACATGTTTTCCTCTGTTGGGGATTGAACACGGGTCTCTGCACACCACGCACACGTACCGCTGAGCCCCCTCACCCCGCCTGTTGCAGTGTGTTCCTCTCACACACAAGTGGCCCAGTAGCGGGGTAAGGAAGGGGGAGGGGGGGAAGAGGAATGGGGGGAGGGGCTGGGGGAGGAGCAGGGAGGAAAATGGGAGGGGAGGGATGAGAAGTGAGAAGGGGGCCAGGAGGAACAGTGAAGGGGTGAGGAGGGAGAGGTGGGAGAGGGAGGGGGAGAGAAGGAGGGGGCGGAGGCGGAGCTGGGGCAGACAGAAGGCAGGAAGGAGGGAGGGATGGCTAAGGATGAGGAGAGATAGGAAAGGAAGGAGGAGGAGAGGAGGAAGGGAACAGAGACTCTGAGAGGGGGAAGGGCAGAGAAGTGGAGGTTCAAAGGTCTAGTCCATTGAGTCTCCGGGTTGGACGGGGCTGACCTTGGCACGGTGGGCTTCAGCGTCCTTTGTGCCCCACAGCTGCCTTCGGAGGGGAGGGACAGTAGAGAAGGCAACGCCCACTAGCCTACCAAACAGCAGACCTGGGCCTTAGCCATCTTGCCTTTGTTTCCCCAACTGGAAATGGGCACAGGAGCCCCCGGTCCGTCTGAACCACCACCCTGGACGGCTATTCAGGTAAACAGCGAAAACCTACTTGAAAGCACTCTATAAACAAAATGCTATCGGCCTCCCCCCCCCCCCCTCTGCCACTGCTTCCCCGTCCACCTCACAGGGCACTGGGTCCTGCCCCCCCCTTACCGCCATCCCTCGGCTGCCAAGACCCCATTTGCTGCTTCCTGTTGGGTCCCCAGACTGCGCCCCTCTCCCAGGGCCCCTGCCACCATAAAACAGACACGTGTGTGCCTGCGCTGGCTTTGTGGGCCCACAGAGCCGGGCACAGCTGTGGCAGCTCGGCTCACAGAGAAGCAGGTTTGGGACGGTGCCACAGGGGGTGGGGCACCCAGCTGCAGCAACCGCCCTTCCCGGGGTGGGGGTGGGGTGGCCCTGGGATGTGGGGATCCCTAGGCCCAGCTCTGGGGGGCTCCCCAACCCCTACGTGGCCTGCGAGCTGGGCTCTCTCGCCCATATCCTGCCCCACTCCTGTTCCCCGGCCCATCATTTATTTATAAGGTGTTCATAGCGAAATGAATGACAAAAAGTTAGAAGCTAATTAAAGCTGGCACGGACTGGCACACGAGACCATGAATTATTCATGGGCGAGGGATGGCGCTTGGTGGCTAGGACCGGCACCAAGTGCCCCGGGGCACTCATAGGAAGGAAGTGGATGTGGACCCCCCAGCTCCACCTTGGCCGCCTCACACATGAGTCTTCTCAGAGGAGCTTGAAAACCAGACCTGTCTCTCTGCCAGGAGTAGTTGGAACCCTTATTCCCTTCCCGCCACCCCAGAGGGTACCTCGTCTGTGCCCAGCCCAGCATGGAATGCTGGGAGAGACAGCAACACCAAAAACACAGGCCAGACTCACTCTGAGGAAGCACGCACACACGTGCCTAGCTCTACAAGCCCCAGGCCATAGCTGCCTCCTCGCGGTGCGGGAAGGCTGTTATGTAGAAGGCTCTGGTGGATGGAGAAGGCTTGAGCTCTGGCCAGCTAATTACTGACAGGGCATCGGAATGGAAGTCCCCACCCACGGCCACAAACTCCATCTCAAACCTGGGGATGTACTCACGGCTAGAGAACCCGAGGCCCAGAGACAGACAGGCTCTATACCAAGCCACACAGCGCACAGTAGCGATGACGTTAGGACTGAGAGTGGATTTTGTATGGGGCGTGGCTCCCAGTGCTGTGTGTGGACTTTCTCATTCAGTCCTTCCCAGAGGAAGGCACTGTGAGGGAACCAAGACAGCCCCGGGATGGAAAAGCAGCTTGCCCCAGGCTATGGAGTGAACGAGTCTCACAGCCAGGGTCAGGCTACACCGAGGCTGTCTGACTCCATGCTCTCCCCCCTGAGAGCGGTGGTCCTCACCTGCTGCCCTTTGGACCCTCCTGAAGGTGGGAGAGAGGAGTTGCCATAGGAACAGAACTTCAGAGCCGATGAGCTCCCCACATTCCTGAAAGCTCCCCCGTGGGAGAGCCCCTGGGGCGAGGAGGACGGATTCTGACCCTCAGAGGCATGGATGTAAGTTCCTGTTGCGGTTCTGGCTTTGGATATACAGTCTAAGCCTTGGATGACCCGGTCCTCTCGTTAGTAAAATGGGGCTGATCACCGTATGGCCTGGAGTTGGGAGGGGGTATTAGTGACTTTCTTCACGGCCCAGACAAAATTCCAGACTAGAAGGAAGGCTTTACGTGAGCTCCCGGGTTGAAGGTACAGTCCACCTTGGTAAGGAACTCACGGTGGCGGGGACAGGAGGCAGAGGGTGCCTCTGCAGTCGGGAAGCAGAGGGGTGAACACCGGTGCCCGGCTCAATTCCTCCTTCCCATTCCGTCCAGGACCCCAGCCCATGAGATGGTGGACCCCCAACTCAATTGACCTCATCTAGGAACTCCCCCATAGATGAGTCAGGAGAAGCGTTTCCTTGGTGATTTCAGATCCCAACAATCAAAATTAACCACGGCAGACAGCGGGGTGGGTTTGTTTGGAATCACAGCTCTGACTCTTCCTTCACTTGGCTCTGTGCCTCAGTCTGCCCATCTGTAAAATGGTGATACAGCGACAGAGCTGCTGGGGGGTGTGTGTGTGTGTGTGACCGGGGGGACACAAAGTGGTATTCAGCACACCTAGCAAAGTGCTCATGGAACTGTAACCGTGACTCCCAGCTGTCTTGGGACCGGGGAACTCTGCACCTTCTGGTCCCCAGGGGTGTGACACAGAGAGAACCGTGCACTGTGGGCAGAGTAAGATGCTGTGGGGTCAGAAAAAGACCAGGTGTCTCGGCTACCAGGCCTGGGCTTGGCTCCTTGTGTCTTTACACTCGGGAGACGGGGACATATTCCCACGCGCACACTTCAGAGCACGCACACCAGCAGCTGCTCTCCAACGAGTATGCTCCTCTCCAAAGCGTGCTCCGTGTGCATATGGACGCTCAGCGTCTAGCTCGCAGCGGGGACAGGAGAGCGGCATCCATCACGCGCACTTCCGCCCTCGTGACTTCTGAACCATATGAATGGCTCCGATTTGGAAATAAAATATAAAGGCTACGCTTCGGGCAGAAAGAAAGCGGTCCCAGATGGAAGCACGGGTATTCAGAGGAGGAAAATGGGAGCAGACAGAGATGCCGGCGAGTACAAATGATCCTGGGTGTAGGAAAAAAAACATGACGGCTGATGTTTGGAATTGAAAAGTTAAGGTCACGTGACCATGGGGCGTGAGTCAGGAAGAGGGCCCAGGATTTGGGGTGTTCTGAGGTCCCTGCGGTGTCTAAGACACTGGTAGAATGGTGACTGTGTGGTCACGCTAGCAACTCAAGGATTCTCTTGGCCCCTGCTCTCCCTGAAGGGATGGTAATTTGAAGGACTGCTAAGCAGCCAGCAGAGGGGAGCTGGATCATGAAGTACTCGGTTACACACACACTTAGAGAGAGAGAGAGAGAGAGAGAGAGAGAGAGAGAGAGAGAGAGAGAGAGAGCGCTTGTGCTGAAATTTTAAAGAATGGCTGTCTATAAATACAGCTGTGCCATACATATCTTTCTAGAACTCACTTCTGTTTCGTTCGCCTTTTTCCTCCCCCAAGATTACATCCTACGGCTTTGTCCCCGGTGTCACACGGAGAATCTGCCCCCTCGTTCCGTCTCGTGTATCCCAGAGGACAGCAGTGATTAGCCATCAACTACCAGGGCCTTCCAGACACAGGTCCTGCGTGACCGTGTGGGTCGCACGCCATGGAGCTGTCGGGGTGCGGACCCCAGGGCAGGGAGAAGGCGGAGCCCTGGGGTCTGAGGGAGGGTGAGCAAGGCCTGCTCTCTCCCCTCAGGCTCAGAGCCTCGTTTCTCACACACTGGGATGCCCGATGTCCATTATAAAAGAACAGCGGGCCGACTACGGTAGTACACAGCTGTAACCGCAGCTATTCGGGAAGCCGAGACAGGAAGACCCAAGTCCAAACGCCAGCCCGGGCTGCCGAATGAGTTCAAGGCTAGCCTTGGTAACTTAGCAAGATCCTGTCGCAAAGTCAAATGCAACAGAGAGCTGGGGCTTTCGCTCAACCATAAATCATCTACCTAGCATGAAAAGGTTTAAACCCCAGTGCAGCTAGAATAAAGCACAGAAACGAAACAGCACACCCTCCGGCAGACACCCAGGCTCCGCCGGGCGGTACCGCAGTCACACTGCCGCAGACGAGGGTCACTTCCATTTTGGCCAGGTTGCAGAGGACAGGGGCCAGTTACAGGGAGTGAGGTGTGCCCGCAGAGTGCTAGACGGGCTCAGTCTGACTGCCACACTCTGCCTGAAGTCACACACCGCTCCCCCTCCAAGCTTCCACATCATCAAGAATCATGGGGGGGGTGCAAGGTCCAGGGTCCTTCCTGCTCAGAGGGTCTCAAATCATAGGTTCAGAGAGTTACATCCACAAACTCACTTAGCTCCAACAGCTCTACAATGCTGACACTAATTATCAATGTCCCCATTTCATTGATACAACCATTGAGGCCCCAGCAGCGATTAACTGGGTTGTAGGCAGAATAAACGAAACGGAGGCTTCTCGGCGGCCACAGATACTTGCTCCTTACTCCCATGGGGTTAAGTGATCCTGGAACAGTTTCCGAGGGTCGGGGACTTAGGGTGCCTTCATCTCAGGGTCATACACTTATGGCTACACACAGGCAAAGCACGAGGGTGGGGGAACCTCGCCTAGAATGGCAGGTGCACACACCTCCTCTGACTTGCATTTACCTGGCCAGGGCCACTCCTGCACGGCTCCCTAGCAGCTTCCAGGAAGCTGAGCACCGCATGAGGGCACATCACAGGAAGTGGTAGAGGCTAGGTAGTCTAGGCTAGGTAGGGAGGAGTCTGAGCTAGGTAGCGAGGCTCAGCGTCTTCCCTGAACCACCGCTCTCCGTGCTCTGTGAGCCGGTATGAGGTCCATGTGGGTGAACAAGAGGGGGGGGGCTGGGCATGATGGGTAAGCGCGGGCAGGTGGGCCACCATTGAGAGGGGAGAAGGGACAGTAGCCAGGCAGACGTGACACCATAGCCAGCCACTGTCCACAGGGATCGTCCTGATGGCTGGAGGTACCCGCCATAGGCCGGGACATCCCATCAGAATCTCCTGTTGTTCTGGAGACGAGACACCCACCCTCTACAGGCAAGGAAAGGGGGCCGGTCATAAGGAGGCTGTGTAACTAGAGGTGGTGCAGCAAGGGACTGCTGGTCCAGGCCTGTAATCTCCGCTACTCGGGAGGCTGAGGCGGGAGGGTCACAAGTCACACAGCAAGCCTGAGACACTCAGTAAGACTCATCTCAACAAAGAGGACCGGGGTTGCAGCGTAGGGGATGAACCGGCCATGGCCAAGAACCAGGAAGTAGCTGGTGGCCCCAAGTACCCCCACCCCACCCCAAAGACAGTGTCTCCAGAGCCTGCAGCCCTTTTCTGCCAAAAGCAGGTGAAGCTGCTTTGGGAGCTGGGGGAGCTGTCATCCGGAGGCACTCGGAAGACTTAGAAGATGCCCACCCGATGCAGGCTCTCTCTCCCCCGCCGGCTCCCAGTCCCTGAGGACTCCAGATCTGCAGTGCAGGGCGCCACCTGGAGGCTGAGCGCCGCACAGCAGCCCGGCCCCGCGGCTGGGTGGAGAGCTGGCTCCTAAGGGAAGTCCCACGGAAGCAAAGCCGCAGAAACCTGGATCGAAACCACACCCTTCTGGTGTCCCCAGCACCTCCCACCCCCACCCTCTCCTCACCAGGCCCCCTGATCCCAATTACGCCGGGTCTGTCCCTAGCCCTGTCTCCAAATATGAGCTGAAAATCACCTAAGGCTTAGACACGCTGATGGCTTATTTGGGGACTGAGTGTCTGGATTCTTACGATCGCTTCTTCCCACCACTAGATAGCTGTGTGACTCTGGGCAAGTTGCTGCCCTTCTTTGGGCTTCAACTACTCCTCTTGTTACATTGGGTAGCAGAGGGGACCGACAGGTCTGGCTTTAAACTGCAGCCATGCCAATTAAAGTTAATTAACCTGTGCGTGCCTCAGTTGCTCGTCTAGAAAATGGGTTGATGGTGCCTTTCGAACACATTTACTTACTCTCTTCCATCAACCAAAGAAGAGCTTGGTTCCCAAGAATTTCCCTAAGAACATTCCAGAGGGCTCTCATATTCTAGCTGTATCAGCCAGGAGCTCTGGTTGATGGGACAGGGCTCTCACCGAGGCTCAGCCAGTATTCAAGAGAAGCCTCCTTCCACCTCACCCTCGCCCCCTCTCACCTCACACGGGTGCCTTGTGGACGCAACAGGTGCGGATCTCCTAGGACCTGCAGTCTGCAACCACGGCAGCTGTCAATGACCACCCCCAGATGAAATCTGGGGAAAGTAGAAACAGATGCCCTGCGCTCCAGCCCATCCCAGGCCCAAGGCAGACCCCCTGCAGCATCAGAGGGTCTGGATACCAATTGGAATTTCAGCTGAGGCAGAGGCCCACCTCTTCCTTCCCCGGGCACAGGGACAGCTCGGGCGTCTGTGTTTCTCTGCATGAGCCTCTTTCCTTACTTGTAAAATGTGGGGGTACAACCTCCGGCCTCTCTCGCTCTCTGCCTCTAAGACACAGTGGCTCTCGACCTAACGCTGTGACCCTTTGACACAGTTCCTCATGTTACGGTGACCCCCAAAGAGAACAAATTTTCATCATTACTTCGTAACTATGATTCTGCTACTGTTATGAATCATCATAATGTAACATCTGATACGGAGGGTGACATAAGGGCCCGCGACCCACAGGTTGAGAACCACTGCCGTAAGCCAACGCTCCTGAAAGTCTTCCCTCAGTGGTGCAGTCCTGGGCAGGGGGGTGTATCTGGGTTGGTACGGCCACTTGCCTAGCCCATGCAAAGCCCTAGGCTCTCACATCTGTAACCCCTGGGAAGTGAAGGCAGAAGGATCACGGGTTCGAGGACAGCCTCGGCTATGTACTGAGTTTGAGGCCAGCCTGGGCTCCATGAGATCCTGTCTCAAAAACAAAAAAAAAATCAATGCCACCCCACCCATCCAGACAGAGAGTTGTCTTGTGCCTGATGCCTGTCCTTTCTGGTGCACGGGTGTGTAGAGTGGACAGGGCTCGCTGCTGAGGCGGTCCCAGGAGACACGACGGGTGTCTTCCCTCCCTTCCAACACCTGGGGAGAACAAAGGCGGAGAGGAGGAACCTGAGCCTCCGTGCCTACACTAGCCTCCTTCAGGAACAGCCATGGGGCCTCTCTGGAGCTCTGCAGGGCCTGTAGACATCACACACAAGGAGTATGCCTCTCAGCCCTTTCGGCAAACTCAGAGGTGGGCGCTGTCTTCGTGTGATAGAAAACCGAGGCTCAGAAAATGTTAAACGGAAGAAGCTGGATTCAAACCCAGCTGTGGGCTTGGCGGTTGCTAGGGGACAGTGTCTGGCCCTTTTCCGATTCCACCTAGCCTAACCCCACCCCCACTTAGGCCAGCTAGCTGTGGCACCCCCAAGTTACAGGTGAGGAGACTGAGCTTCTGGAAGGGAAAGGAGGCTCCGGGTCCTTCCTCCGCCTTCCTGGTGCATGCCTTGGGAGTCAGACAGATTACAGTAATCAGCTAATGCCGGCGTGGGGCTCGGGAGATGAAAAGCCCTCATTGAAAGTGCTAAGTATGATGATTAAGTGGGAAGGTGGAATTAGCCTCTCACAGGGAGCTGGCTGCAGCCCTCGGAGAGGATTAGCCACTCGCTGAGTTTGAGAAGATACAGATGGGGAGAGGAGCAGAGCGGTCCTGATGCAGGTGGGTACAGGAGGGGGGGGGGGGGGGGAGTGTCCTGATGCAGGTGTGGGGGGGGCGGTCCTGCTCACCTCCGGAGTGAGAGACTCCAGGGACCTGGGAGCAGTGGTCCAGCGAGTGTTGACAAGGGCAGAGTGGGCCCTCTCCATCCGCCTCCCAGCCAGTAACTACTGCGGACTTACTGGTTCTCAGCCACCCTGCTAGGAGCAGGGATAGAGCCAAGAGCAACACAGAAGGCTCTGGAGAGACTCCTAGCCTAGTTTAGAAGGCGGGCATTGTAATCATATATCATGAAAGCGCTGCTCATTCTTTTCAGTTTTCTGATGGTATGGTGAGCTTTTCAGTTTTTTGAGGACGATGTTTACAGCCCTTTCACGGTTACAGCAAAACTGAAAGGACAGAGACTTACCGATCTCTCCTGCCACCCGGCCCCGACCCATGCCCACGCGGTGCCCACCTATCAGAGTGACACAGCTGCCGCAGCTGATGGCGCTCTGATAACACACGTTGTCACCCCAGAGCTGACAGCGCAGGCGTCCTGGGTGGTGTGCGTTCTGCGGGTCTGGGCCAACGTATTCATAGCATGTATGTGAGCCTATGCTTGTTTCCTTATTTTTTTAAAGTGACGCATAGCAAAATAGCCACACAAGCAAAAGTAGGAGGCCTCCCGGGAAAGTGTTGGGAGTGCAAGAGTTACAAACGGCCGAACCGCTTGTTGGCTGAAGCTGGGTCACAGGTACGTGGAACTTGCCGTACTGTCCTTCCTCTTTCTCTTTTTTGGAAATGTTTCAAGTTTTCCACGGTAAAAGTTTAAAATAAAAACACACAAACCCGAGCGTCGTGGCCCTCCCGTGATCCCAGCGCCCAGGGACTGAGGTTAGAAGGTTACCATGGGTAATACGGCAAACAGGCCAGCCTCTGTGCCATCTAACATAAACGAGAGAGAAAAATGGAAGCAGGGGCTGGGCATGTAGGTCAGTGGCAGGGTTGTGTATGCCCAACATACACAAGGCCCCGGGTTCTGCCTTTGATATTGCAAAAACAACAAAAAACAAAATAAAACCTTCACACAGAGTCAAATATTTGCGCGCAGGTTAAGTATCGGCCGAGGCAAAGCGAGTGCCCTGACAATCCTTGGGAACCCTCTTTTCACCTCGGGGCGTCAGGGTCAGCCTCTGGCAGCGTGGCATCAGGCGTTCTAGGGACACCCAGATTAACCCTTTCTATCTCTTCCCTCTCCCAGGGGCAGGCCAGTGGGGTCCCGGTGGGGAGGACCTACCTTTCGGACGCCAGCGGCAGCTCAGGCAGACCAGAGTTCTGAAAACCAGGAGGAGTAGCACTGATTTCCCTCTTCAGCTGGGTGATGGAGGGAAGCCTGGACGGCCAGCTTCTCAACCATGCACACCTGTGAGGGTGCGTGCACGGCCCACCTGCCTCAAGCAACCGGGGGCAGGGGGATTCCACATTGCAGATGAGAAACAGGAGTGTCAGTAGCTGTGGTTCTTACTTGTCTTCGCTCAAATTGAAAGAGTGAAAAAAACTGCAAACTGATTCAAAGAAAGAAGGAAAGGAAAGGAAAGGAAAGGAAAGGAAAGGAAAGGAAAGGAAAGGAAAGGAAAGGAAAGGAAAGGAAAGGAAAGGAAAGGAAAAGAAGACGAGCTGGTATAATGGTATGCAATTATAATCCCAATACTTGGGAGGCAGAGGCACGCAGATCCCAGGGACTAGCTAGCAGAATCATTGATTCCCAGGCCAATGAGACCTGCTCGTCTGCCTCCCAGAATCGAGGGAAGAGCACATCATTTTAAGGAGGGGTTCAAGAACTAGCCCGGGAAGCTGACCATTTCTCCTGCGGGTACTTTAGGATTCAGAACTGGAAAACCAGCCGTCGAGTCCATGCTGTGATTCTGGGTTTAACTCTGTGCCTGGAGTCCCTCGGGCACAACCAGGCGCCTACTTTCCATACCGAGAACTAGGAGCCAGAAGAGCCATTGGAGATTCCGGTTATCGGGCCCAAGTCCGAGCATCTCCGGTGATTCTCTTAGGCCCATGGAAGTGGAAACTCTAGGACACACCCTAGGGAGCTCGTCACAGACCTCTCAATCCCAAGTCACCTTATCCAACACCAGAGCCACCTCCGGTACAGGTGAAACGGTCCGCAGAATTCAATGGGCACAGGCTGAATCTTGTGGCTCGTGTCTGTCACCCTGACACTTGGGAGGCTGAGACAGGAGCATTTCTATGAGTTTCAGGCCAGCCTGGGCTAGAGCAAGATCCTGTCTCAACAAACCCACTAGTATGTGACCGGCACCAAAAGCTGTGCGCCCGCCTTCTGCTGCATCTTCCAGAACCCCGGAGGGAAGTGGGAACGAGGGTTCCCCACTGGCTTTCTTCTAGATCAGAGTCCGCATTCCGGGGCTGGGGGTATCTGAGGAGGAAGAGGATGCTGGGAGGGGGTTTACACACTCAATAAGATGTGGGTAGTGGTGCCAGGCGAGGAAGCGTAGGAGATCTGGGTTCTACTTAGGAGGGACTCCACCTTGGGTGATAAAGTCACTGGCTGGCGTCTTCCATCCGCTGGCCATCCCCCTCACCAACCCAGCCCTCCCATAGCAGAGATGTGGGCAGGCAGGAACCAGGTAGCCTCGCTGGGGGCTCACCCCCCCACCCCCCCCCCCCCCCCCCCCCCCCGGAGATACCAGGATGGCACCTGTGGCATTTCCCAATGTCCTTCAGCCTCACGTGGCAACACAACGGGGCTCCAGCCTCTTTCTGTGAATTAACACAGATATCAGCAAAAGGCAAAACGGCAGCCAGTCGTTGCCAGGGAAGACTTACGGTCTCTGCCCACGGTCGGCCTTGCGTGTCCCTAGACGAGCTGCCGAGTCTCTGCTAATCCCTGCTAATCCCGGCTAGCTCTCTAATAAGGTCCAGCTCTGAGCATCCAGAGAGACAGTGGAGAGGGAAACGACCGAGAGGAAACAGGAGCTGCCCCCGCCGCCGAGGGAGAAGAATTTAAGCTTCTAGTAATGAAAAGATTTGCAGATCCCAGGCCAGAGTACAAACAGAAGCCCCGGAGCCACGGGCCCCACCGTGTGACGGGCCCTGGGGCACAGGTACCTCCTGTCACGTCCGCACGGGCCTTTACAACGAGCGGGAAGGGGGTCGTCTAGACATTCGCTGGCTTCTCGGGGTTTGCTCGGCTCTGCATCTAGAAGGGTCTCCTGGGTACACACACGGATACTCCAACCGACTCCACCAGACCTCCCCCATGCCTGGGGAGAGGCCCCGCCCAGCCTACCCATAGAGGGCATGTAGGGCAAAGACTGCCTGGGCCCTCATCACAGATTCACGCTAGACTCGGGTGTTCCAGGTCTCTAGAGCATGCTCCCCAGGGGAAGGGTGGCGGGACCCAAGCTCCCTTTGGTCTTACAGCTCTGGCCGGGGACAAGATCTAAACGGCTCTGTTAGTCTTACGTTTCTCATTACTGTGACCAAATGCATGACAAAAAAAAAAAAAAAAGCAAGTTAAGGAAGTGTCGGTGTTGGCTTCCGGTTTGAGGAGCTACAGCCGGTCCTGATTGGGAAGGGAGGGAGGCGGGGCTGTGAGGGGCTGGTCATGCTGGCTGCGTCTGCAGGCGGGAGATGGAGATGAGTGTTCCCGGGACACGTGCCCGGCTTAGGGAATGGTACCGCCCAGATTCGGGGCGGAGCTTCTCGCCTCAGTTCAGCCTTTCTAGAATCATCCCCACAGACAGGCCCAGAGCTGTGTGTCCGAGGTGAGTCCAAATCCAGAGACTATGACGACGAAGAGGAAGCATCTGGTGGCCCTGGGAGCGCAACGCGAGCTAGTAAAGCCTTACAGGCTCTTTGTGGTTGGTAAGATGACCTGCTGTGATCAGCATTTTGAGGTATGCAAGACTAATAACCCAAGGTCAGTGACTCACCTAGATGCCCCCCCAAGTTCTAAGCCAGCCCTGATTCTCCCACGCATTTCCAGAATCAAAGTGGCTCCCTCCCACTCCGTCCCTGGGAGCTTCATAAGAGGAAGGCGGGCTCCAGACATCTCGTTTTAGAAAGGGGACTTTGAAGAATCGAGGCCAGACTTCTGCATTTTTAGTTCAGGGGACACTATTAGAAAATGCAGAAGGTTCAGTTTCTGTTCCAGAGAGTATTTGCTGAGTGGTGATGGCGCACTTCCCTCTTGGAGTCTCGGCGAAGACTCAGCAAGATGAGAAACACTGAGCCTCACCTCGGCAGCTAATGAGCTCCAGAGAGCAGGTAGGAGGTGTGACCCTCCCGCTGCCGGTGGTGGCCCTGCACCCCACCCCGTTGCTCCCCGGGTTCCAGCAGTGCCTACCAGGGGTGCGATCGCAGCTCTGCATGGAGACTTGTCCGTCAACCCTCACCCTTCCTCACCCTCTCCCTCTCCCTCTCCCTCAAGCCTCAAGTGAAAGGGGAACAGGTGGAAGGGCACGATGTGGGTGGAAGCCATGGAACGGGGCACGTGGAGCCTGGTGCTTGAAATGCAGAGGCCGCCCCGAGCCTGCGACTGTGTCTGCAGAAGGCTGACTGAGACCACAATGCTTCGGCTCCTCCAAGGACTTTCCAGGTGAGCCCTCAGCCAGAACAGGAGCACATGAAGTTGTCATTCCTTCCGGGCCCAAAGGGCCAGCTCGTGACAGCCCCCATCCGTCTTGAGAAGCACGGCGTTTCTCCTATAGGCGGCATTAGTGACACCTGGGATCTTGTCATCACACCTAGCAAGTGCTTCTGAGGGTGCTGGTGAGGCCTGCTGCTGCAGGAATGGCCACGGACTGGTCCCAGAGGCCAGCAGCTGCTGCCTCTGCTGCATGCCTCACCCTTCAGTTCGGCTCCTCTGAAGAGCCCGTGCTAATGCTTGCCCTGGGTGTGACCCAGTGACTGACGGTTTCTCAGGCATCAGACCAGACAGGTGACTTCAAACAGGCCGTGGGAGGACGCCCCAGGGGCTACTTACCAAGCTCTTTCAGATACACAGCTTCTGCCTTGTGCCTGCAGCTGCTTCCTGCATTGTGTGGCGATGTGACTGGCTCTTAATGTTTGACCAGAACTGAAACTCTGGGTAGCTTTGCTTCACCCTCTCTCTTCCCTACAGTGCATTCCCCCTCGGAGAGCAGTGGGCATGCTTACTCCCCTGGGGCGTCACCTGCCAGCCAAGGCTCTAGACCTGGGTCGCCATCTTATCTCTGTTGTTCCCCTCTATGGGACCAGTGCTGAGGAGGACAAGGGACCCTCTAGCCTGGGTGACCGCCGACTCGTGGAATGATTTAATCTTCAGAAGACGTCACGGGGTCGTGAATACAAAAAAACAGAGCCACAGAGGTGAGGAGGATTGTCCAAGGCCACTGGCCAACTGGAGAGTGACAGGTCAAAGTCACTCTCGAGCAGAGCCCATCTCCATGGCAATAGGTCACTAGAGCCTGGTGCCTGGGGCACTGACCCCATCCCCCCTCGCTGACTCTCTTACAATCTGGTGAGAGCTATGACTCTTATCCCCACAGCAGGCAATGCGCTGCTGCCTACAGTCACAGTGGTCCCACGACCCCCTCATCCAACCCAGGAATCCCAGACGAAGACCTGAGTACAGGTTTTAGAATGAGATGGGAAGGATGTGTGAAGCCCAGACGCTCTAGAATGTTCTGCCCTGGTGAAACCATAGGTGGGGACGGAGATTAGGCCTGGGCACTAGGGCTCTTAGGTGCTCTGGCTGGGGGAGGGGTCTCACGTCCTGTCCAGAGTGGGTACATGAGACACGGACCAGGAAGATGGGGAGGCTCTTCCAAGAACAATGCGAAGGATGCTCAGGACTGCCCCCCCCAACACACACACCCCATACACACACACCCCATACACACACCCCATACACACACACACACACACACACACACACACACACACACACACTCAGGTTCAATCTGGAAGGATCTGCTGGTCTGCTCAGGTTTGGCACTGGCTGAACTAGAAGGGCCCAGTGTGGTTCTACCAAGAGCTGGAAGGACCCCTGGGGAAGGGCACCTGCATGCCACAGTGCAGATGTGGAGGTCTGTGGGAAAAAACTGGGAGTTATCGCCTTCCACCACGTAGGGTCTGGGGATCAAACTGGCTAGGCTTGGCGGCAGACACCTATGCCCACTGAGTCTCTTACTAGCCCAACAATTCAACCTTCAACTCCTCCTTGTATGTGTATGTGATATATGTGTGTGTGTGTGCACGCGTGTGTGTGTACACACGCACACACACATATATATATGAAGTAGTTTATTTGGGGCTCATGGTTCCTGTGGGCTAAGAGTCCATCATAGCAGGGAGACATGGCAATAGGTAGGCACAGAGGCTGAGAGCCCACATCCAAACAAGAAGCAGCAAGAACAAACTGGAAGCAGGTAAGGATTCTACTCTCAAAGCCTTCCCCCAGTGACACAGCTTCCCTAGCTAGCGGGTATCTCCTACACATTCCCAAACAGCCGCACCAAATGGGGACCAACTTACCCAAATATCTCAGCCTACGAGAGGTACTGTCATCCGCTCCTCTCCCTGGGCCTCACAGCCACATCAGCCTGCGTTCCCTGTCGTTCAGTCAGTGGGGTGCCCCCCTCACCCATCAGCCATGGCTTCTAAGGGCTCTCGTGATGTCTGCCACTAAGTCCGTATCACCTAGGACATCTCTGATATTCAGGCCTTCTGTAACACAGCTCCCACCTCTTCTCCTCCCCCCCAAACCCTCAGCAGAATTACTTTCAATGGCGTGTTCGTGGCAATACAGGACTTTTCTATCACGTCCCACAAAACTCTCTTTGCCTCCACCAGAGCCTAGTTCTTGGATATGTGCATGTGCGTGTTCGCGTGTGGCGGGTGCTGTGAACGTGTGCATGTGGAGACCAGAGAGCTGCTCCTCGGATGCCATCCATCTTCATTTTAAAGAGAGTCCTCACTGGCCTGGGACTTGCCACACGGGTTAGGCTGGTTGGCCCGTGAACCCCAGGGACTTGCCTGTTTCTGCCTCCTCCGCGCTGGGGCAGCATGGTCATCGAACTCAGGTCCTCGTGCTTGTAAGGTAAGCAGTTTACCCACCGCGCCATCTCCCAGCAACTCAGAGCCCAAACCACAGACACTCTGCCCTGCCACACCTCATGGCCAGGGCTGGTTTCTGTCTCTGCCTACTCACGTAAAAAAAAAAAAAAAAAAAAAAAAAAAAAAAAAAAAAAAAACAAAATCACGACACAGAGTTAGTGGCTTATGAACAATGGAAAGACAGGCCTTATAGTTCTGGAGGCCAGGAGGTCCAGCACCAAGCCTGTGGAGATCCAGTCCCGGTGTCTGCTGCCCACCTCGCTGACCTACCTCCTAGTTCTCCAATGCTGAAAGGGATGGGGCTACCTTGGACTTCTTTCATAAGGCCACTGACCCATTCATGAGGACCCTGACGTCATTATGAGGACAGCTTTGAGAGCCCCAACTTCCTAATACCACCAAATAAGGAGTTAGGGTTCCCATATATGAGTGGGGAGGGGCACATTCAGTCTAGGGCAGCAGCAGGTGCTACTCGGAAGTGTTCTGTGTATGACCATCATCTTGCAGTGGCCATGCAAGAGGCTCTGCTACAATCACACTGACAAACGGAGAAGCAGGAGGTGGACACTGAACTGGCCCATCATCACATGACCAGGAAAAGATGAGAGTGCAAATCCACACCGCCGGGCTAGACAACGGCCCAATCCTGAAGATGAAGACCTGTTTTGTTTTAAAGGATATCTGCATTCTTGGTGGAGGCAACTGTTTCTCTACCTTAGGCTTAGCAACATGAGTGAGGTAGCTTGCCTGAGAGTCAATGAGTCACAGATCAGCTCCCTGTAGAATAGCCCTGTGTGAAAGCTAGGGTCTACATTCCAAGGGCTACACTCAGGCCTGTGTGGTCTGGATGGAATGCAGACACACCTTTAATCCAGTATGCAGAAGGCAGTGGTAGTCCACGCCTTTAATCCTTAGATTAAAAAAAAAAGAAAACCAGTGGAAGCAGACACAGGAAGCAGAACTTAGAAGGAGTCACTGTCACACAGGAAGTGATGTCTGATTTGAGTCAGAGTGAACGGCAGACAAAGTGACTAATCAGAGGAAGAATTAGTAGAGGAAGGACACGCCCGACTCTCAGGAGAAAAGGCAGGCAGGCTCTCAGCTCAGTTAAAGAGTGTTACATGGGAGTCAGTTGAAGAAATCAGTAAGAGAAGTCAGTAGGGAAGCAGGCTGAAGAGTGAGTTGCAGAGTCAGTTGAGGCAGTCAGTAAGAGCAGTCAGTTGAGGAGCAGTTACAGAGTTATTCGAAAAGTGAGTTACAGAGGAGTTACAGAAGCTGAGGCTGGAATGAGCTACAGAGCAGTCAGTGGCAGCAGAGGCAGGATGGAGCAGGGAGAGACACAGAGACACCGCAGAGCTCCACAGAAGAAGCCCAGAACAGAGAGTGAGTCCAACCAGAAGAGTCGGAGTTCAGAAGGAACCAGTCAAGAGTGGCTCAGTCAACGGTAGGTCTCGGAAGGCTGAGGCTGAAGCCTTCTAGGTCGGGGCCAGCAGTTTAAAGGTTCTAGATTGTATGAAGGCTGAAGCCCTCCAGTTCAAGGACTGTGAAGAGGACAAAACGCTCTAACCAGCTCGCCGCTCAGTTCAACTTAGCCAGCACCAGGCCAGGGTTCTGAGCAGAATACAGAGACGAGCAATGGGCATAGAGAATCAGGGAGGAAAGCCAAGCACGGTGAACAGGCAAGCTAAGCCTAATGCTTGGGAGGCTGAGACAGGAGAATCTCAAGAGTTTGAAGCCAGGCTGGGCTTCAGAGTCGATAGACCCTGTCTCGATACAACAGAACCACGCAGGGAGCTCAGGCCGAACCAGGAGAGCAAGAGCCGAGGGTGGGCTCGGATTTGTGAGTTTAGGAAGAACTAGGTTGGATTTCTCGGAAGCTGTTTAGTAACTGGGTGACCTTGGGAAAGTTACCCAAGGTCTCTGAGTCTTACTGAGTTCATCTACAGCTCAGGGTGGTACTGAGCCGACAGTCTACATAGAACCGCCTTCCACAGCAAGACGCTTACACTCCCGAATGTCTGGACTGTTAGACAAGGTCCCTGTGGTCAGAAGACTCAAGACTGGGAGCAGGGCCGCCAACCCGTGTGCTGCTCACAACCTCAAGTCCCCGTCAGCCTCTGCCTGAAACTGCATTTCTCCCCCCTCCCCCCCAGAGGGCTGGTAACATGTCCATTCAGGTGAGCCAGGCGGCCACTTCTCCATACCCGGGGTGGGCACGGATTCATCCGTCTGTCTGGGGGCCGCCAAACCACAGCTGCCACCACCTTCCCATCTACTCAGCCACCCTTGTCCCTGAGAGCCAGCTACCCCTTCACCAGAGCTCGTGAGAGCAGCACCCACCCCAGCCCCACCTCCACCCCCATCCCCACCCCCACCGCTGTCTCTCTTTAACCAGACACACGGCCCTGCTAGCACACCCCAGGCTGGGATCAGTCACCAGCTAGGCTCATACCCCAGACCATCCAGACCATTGCACTGGGTAGGAGGGGTGCGGGAGGAGCAGGGTTTTTTCCCCTTGGTTTTGTTTTTGACTGGGTTCAAGTTTAGAAAACCTCTCACTGGCGTCTTCTCCCCCACCCTTCCGCTAGAGCGGGAATGTGAAGCAGATGACAGTAGGGAGCATAAACTGATACCCCCTGGGGGGGATTACACTGCCTCCCATTTAATCAGCATCCACAGGCTCCCCCAGCCCACACTCCTCCACTGGCTCTTGGTTCAGAGGGTAGCCATGTCTTGGGGATGGCTCTCCTCTGTCTGTAAGAATGGTGAGAAAGGACACTTGTTCTGGTGAAGTTCTCTGCTCCCCAGGCCTGCCCCTCTCCCGGGGGAACCGGTTCGCAGGGGTCCTTGTCAACCTGTGAAACCAGAACTTGGTATCCGTGTCACACACGTTTTGACTGTGAAGGGACATGAGCTCCTGAACTGGGGCCGGAGCCTGGGAGTCCTCTTCTGAACCAGAACAAAGCAACCTTAATTTCTGCTGAGCCGGTGTCGGTACCACAGGGACATCCGCAGACCTGGGACGGCAGAGGTGACAGCTGTCCGTGCTGGGTGACACCTTGGGCAGGACCCCAGCTCACCTGCTTCCTCCCTGGCTGAGTGTATGGGGGGGGTGGGTGGGTTGGAGGAGGGAGTTTCTGCCCCTCTCCTGAGTCACCGCTGTCTAGGCCTGCCCCTGCTCACCCCAAGCGAGGTCTCTTCAGGCCAAGCGTGGAAGGGCTTCGCTCTTACCGGTTCTTGAGCAGTACGATGGCTCACATCCATTGTCTGTGGGACTGGATTTAGAATCACCGAGACACGCCTGTCTGCTAGGACGTTTCCAGAGGAATCTGACTGGGGAGGGAAGACCCAGCCCGAATGCGGGTGGCACAGCACTGTCCCTCGGACTGAGGTCCTGGACCGCACACCACGTGATTGGCCACTTCCGAAACCACTGCTGTGCCTCTCCCACCCCGATGATAGGGGACTCTGTCCCCTCTTAAACTGTGAACTAGGAGAAACTTCAAACTCCTTTAGTTAGGGATTTTCTTTTGGCTCTGGGCAATGGTAGCCCACCCCAAGCCCCTGGGGTTCTCGCACCTTCCCTGCGTCCCTCTGAGTCACCCCATCTTAGCACCCTGCTTCCTGCCAAGACCTCGACTGACGGAGACACCAACCAAGCTGACATGGAGAGCCCCGGTATTTATTATGCCCTTAAACCAGGGGCCCCAACAGGCTGTAAACATGACTGTTCAAAAGACTTCTCCCGCAGGCCGCTGAGCCATACGGTCCTCATCTGGGGACCAGGCCTACCAGGCGGGGTCCCTGACACAGGGAGAATTCGGGAGCCTCGGGTCTGCCTTGTAGAGCTTTCCAACTGGGTGGCTGTCACCAACAGAGCCCGGGTATCAGCACATGCTTGGGTCCTTTGTCTGCGTACTGGCCATTGTGTGTGTGTGTGGGGGGGGGGGGAGTCCAGGAGCCTCTTTCAGAATAGGGAGCCTTGAAGATTCTTTCCCACCTTGCTGTCAGTTGGAAAGGGTGAGGCTGGGCTCTGGCCTTGTGACAACACAGGGTAGACAGACACAGGCTACTTATTAGCTGTGACGGTAGCAGATCCCCCTCTTAACAACTGTATCTTGTTTTTTATTTGAGAGTGTTCTTCGGAAGCGTTTGGAATGTCTCAGGGGTTTTTGTTTTAGCTTTGTTTCTGGAGACAGGGTTTCACTATTCACCAGGCTGGCCTCGAACTCACAGCAGCCCTCCCCAGCTCAGCTCCTTGAATGCTGGTATTACAGGTATGAACCACATGCTGGGCTGTGCCTAAAATGTCTCTTTGCACAAGAAGCGGAAGGATGTGGCTTACAGGCACCCAGAGGGAAAGGCGGCCTGAGTGGGCTCCGCTCTGTACCAGAGGAAAGGCTGTCTGGTTGTTTAAACACCATCTGAGACCTGGGCTCGCCCTGGGCCTCTCCCAGGCACACAAGCCCCACACAGTACCCACGTCCTGGTTGCCCCTCCTAGATAAAGTGTTCCAGCAGGGCTGCACAGGCTGAGCCCAGCAGCAAGCCCACGGATATATAGAAAGACATCACTACGCTGGTGGCCTCCGCCAGCTCCCGGGGCACGATCTTGGGCCCGTAGATGAGCACTAGCGTACTGAGGTAGCCGCTGCTGAGCCCCAAAAGGCAGGTGAAGAGCACGGGGTACACGTCCGACTGGAAAAGCACCACAGTCAGGTGCGATCGTGGCTGGTAGTTACAGAGCAGGAAGAGGGGCACGAGGCAGACACGCAAGAGGGCCAGTCCGGGGAGCACCTTGCTCCTGGGACCCGGCACCTGGATCCAGGCCGTGACCTGTCGGCCACAGAGGTCAGCGAAGTTGAAGAGGAGGAAGACAGTGAGGGGCACAAAGAACTTGGTGGTCCACGGAGAGCCGGTGCCCCTGTGCACAGACTGGATGTTGGTGCAGATGGCAGGGAAGATGAGGGCCGAGACGAGGTAGAGGAGCACGGTACAGAACCCGAGGCCGGCCGTCTTCTTCAGGATGGGTCCCAGGGGTGGCGTGTGTACCGCTCTGGACTCAGGGGCCACTGAAGAGGTGCCGGGAGTGTCCTGTGATGGGCTGTCTTCACCAGAAAACACATGGACTGGGACAACCGGCCTCATGTAGTACCTGCAGGGGGCGGAGCCATGGTCAGTGGGTCGCTGTGGAACCGATCGCCTGGTAACTCCAGGGACACAGAGAGGGAGACCTCAGAGTAGCCACTGTGGGTACTCAGGGCAGCCATCTCGGCTCTTGGGAGGCGGAGGCAGAAGGATTGCATTGGGTCTGGGGCCAGGTTGAGGCAGTGAGACACTGAAAGACAAATGACTAAAACAGTGTTGGGGGGAGGGGGGGAGAGACAGGAATGTGGAATGTGGGGGTGCGGCTCAGTTAGCAGGGTGCTTGCTGAGCATACGTGAGGCCCTGGGTTTGATCCCCAGCACCACGTAAACCCGAAATGGCAGCTCATATATGTAATCCTAGTGCTTGGGAAACAGAAGAATCACAAGTTCGAACTCATCCTTAGCTACGCAGTGAGCTGAAGCCAGCCCGGGCTACACAGTGCATAACAGAGTAGCCTGGGCTGTAGATAAAACCCTGACTCAAAATATAAGCACCCTCCCCTTACGAAATCCCGAGAAATCACACACACACACACACACACACACACTTCTGAAGCAAATACAGAATCCAACTACACAGACCACAAGACCTCATCGTAATGCGTAAGTACACTGTACGATAACACACAGGACAGCCTAGCTCGTGCACCCAGCATTCACAAATGCACCCCATCACAGTCTGAGCACTAAGGAGACCATGCTGTCGCACACGGCTCTCCACCCCTACGTTCGGTCACTGCATCACAGCTTAGCGTGCACTTGAACTGCTGCTCCCGGACAGGTGACACTCAGGTTGGCCCAGAGCTTCGGTACTGCCGGTCCCAGGGCAGAGTGTGTAGTCTACACAGATACCCGAGCACACATTCCCTGGTACTCTGGCAGGAGGTTTCTAGAAAAGATCAGTGGATTCAAAGGTTTGCACCGTTAAGTTCTTGAGATGGCTGAGCAGGTAAAGGTGCCACGTCAGATAATCTGAGTTCGATCCTGGAACCCATATTGTGGACAGAGAGAACAAATTCTTTATGGTATCTTATGCGCACCACAGTACACATGCGCGCGCGCACACACACACACACAACACACAGATTTCTGAAGCAAATACAGAATCCAGCTATTAGATCATAAGACATGCACACATTTGCACACACACGTGTGAACTCTCTCTCTCTCTCACACACACACACACACACATCTTCAAGTACCTAGCAACTTCAAGGAGACCATGACTCAAAGAGAAAGCACTACTGCTACTACTAAAAATATAATAAAACTGAAATACAATTTTAATAAGCTAAAAACTTTTAACAAACTGAAAACTTGAATAAAACTGAAATACAATGCTAGCTGTAAACTGCACTTCAGATACAAGCTGCACTTATCCGTGCTCTGCCCCTTGCCGGCCCTGAGCAAAGGGACTGCCCTATCCTGTTTCTCTCTGTGACGATACGTGTTTCATTCTTTCAAAACGCAGTAATCGGTTTACTGATTGTATTAGGGTTCTCCAGAGGAACATACCTGGTAAAATGAATGTGTGTGTGGTGTGTGTGTATATGTGTGTGTGTGTGGTGTGTGTGGTATGTGTGTGTGTGTGTGTGTGTGTGTGTGTGTGTGTGTGTGTGTGTGTGGTGTGTGTATATGTGTGTGTGTGTGTGTGTGTGTGTATATGTGTGTGTGTGTGTGTGTGTGTATGTGTGTGTGTGTGGTATGTGTGTGTGTGTGGTATGTGTGGTGTGTGTGTGTGAATATGTGTGTGTGTGTATGTGTGTGTGTGTGTGTGTGTGTGTGTGTGTGTGTGTGTGTGTGTGTGTGTGTGTGTGTGTGTGTGTGTGGTGTGTGTGTGTGTGTGTATGTGTGTGTGTGGTGTGTGTGTATATGTGTGTGTGTGTATGTGTGTGTGTGTGTGTGTGTGTGTGTGTATGTGTGTGTGGTGTGTGTGGTATGTGTGTGAATATGTGTATGTGAATGTATATATGTATATGTGAATATAACACACACACACACACACAGAAAGGGAATTTGTTAGCGTGGCTTACAGGCTGTGGTCCAGCTCGTCCAGCAATGGCCATCTGCCTACAGAAAGTCCAAGAATCCAGCAGTTGCTCAGCCCACAGGCTGGATATCTCAGCTGGTCTTCGGTTATGTGCCAGAATCCCGAAAAGGTAGGCTCCGACGCCAGCAAAGAAGTGGATTTCCCAGGGAGAGGGAGGACAAGCAGGCGAGTGCAGCGAGCGCTTCGTCCTTCCGCGTCCTTTGTACAGGGTGCCGCCGGACGCCGCGGCCCAGATTAAAGGCGGGGCTCCCAACCTCAAGTGATTTAATCGAGGGAAACCCCTCACAGGTGTGCCCTGCGGCTTGGCTCTTAGTTAATTCCAGGTACAGTCAAGTTGACAGCCGAGAGGGCCCATGGTGCTGGCTTACTGTGCATCTCCTTCCACCGGAGATGGCTTCCTGTGGCACTGAGCACGTTTGGCTGTGTCTCGGCAGGGCCCTCGAAACCTGTCTAAGAACTGATCATCGCCACTGCGAGAGTCCCGCCCCGTACACTCTCAACCTCCAGCGCTATCCGTCTCGCTGACTCTGCCTGATCCTCTCAACCTCTCCAGGCCCCTACTGTCTGAAAGGCAGGAGGTTAACACGGTTTAAAGAGAAGGCTCGGTATAGACGGGGCAGTTAGTGGGCAGTATTTGCTGCCCACTAACTTGGGCTGCCGACTTGCTTGGTTTCAGCCTCATTTCTGCCTCTCTGTGAGATCTCCAGTTATAGACTCAGCCCTCTCCGGGCCTCAGTTTCTTCTGTGCAAGGTGGCAGTTTTATAGAGGCAGGAGGTCCTGAAGCCCTGGCCACTGTGCCCCAGGTCATAGCTGAGAGCAGCCGAGCCAGTGGACTCTGGGCAGGGGGCGTGTCCTGTTCCACTTAGGGAGTAACCCACCACCCTCTATCTGGCACCAGCTCCCTGCCTGGAGCTGGCCCTGTGGAGCTGCCTCCAGGTTCCTCCAGACACTGAAGCTCAGACTTGTAGATTCTTCCGAGTTCCACCTCCTCAAAGGGGACTCCCAAGCATGTGCTGGGTGCTCCCTTGAAGTGAGATGTAGTTGGTACAGACCCCCGAGATCAGCCCTCCGCAAGTCCCAGCCATGCACGCTTTTCTGCACACAGGATCCCCGGTCCAGGTTTAATCGGCAAAGGTGTAGATGCTGCGTGGGCAGTGGGGTCCCAGGACGCCTGGTTGGAAGGTCTCCGGGGAGGCACTACTGGGGTGTGGTGAAAGGGGGTACTGTGGCGTCTCTCCGGTGTCTTTCCACTCGGGGACAAAGGATGAAACAAGAAAAGACCCTCAAGGCCACAGCACCGCTCTGTGCGAAGGATGAATCTCACAAGGAACGCTGCCTGAAAGCATGGCTACCAGCTCCCTGGGGCCTCAGTTTCCTCACCTGTCAAGCAGGAAGCTACCATGATAGCGCAAGCTGTCGGAAATATAAACAAAAACCCACAGGCCAGGTGCCTGACTAGGCAGCACCCCAAAGAACCACTTCCCAGGCTCCCCCTGCCCTGCTGGCTCCCTGTATGGACCGCGGGCCGCAGACCGAACCTCTTGGCCTCGGCTTGGTCTCAGCATCATCCCCTGAGGAGTGGGGACAGCCCACACCCCCAGAGCAGACACGATAAGGGTGAGAGCCATAGAGAGAAGGGCAAGCCGGGTTTACTTCTAATTCAGGAATCGATCCATGCACGTACCCGTGTGTTCGCATGCTCACATATGTGCCAGTGTGTACACTTGTGAGCACATGCAGACGCCAGGAGAGAACAAGGAGCAAGGCGTCTGAGGGAAATCTGGCTGGTTACATGGGTGCTGGGATCCGACGTGTGGTCCTAAGCCCCTGGTCGCATGCACCCTTAACCGCAGGGCCATCACTCCAGCCCCTCCCCCACCTCCCAGTCTCTCCCCTTGTTTTAGGCAGGCTCTCCTGTATTCCAAATTCACCTTGTGGCAGAGTATGACCTTGGGCTTCTGATCCTCCATCCTTCACCTCCTAAGTGCTGGGGGGGTGGTTTACTCGGTGCCTAGCGTGTACGGCGATCAAACCCAGGGCTTCCTGAATTTGAGGCAAGCACTCTACCATCTTAGCCACAGCCTCAGCCCCAGTTTCAGCACGAGAGACACAGGCGGAACTCACTCACGAGAGATGGGGGTGGGAGGGGGACCACGGGCAGAGAGAGCCAAGAATAAGGAAGGGGCTTGGTGTCCTGTCTGCCCTGAGCCTGCTGCCTCCCGGCTCCCTGACTGCTCCGATCCCAGGTTTCCCAACTTGCATGTGGAAATATCATTAACTAATAATCGTGACCTTGAGAGAAATTTACAGTGTGTCTGTAAATGTGACAGACACACTCAGCTAGGCTGCACCTCCTGTTGCAGTGGGGGGTGGGGGTGGGGGTGCGCCCCATGACAAGGAACCATCACCCCCTTATTTTCCTTGCTCTATCGATCCCCGTTTCTACTGTGCAGTCTCTCCTGACCCCAGGCTTGCAGGCTCTACCGCGTGGTAGGTGTGGTCAGAGGCAGCTTCTCCCACCAATTTACAGCAACCAAGGGACCCGGGAACAAAATTCCTGCAAGCTTCAGCCCTCTTACAAGGGGTCAGCAACCATTAAGGACAGGGGCCTACGATCAGATGACCAGATGCGGCGGCGGGGGGGGGGGGGTATTTGGGGGTTGGGGGGAGCAGGATCTCACCTGGCGTACTCCAGCCGGGGCAGCAGGAGGTAGAGCCCCACGCAGAGCCCGAGGAAGACGGCCGCCGTGAGGAAGAAGGCTAGGGCGCTGTCCTGCACGTTGCTGGACGCTGCCAGGTCCACCAGCGAGGCCACCGCGCTGACTGTCCCTCCCATGGCTCCTCCTGGAGAGACCAACAGGGGCGTCACCCGCCACCACACACGCTGGAAACACCTTGGAGTTCACAGTGTCTGGAGCCGGGCAGGGGCTTGCAGGGGGGGGGACCCTGAACCCCGAGTTCTAGAGCTCTAGACAGTGGGCACGTGTTCTGTCTGCCTGAATGCGCCTCTCCCAAACTGCAGGAACCACACTCGGTCCCAACAGACAGTTCTCCCAACTTCCCCCAAATAGCCCAGGTGGGGCCGGGAGCCAGGACCTTGAGGGCGGGCAAAGCACGCAATCTAGCTGAGCGATCACCCAAGCCCGGTTGGTTCGATCGCTTTGCTTCTGGCGGTGTGACCCCTGACAAGCATCTTGACCTCTCTGTGCCTCGGCTCGCTCACCTGTAAGTGGGAGGTTACCGAACGCCCAACCCCTTGGGACCTGCCGCTCTAAGGATTAAAGGGATTACTGCATGTTAAACAAGAGTCCGACGCAGAGAAGAGCCGGACGCCAGATCAATCTTCAGATCCCCAATTAGCTGCTTGGCTGTTTCCGTCCTTCCCACATCAAAGCAACAGCAATTGGGTAAATCCTTTGCCGGGGGGCTGCCCACTTCTGAGAAGCCGTAATCCCCACCTGAGCACTCTGGGAAGAAGTAGGGTGAGCTTGGAGAGCCGCTCGGTGGCCGCCGGAGGAGGAGATCTTAACAGCCCCGCCGACTGATCCCCTCTCCCTTCCGACTCGAGTCTACCATATTATCGGCAGCTACAAACCGGCCTCCGGGAGCTCATCCGTCAAGACTCCCACTATCTCATCAGTTATGGAAATGCATGCAAATGAGGGCTTCGGGAGAAAAAAAAAAACACCAGCGTGAAACAAATGAACTGCTCCCCGGATGCCAACACGCCCAGGATTCACAGATGGGCTCCTCTGGACAAAAAGCGAAAGGGGCCGCCGCCGGGAGACTGAGGCACCTCAGCTGGTCCGGGGTGCTGGCCTGGCGCCGCCCCGAGTCACACACATCCCCCTGCTCCAGTGCTTTGAGACAGAGTCTTGTGAACTGTAGCCCAGCCGGGCCTGATGATCACATTCCTCCTGCCTGGGTCTTCGAAGCACTGGGGTTATAGGTGGGTGTCACCATCCCCGGCTGCCCACTTTTCCAAAAATAGATTTACAAATAAAGGAAAAAAGGGGAAAAAAAAAAGAATTCCCAGGAGACTTTCTTCTCTAGAGAGCTACAGGTAGACAAGGGGCCACTTGCCCCGCAGTGTCCAGCAGGGCAGAGGATGTTGGAACGCTCCAACAGGACAGAGGGAAGGAAGGAGGTGGGAACCTCTCTCTGGGGCCAGCGAGGACGACAGAGGCATTAGTGTTTGATGGCCTTTCCGCTCAGCCCAGGCCTGCCTTTCTTGGAGCGATGCCAGGAGCCTGTTGACTGTACTCAGAAAACTCAATGACAAGTTCATTTTTATTTTATTTTAGGCCCAAGGGTTTCCTGGGATAGAAGCGAAGCCTAATCCTATATCAAAAGTGGCAAACAGACGGAGTTCAATCTAGACTCTGATCCGCAGAGAGTAATTGCCTCGAGTGCTGGCTTGAGAGGGAATTAGAGGCTCAGGAGGAAAGATAGGGATCTATTAGTGATGTCTGGCTTGGGTATGGAGCGGGGAGGGGGTGTGCGCTTGTCAAGGTACTTGTCATCCCTGCCAGAGCCTACCTGGCATATTAACTAACAGACACACGGCCCTGCGCGCGTTGTGCAATTCTTCTCAGGTAGGCAAGTGTTTAAAGCAGTCTTCTGAACACGAGGGACGCATGGGGACTCGGGGAAGAGCAGCCTCCAGGCTTGCTTTAGGGGACTGTTGGTCCTCACATAAAGCAGATGCTAACTGACCCCGCTCTGTTTACCTTGTGGGGCCGTTCTGGGTGAGAGGCAAAACAGCCAAGGTCCCCGTAACAGGCTTAGCATCGGCTTCCAGACTTCAGCTAGAGAGATGCCCCAAGTCAGGGCCCGAGGAGGCCACGGCATGGTGCGATCTGGGGGGGACCAGGAGCTTAGTCGCTAAGCTATTGATCAGCTCTGATCACAGGACACAGTCTGGATCATCTTTCTGCCCCTGGCACAGGGTGGGGCCTCCATAAAACTGGAAAGGAAAGACAGACAAGAGGGAGGGAGAGGGGAAACTAAGGAAAGGAGAAGGGACACGAAGGAAGGAGGCAAGGTAGGAGAGAAGGAAGGAAGGCTGGCTTCAGAAACGATGCTTTGAAGGCACAGGGCACTCCATCATGTCTGTGGTCCCATCCCCCACCTACCCTGCCCTTCTGCTGGCAAGATTTCCACACCTCCCGTGGATGTGGCCACAGAGACCCATCTGGAGTCTAGGTGAGCTAAGGGCTGTGGCAGTTGTTCGCCACATGGCTTCCATGGCTACATCAGAATGCAGTACTGCCCGGGTCTCCTCTGATGCTCGCACCGTGTACAGCCGCGGCGGGTGTGTCACAAGACGGCCCAGCGACCGCGGTGAGGCCCGTGTGGAATGCCGCCCGGGCCCCTAGTCCTTAATCAAGCCACCCCTGAGGACACTGGGTTGAGCGGTCAAGAGCCAGCTGTGGCCTCGATCCGCTCTCCGAGCGACAGACCCAGAGGGTGATGACTAAGGACCGAGTCTGGGATGGTTCGTTTGGCGGACCCGGCATCCATTTTACCCGGCCCTCACCTGATATCAGCGCCTGGGCGTTCCTCATGGGGAAGGAGCCCGTCAGGCCGTACACGCTGCTGTTGAAGATGGTGGAGGACCCGCTGACGATAGCCATGCACGCAATGGTGATGCCGAAGAAGCCTCGGGTCCAGGAGGAGGTGTCCACCTTCACCAGAGCGATCATAACCACAAAGACGGCCAGGGAGACAGACAGCGAGGCTAGGACGCGGACGTGCACCTGGACCCTGGGGAGAGGACCAGAGGCAGCGGCGGGGGGGGGGGGGGTGGTTAGACTCCCCGTCGGACCTCTGCGTGGGTCAGGCTGGCGAGCCTCAAGACAGAAGTGGGGTGGGGCCCCGCATGGGGACCGTGGGGTCTGGCTTTGAATCCCACCTACCCGCTCACTAGCCCTGTGACACCCGTGAAGAGACTTGGGGGCCTGGCCTCCACTTCCACAGAGGGGGTGTCCACCTACCCATGGGGAAGGGGGGGTGTGTGGTCCAGGGAGTCGAGCCCGGTGCGGGGTCGGTAGCTACTGCCACTTGTCAGCAACCTGTGAGTCTCGATGCCCGGACACAGGCAAGACCCCTCCTCCGGTTGGACTCAGCTAGGGCTTACACCGTACGGCCACCCCAGCTTTCTCCACATGTGGCCGTGGGGAAGCAGAGAGGAAGAGGATCTCCATCACCGACACCACAGAACTCGGTTTGTGCCCAGTTTCCTTCCAAATGTTCCCCACGCTCTATCTTATCACCTCCCACCTGGGTTCTGTGAGCCGGGCAGACCCTCGGCCCTCTCTGTACACAGGGGAAGGAGCTAAGCTCAGAGAGGTTAAGGAGCTGGCTCAAGGGCACTCAGCCGGGCGCCCTCTGAAGGGTTCTCCCAGTCTTCGCTGGGATGGCTGCTGCTGAGACCACACCCTGGCAGCCCAGTGCCAGGACCCCAGGCGTTTCGTAAAAACACTACCCTGCACCCAAGCCAAGCCACTCCAGCTAGCCCCCCGCCCCCACCCCACCAACCAGGGAGGAGGGTGGGGGTGAGGACCATCAGAGATGGTCGTGCACGTCTCTACCGAGAGCACACCACCCCGGGTCGGTTCAAACCATCGGGTTAGAATAAGCTTCAAGCCTGGATGGATGTTACAATTCCCTAGCCGGAGAGAAAGTGGGGGTGGAGAGGAAAGCCAGATTAGATACATAGATGTTTTCTGGATTAAAACAACGGCAGCAACAACAGCCAAGCTTAGAAGGTAGAAAAGGGCAGATCTGTGTGCTCAGCTAGGTGTGAAGCGATTTGCATGGAGGGGAGGAAGTGTTATCACACAGCTCCTGCCCGGAGCTGAAGGAGCTGACACTGTTTCTGGATCCTGAAAGGGAATTCAGGGCTGCCTCCCCTTCGTCAGGGGAAGGGCGCAGAAGGAGTCCCTGGAAGCTGGGATGGGAGCCTAGGTGAGCCTAGCTCCGGCCCAGGCTCTCCTGTGACCTGATGAAGTGATTGCCTTACACACAGGCGCTGGGCAGCCTGGGAGCGCGGGCCCACGCGCTGGAGTGGCGGGAGCTCGCCGCCCACCTCAGTACCAGGTACTCTGGCGGGCGGGCTGCTGGCATCTTGGGGCACAGCTGTGGGGCCTCGAGGAAAAGAGCACGTCTGTCCTTGGAATAGACAAGACTGGATGAGTCTCGTGGAGAGGAGCTGCGTCAGGCAGAACCCAGGCTGCGTCTACGCTATATAAGCCGGGCCTTGATCTTCACAGGGGCACAGGGTGGGTCTGTGGCTTGTCTGCCAGCATCCCTTTTCTGGGAGAAAGTGTTCCTTTGTGCCAGCTTGGTGGAGGTGGTGGGGGTCATACCACCCATGCCAGTCCGGCTTCAGAGAACAGCATTGGTGGTCCCGGCTACCACGCAGTCCAGTCAGACCTTCCTGGATGGTACCCTGGACCATGCAGTAGGTATCTGTAGTTCCGGCTGCTGGCTTGCCAGCTTGCCAGCTGTGTGTGGAAGGACGGCAAATGGAGTGCACCCCACCTCCCCTCCGTGTAAAGATCCACGGGAAGAAGGAGATCCCCTAGACCCAGCTATGCCTGAGGGCAAATCTGACTTTAACTTCCAGTTAGAAGACAGATGAATACATCCTGCACGCCATTTGTTACCGAGTGTGCGCGCTAACACAGGGACACCAGGGTTCCTGGCGAGGGACAACACGGCCTGAAACTCCAGAGACACTGTTTCAGGACATTGTGGTCCAGGGTTATGTTGGACAGGACAGGCCGCTGACATTTCCCAACAGCAGCCTACAGCCAATGGCTGGTGATATTGGCAGATACCTGTCCTAGCTCCCTCTATGGGAGGCAGGAGGAGAGGCTTCCCTTAGATTCCAGGGGGGCTCTGGGGGCTCTCTGTGGGGCTGGGTGATTAGGCCTCCTCTCCTGGCTACTTTCTTGTTCTCCTTACACTCACCTCCAACTTTACCACACACTCTGAAACTTTTCCGTGTTTGGGGAGCCTGCTCCTGGGAAAACTTTTAGCCTCAGTAACCACTAGGACCCCTAGTGGGGTCTAGTGGACTAGTTAGGACTAGTCTAAGAGGGTGCCTCTTCTCAGACTCTGAAAGGGGCTTCCCAGCAAGGTAGGGCTGGAGAGAGGAGAGCCAGGCAGAATGGCTGCACCCCAGGAGCCCAGAAGCGCCAATAGGATAAATGAACCTCAGTTTCTCGATGTCTTGCAGCCAAGGTTCAGACTTGATGCTCAAGGTAACCCTACACACTTACCTGTCCCACAGAGCCCTACCTTCCTGGCACAAGGGGCCACCCACCCGCCTGCCCAGAGACAGCAGCACAGTGCCTGGCTTGCTGTGTGACTTCAGACAAACATTCACTCTCTCTGCACCTCCTCTTCCCTCCTCCCCAAAACAAGGCTGGCCTGGGTGATAGGAAGATCCTACTGAAGAAATCCACTTGGTGACCCCTTGGGACAAATGGCAAAAAGTTTTAACGGGTTCCCTGGGGCCCCTGGTGAGGGCTGCTGGAGGCAGAGGGTCATGGAGGGAGGAGGAGGTGTCCTGCGGGGCATTTCCCCAGCCACACCCCTCCCTCTGCCTCTATTCAGTTCCCAGCAATGTTGGTGAGGAGGTCCTGTGGACGCCCAGGGCTTCTTTGGCTTCTTACTTTGGCTCCCGAAGTGTGGGACTGTCACAGAGCTAAGAGCGGGGAGGAGCTGGCTTGGAACCCTGAGCCATCCCAGGAGATGAGAGCAGTAGGCGTTCGGCTGCTCCTCACTTTAGCCCTGGCTGGAACCTAGCTAAATATTCAATATTGCCTGCTTCACAGAAGCAAAGGAATGCGGCTTGGTTGGTGCTTATCTGCGCTGTAGCTGGAAGCCTAGGGATGAGTCCATTTACTGATAAGGTGTCTTCCTCTTTTCCCTGTGGGACCACACCTTATGCAGAAGGTGCCCTTGCAGGACCTTGAGGCTTAGACTTGAGCTCCACATGCAAATAAGACTATCCCAATATCCTTGTGTTAACCAATGGATCCCAACCCTGGGTACCAAAGCCCCTCCCTTGCTTGTGGCCCTATATATGTACCCCACACCCCCCAATAAAGGGGAGACGTCCCCTGAAGCCTGTTCCTGAGTGTCTGTCCACTTGTAGACTCACCAGAGGTCCGTCAAGGACAAAGCAGGATGCCTTAAACCCACGGCCCGCCACGCCATGCCGTGTCCCTCCACCTGGAGCCGGCTCCTCAGGAGGCCGCCGACTCCAGGCAGGGTACCTGTGGCTGGGACACACACGTAGCAGGAAGATTATACCCCGGGGACTACACCCAAGAGCAGCAACCAGCAAAGACACCCACTGGACTGCTGGTGGCTGTCCCTCCCCTGCCCAGGGCTCCTTCCCACCTGCTCTCTCTATCCTGCCTAAGCACCCTCCAGCGGAGCCCCGAGACCCTCAGAAGGTCCATGGGAGCTGTTCTCCGTGTTCTGGAGCTGGAGGCCAGCCTTACAGACACTGTGGGGCACACTCCTGCAGGGAGGGTGGCTTGGGATGGAAACGCCTGGGATTCCAGGGAAGTCTAGGCAGGCGCTGGCTCCAGGTACGAGGCAGGCTGAGAGGTCACGACTCATGGAGGCCGGCCTATCCCAGGCTGAGAGGCCCGACGAAGCTGGGGGAGGCTGGCCCACCCCGCTTTACCCCCTGCCAGTGAGAGCTCAGGACCCCAGGGGACTGATTTCTTCCCAAGTCTCCGGAATGTAAATCTGGCTCATCTGTATTTATAAAGCCACGGATTTAACATAATAAAACACTTGGCGATTATGGATGAGCCAGTCAGAGGAGCCAGGGGTGCTCCGGGAGGGAAGGAAGGAGACATTTCAATCTCCCGCATTAAATAAAAAACAGCTTCGCCCGAAACTGTTCTTGGCAGCTGGCAACAGGCAGAGCTGTTTCCCTGTGACCCTCACACGGTGCCTGCAGCCTGGGCTAAGGCCCTTGTGGAACTACTTCCCTGCCCAGCCCCCTCCTAGCCACCCTTCGGCCTAGCAGCCTGAGGGCTGGCCTGGGTTGGGGGGGGGGTACAAAGCTGGGAACCGGGGACCCACAGGTTGCTCAGGTTTCAAGTGATGACAGAGTCAGGAGATCCTTCTAGAACAAATCCTGGCTCTCGCCTCAGAGGCCAAGTGACCTTCGGCCGTCACAGTGCGCGGTTTTCCTTCAAGCGGGGCCACTGACAGGCTGACTGGCTCTAGTGACTGGAGGTCTTACGCTCCGAGGTCCCAGGAGGGACTTTCCCCTGCTACTGCTGGCCCCGGAACTGGGCTAACCTCCGGTTCCATGGCCACCAAGGAGGGCATCAGGGATGCGGCCCTACTGTGGCATATCTGTGACCTTAATGTTAGGCTTAGAAGAGTCTTTCTGAGGGAAAGGCCTTCCACCATGGAAGAGCCATGGGCCCTTAGGACTCGAAAGGGCCCCACCCCCACCCTGGTTCTTGGGAAAGACTGCAGGAGTCCCTTCCCTGAGCCAAATGGCTGACTGACAGGGGTCAGGATGACGGATGTAGGATGTATCTGACAAATGGGGCTTAGAAAACCTGAAAAGGGACCCCCACTCTGAGGGCAACCAATCAGAGAGAAGAAGCAGGGCAGGAGTGGCCCCTATCTCATCTGGCCAGATGGCCTAGGAGCCATAAACCAAATGTCTTGACTTTGATGGCTAACCAGATAGAGCTTAAGAATGTGGACAGTGCCCCTTGAGCACGAGCCAATCCAAACTAAACATTTGTAAACTGCATTTCTGTCCCCCAATCAGAAACCAGGCTACCTCACCTATGTTGAAACCCCCTCTTATAAAAAGGCCAGCAAACCTTTGTTCAGGGTCGGCCATTCCACCTGGTGCCTGACCCCCGCGTGCTGGTTTGCTCCACAGGATAAAGGCTCCTTGCTTTTGCATCAGAACTGGGCTCCTGTGGTACTTGAGGAGGGGGATTTTGGACTCTGGGTACAACACTTAACAGGAAAAATAAGATGTCCCTCCAACTGCCTAAGTCACAGCACATACGTGAAGACGCAGGGGTTTGTCAGACGGGGGCTTAGATCTCGAGAGGACAGGAATTCTCTTCCATGGGTAACTGAGTTGTCCCAGATGGACAAAGACCCAAGGCCACAGAGCAGGTGGACAGAGAAGTCACGAGGCCTGTGGGTAGGGGGAGGATAGGGTAGGCCTACCTACCATTGCTGCATACAGCTCTTGTCCTGCCTTCCTCTGGTGCCCTTTCCTCTCCTCTCCTTGGGCTCTGTCAAGAACTCTGCTCTGTCTTCAATGCTGAGAAAACACCCAAGTCAGATCTTAGCTATGAGAGCAGGAGATAGACCCTGTTCGGGTGGGGCTGGGACCCCAGAACAGAAGCTCTGAGAGTGTCCTTGCCAGAGGCCAGGAATGCTAGGGGAGGCTCTGGTTCCTGATCCCTTGTTACCTCTTAGCCTTGCCGGGAAGCTAGACTTGAAGATTTGACTGAAACAAAGAGACACTGAAATGTCAAGAACGAGCCAACCTGACTGATCACCTCTTTCAACTCCCCGTTCTCATCCAAGTTTCTGCCCTAAGTCCTTCATGGGGGCCCACACCAGCAGCTTCAGGGAACCCCCCTTCTGCTATACAGGAGCTCTGCCCCTCCCCTAAGTTTCTACAACTTTCTTTCTAAAAACTACCCTCTGGTGTGGATCTCATCTTATTAGCCACACAAGAACCCAAAAGCCACCGGCTTGGGTAGCATTAAGGATGTTCTTTGAGTTTCTCTTTCTGCCTCACCCCCAGCTAAGCTCGATGCTGAGAGCTCAGAAAGGCTCCGTTGAACCCAAGGATACCTCCAAATTTTCCCATATCACTTGTTACCCTCCCCCTTCCCCAGGGATGAATGTCTGAAAGCTAGGTACCAGGGAGGGAGGCCACTGCAGGTAGCCAGCCCTAGGAGCCAGGGGGTGAGATAGAATTCTTCCGTCTCTCGCAGACTACACTTGGGTTTATCATTCCCTCCATGGGGAAACGGGATCTATGTCCCCTTGAAATGGAAGGGGCTTCGTGACAGCCTTGACCAGTCGGATGTGACAAGTGTAACACTATGTGGCTGTCATGGAACATTTGCTCTTCAGCCACAATGGGAACAGTCTCTGACCCCATGTGAGCAGCCAATGGGGACAGGCAGGAGTGGGAAAGGATGAGCACCTCTAGCCCCAGGGTTGTTTGACTGCATCCGTCTGTTCCAGGGGAGCCTGGCTGACTCCATAACCCCAGGTAATAAAAGAAACTAATTACTGTTACTGTTGGAAGCCACTATGCTTTGGAATCTGCTATACAACTGTGTCCCATACCCACGATGTGTTCAGAAAGACTGCTCTGTGCAGAGGTTTTGCACACAGGATACATTCTGCTCTTTCCTTCTGTGCCCAGAGCAGACATTACTAATCAATCCCAGCACCCTTGCTGAGATCAGCTCTGCCTTAGAATGCTTTTTCAGCAGAAGATCCAGGAGTTAGGACTAAGTGCTGAATATATTTGCCAGCAGGGATCTGAGGTTTCTGTGAACCACACTCAAGAGAAGCCCAAGTTTCTGGACAACAGTGAGGCCATGGTTATTGCCTAGAGGCAGCTCCAAGAAAACACAGATGAGGTACCAGTACTGTTGCCCTGGTCAAGTCAAACTGAGACTGGACAGGAAGAGACAGCCAGCAGAGTCAATGGGCCATGCCAACCTACTTTCCTCTCAGATAATTCCTCCCTCCATGGTATACCCAGGAGGTATACCCAATCATTCCCTATGAGACGCCGCTATGAGGAGAGGACACATGGGCTGACGTCATCAACGTATGACAGAACGCCGTGGTGACTGCTTTCTGCAAGCAGGGAGTTCAGTGGGCTTTGTTAGCATCTGGCTGCTCTCAGAGCATTCAGAAGACCAGCTTCCTCGGGCCTTGCGCCAGGGCCTACAGCACAGCCATACTCTGTGTCCTAGCTGCAAGGGCCTGTGGGCCTACAGTCCTCTTGACAGGAGATGGCCCTTGCCTGGGTATCTCTGTGAGAGGCTGTAAATGAGCACTGACCCTGACTGGCACCCCCGGGCACCTGCTCCGATCTGTAAACTACACAAGGCTGAACTGCCTGCCTCTGATTTGGGGGGGGGGGGCACCATTGAAGCAGAAAAACTCCTGCTGTAGATTGGAGAGGAATGGAGAAAGCAGGGGGTAGAGGTGGGGGAAGGAAGGAAGGTGACCTACCTGTTGACAAGCAGGAAGTTGGCCACGAGGCACAGCAGGGAGGGCACCGTGGAGGCGACTGCCAGGTAGCTCTCAAAGTAGTTCTAGAAACACACAAGAGAGAGGCTGCTTGAGACTCAGGGGTGGTGGTGGGGGCTGCTTTCACTGTCCCCAGACACACAGGAGCCGCGGTGAGGCCCACCCCACTCCATGTGGTCCCACCCCTATCTCCAACCTGTCACTCAGCAGCTATGCTAAGTGCTGGGGTCACAGGGAGAGCTCTGACGTCATCCTTGCCTCTTGGGAGGCCATACTTCCAGTGCTCCACTAGCCCCACCCACAGACTGGATAACGGGCTAGAGATCAATATAGAGCTAAAAAGGAAAGCAAAGCCCCGCCTTGTATTAATCTTGTTGGCCGGTTGATGGAATGCAGTAACCGGCCTCTCGGGGCCAGTTAGACCTTCCTAGACTTCCTAGAGCTTATGGAAGACTCCATACTCACAGAGAGTAGCGGGTCAAAGCCAGAAAGTAAGCACCTCCATGATTAGCCAGGAGAGAGTGGAGACTGTTCACACAGAGCAGGAAGGAGAGTCTTGCCCAGCCACAGCAGGCTGGGACTCAGGGCTACAGACTGGCCTAGTACGAACTGGATGCACCTCTCAAATTCCCAAGAGCTGCCCGTTCATTAGGAGAGACTTGATCGTGTGGGTGCTATCTCTGGGTGTACCCGACTTTAAAAACAAGCACAGCTAGCTGTGGGAGAGGGGGACTCAGTGGCCAGCAATGAGGATGTTTACACACACACATACACACACACACACACACACACATACACACACACACACACACACACACACACATACACACACATACACACACACACACACATACACACACACACCAGTACTACACTGGAGGAGAGAGGGAAGCAGAAAGGGAGAGAGGGAAGGGGGAGAAAGGAAGAGAGGGGAGAAAGCCAGTCCAACGCTGACTTTGGTCATGCACCCCAGATGAGCTTTGAGCTGCAGTGAGGGCTTCTGCATTTATTAAGCATCCGCTGTGTAACAAACAGAAGGGATTTAAATGGATTACACCACTTAACTCTAAGCAAACAAAAAGACACGTCTGAGTATTCCACTCTGGAGTGCTTAAGAAATGCGTTGCAAAACTGAGGATACAGATCACAGGAGCCGAGTGCCAAGAACAGCCATGGCGCCCCTCGTCCCTGCCTACGGGAGGGGGAAGGGAGCACAGTCAGAATCGATGGAGGAGTCCAAGATGAGCTTCCCACCCCCTCGGGAATGCAGCACATCCCACTGGAGTAGCAGGAGGATGTGAAGGCTTCTTCACAGCTCCAGACCCAGAGAACTGTAAGAATTCCCTGCTGGGTAATCTATAGGCGTTGCTGGTTGGCAAACTGAGAGAGAGAGGGGGGAGGGGAGGGAGGAATATGAATATGTGGACTCTGCCCCAGAGTAAGTAGAAATCGTGTGGGTGTGAGGAGACGTCCCAGGGACGGTGAGGCTGCAGTCCGGCCTTGAAAGAGGGTCTGACTTCTCCATTCCAGGTAGATCTGATCACCCAGAACGAAAATGAAAAGCATAAAGGTCCCAGGCACCTCCTGGTCCTTGACAGAGGCCCTCTGATGTCCCTTTGAAGGCTGCAGAGGGTTTTGTGCTCTCCGGAAGGGGCACCGGAACTATAAGGTAGTGACAGCCTTAAAATTAAAATGGTAATCGCAGCTCATCAGCCGTGAGCCTCGGCAATAGCCTTCTGCCTCCGAGGCGCCCCCTCATTGTCCCTGCCCTGATGGGCTCAGCAGAGCCTGCCCTGGGCTGGACGGTCAGTCAATTACCTCCTGACACACTGGCTGAGTCCACGTGAGGCCAGACAGGCGGAAGAGGGGAAGGAGGGAGTGAGGGCCAGTGGGGACCGCCTGCCCCTGGCCCGCTCCCTCCATCCCCTGGCCAGACCTGGAACTGTGGCCACATGAGGTGGACAACCTGTCTCTCTTTTCCCAAGCAGGCTCGGAGTCCCTGGGTATTTTAGGGACGGGGATTTTCCAGGTAACTGAATGTTCTGGTTTGCTGACAGCCCAGCTGAAGGCTGAGCCTTTTAAGGTCAGAGAGCTCTTTCAACGCAGACAACTGCATGAGACTCTGAGTCCCTTCACTGTTGGCTAAGCCTATTTCCCTGCTTTATGGAGAGCAAGCCAATGGGGGAGAACCGACTCAGGCTGGGCCATCACTCCATCAACAGGGACTGGAGCCGCAGGTGGTGAAGGTGGACTTGGCACCTCCCATGCAAAGTAACTTTTAAAATTTTCATCTTGATACAAAGACATGGTGGTTTCATGTGTGTATGTGTGTGTGTGTATGTGTGTGTATGTATGTGTGTGTGTATGTGTGTGTGTATGTGTGTGTATGTGTGTGTGTGTGTGTGTATGTGTGTGTATGTGTGTGTGTGTATGTGTGTGTGTATGTATGTGTGTGTATGTGTGTGTATGTATGTGTGTGTGTGTATGTGTATGTGTGTGTATGTGTGTGTATGTGTGTGTGTGTGTGTATGTGTGTGTGTATGTGTATGTATGTATGTTTGTATGTGTATGTGTGTGTGTGTATGTGTGTATGTGTGTGTGTGTGTGTATGTGTGTGTGTGTATATGTGTGTGTATATATGTGTGTGTGTATGTGTGTATGTTTGTGTGTATGTGTGTGTGTATGTGTATGTATGTATGTTTGTATGTGTGTGTATGTGTGTGTGTGTGTATGTGTGTATGTGTGTGTGTGTGTGTGTATGTGTGTGTGTGTGTGTGTGATTAGGGAGTGAACCTAAGGCTTCATACCTGCTAGCAAGCACTGTCTCGTTGACCTACGGCCTTAGCCCTCTCTATTTTGAGACCAAGTCTCACTGGGTCATCCAGGCTGTGTTTGAACTCACGCTATCATCCAAACAAGCCTAGAACTTCTGACGCTGCCTCAGCCTCCTATGTCGCTGGGATCACAGACCTGGCCTGGTGGAAGGCACTTAGGATGGTTCCATAACCTCTACCTTGGGCATTCACCGCCTGGCATGATATCTGCTCATCAAGTGTGGACGGCTAACCAAGAGAATCGAGCAGAAGTGACAGGCATACGTGACTCAGTACGCCCATCAGTGTGAGAGGACGGCTAAGCTCCTCTTCTCCTCAGCCAGCTTTCAAAGACAGGTGGCCTGCTGGGGAGACCCACACATCAAGTTAACTACCGGATGACCCCCAGGTGCTGAGGATGGTGTCCTGCAAGAACAGAGGCTCTCAACCACCAGGTACGAGGTTCTGTCACTAACCCAAGTGAGCTCAGAACTGATGGCTGAGCCGCCTCATCAGAGAGAACCCCGCCACAGAAGAAACCTTGCTTATAGCCTCACAAAGACCCAGACCCCTGGCCTGCACTTGCCTTCAGGGGAACAAAGATCTGCTTGCTGGGAGCACTGGTCCCTCCGGCTTCATCTGGTCATCCCTCTAGGGCAATGCACTGTTTTCAGTAAATGACACTTGACATATGTGCCACTAGGCCCGCTGGGTCTACATGCTGTCGACTGTCCAGGTTGGGCCCTTTAAACTGTGCAAGGGGCTTGGTAACTCTCTTGGAGGGTGTTCGGGTGGGGGGGAGACGGTTGAGTCAGTGCCCCGGAGTTAGCTCTGACCAAAGAGAGGCAGGAAATGAAAATGCGCTCACAGATTAAACTGAGCATCCCTTCCCGTTCCTAACCTCAGTTCTGAAGTGTGGTACAGTTCCCAGGGAGACAGCCCAAGAACCTGGGTGGTAGCTGTTAGCTGCTAAGCTGTGGCCAGCTCTAGGCTCCTGAAGCCTGTGCTTACTCTCTGTGCCTGTCTCACTTCCTTGTCCCTCACTCTGACTCCTGGAAGAATGCCTGCAAGGTGGGGGGCGGTGCTATGTGATGGGGACCAAGCTTTGTGCAAGCCTTGCTGAGCCGGGCGATGGTGGTGCGGTTTTGTTTTGGTTTTTTGGTTTTTTGAGGCAGGGTTTCTCTCTTGTAGCTCTGGCTGTCCTGGAACTCACTCCGTAGATCAGACTGGCCTTGAACTCATCATAGAGGTGGATCCACAAGATCCACCTCTGCCACTTTAACCCCAAATGCTGGGATTAAAGGCACACGCCACCACCTCTTGGCTAAAATTTCACTTATTTTATGTACATTTGTGTTTTGCCCGTATGTGTGTCTGTGTGAGGGTGCCAGATCCCATGAACAGGAAACAGTTATGAGCGGCAACGTGGGTGCTGGGAATTGAACCCTAGCACCCGTCCTCTGGAAAGGTAGCCAGTGCTCTTAACCATTGAGCCATCTCTCCCATCCCAGTGGTGGTGTTTATATGGCCAGGTGGGCCTTGTGGGGCAGCAGAAAGAAGATGGTGACAAAGCCAGGGGCTTTTCCACCTTAGCAGGCTGGGCCCCGGGCACGAGATCAGAACCCGGTGGGCCTCCCTGGGCCCTCAGTCACGGCTGGGCAGCCACTGTCCATCCCGAGGGTGCCTTCTTTTAACTCGCTCCTTGGGATGCACGTGCAGTACAGCATGCTACGGATGCGCATGAGCAGAAGTGCCTCGGTGTCCGATTGCCAACGCACACTACACATGCGCATGAGCAGAAGTACCTCGGTGCCCAACCAGTACCCGACCAGTGCCCGACAGCCTCTGGGGGTCTTGGGAAAGCACACTGCTGTGGCACCAGGGATGCGATATGGGGGAACACAGTCAGAGGGGTGACCAGGAGGCTTCCAGAAGGACCTATCTGAATGGCCGCTGGAAAATCTAGGGGAGGTGGGTGGGGCGGGGAGAGAAGGGACTCAACATGCGGTGACGTAAACTTGCTGGATTCCCTTTGGGAGCCGACCTGAGGCCTTGCTGCCCTTAGTGAGGTACACTGCCGGGATTCCAGACACCCATGCCCCCACCCAAGGGTGTTAATGCCAGAGGGGGCACTAGTCCCACTCTGAGTGCCCAAAGCCGGTGTGAAGTTTGACTCAGCTCCTAGGAAGGAGGAGGCGGAGTTTCGCCTGGGCCGCCTGGGCTGACCCCATGCCTGCTTTCACCCCTCCTCCCAGGGCTGTCAGCATCCTAGGGATTCGGGCTCCTGAAGGGCTCAGGAGCAGTCCGTGGACACAGTGACACCGAAGGCCACCCTGGCACCTGCGGTGACCAGAGTGGGCAGATGAGAGCCGTGCACACCACCTCGACAGTTCGGCACCCACAGCCGCTGGTTCTTACTACAGCCTGTCGGCGCAAGGCAGGCCTGGAATAAAGGCCCGAGGCTGGAGAGAGGGAGGCGGCTCAGCGGATAAACCCCCACGTCTTTTTAAGATTACTATTCTTATGATAAACACCCATAACCAAAGCAACTTGGGGAGGGAAGGGTTCATTCCATCCTTCAAGGCACAGGTCACACTCCTTCACTGAGGGACACCAGGGCAGGAGCTCATGGCAGGAACCTGGAGGCAGGAACCGAAGACAGTCACGGAGGGCATTGCTTACTGGCTTACTCCTTACTGGCCTGCTGGGGCTGTTTTCCTATACCTTCCAGGACCACCTGCCCAGGGGTGATCCCAGCGGGCTGGGCCCTCCCACCCCAATCACTGATTAAGAAAAGTTTCCCCCGTAGGCTTGCTTACAGGCAATCTGATGGAGACAGTTTCTCAACTGAGATTCCTCTTCTCGGATCACTCAGATAACTCACATAGCTTGTGTGGCGCACGCCCCAGAACCCAGGTAAAACTGGGGACACGCGTCTGTAATCCTAAGGCTCAGATGAGGAGCTGGGAGACAGAGTCAGAGGAGTTTCCTGAGTGAGCTAGCCTGACATATTCAGGGAAGGACAACAGAGGCTGTCACCTACAGTTGTCTACTGATCTTCACCCTCAACCACGGTGGGTGGAATTCAGAGACGCACGCCTCATGCTGGTGGCAGGACTGTCCCACACGGGACAGATGGGGACACCTGACATTTTACTCTGGAATGGGGGGTGGTGGTGCTCCCCACAGTTGCACAAGCACGTACCCTGTCACGGCCGCAGGGTGTCACCTGCCTCGGTTGAGGCTGAGACAAGCCTTCCACAGGTCCATAGCTCTGAGCAGTGTTAAAACGAAAAATAGGAAAGTCTTGCCTCTGTCGGCCACAGGGGATGGACGGACGTGGTCAGCGGTTAAGCGGGGAGGGTATGGGCTGGGGTGTGGTTGGTGGCAGAGTGTATGCCTGCATGTATGAGGCGCTGAGCTCCAAGCCCATCGCTACAGAACAATGGCAGGCCAACGGTAGCATGGGAGCAGCAGTGGCCAGCTTCTTCCCAGTGTTGTCAACCCCCAGAGCCTCCCAGGTAGGTGTGGCACAGACCCCAGACAGACTGTGGCCGAGGGGTGCCCGGCACCAGGCAGCCCTCCGATGGCCCATGAGTATGAACAGGCCACTCCTGGCCAGAGCAGGGGGCATGTGCTTCACTTGCAAGTGCAAGGAAAGCCATTTCCATCCGCTGTGCTCTGGTGTGAACACCAGGAACCAGGGAGCCGCTCTTCAAAGTGCAATTTAAAAGCTGAGCTGAGCTGAGCCAGCCAGTCAGCCAGATGTGAGGCCATTTTCCAGCAGAGAACTTCCTCCAGCCACCTTGCTGAGAGCCTCCCCCACCTCCCCCCAACGCTAAGTGGCTCTTCTGGAAGAATCTGATTCTGGGCTCAGGGTCCAGGTAAAGAGGTTTCTCTGGGCAGGGAGGCCCTGAAACGAGCTCATTTATCTCCGGCAGGCCTTGGGTAAGCTGCTTCTCCTCGGAATGCCATTTGGACCCTTTGATACCAGCGGGTACATTAGTCATGAGCCACGGCAGCCTCAGATTCTGAAGCCACCGTGCACTGAACAGTTCTGGATGGCCCCCACCACCGGTCTGCAGCGGAGGAGGCAGCTGGGCTCCTGCGGGGTAAGAAAAGCGATTCCAGCCGTGGGGTGGTAAACTCGGGGCAGCAGAGCGTTACCTGGATCACAGGGCCATGAAATTAGCAGCCGTGAGCAGGCTGCAGCCAAGAATGATTGGCCGTGCAGGCTCACGCTTTCATCCCCATGGCCTGGGATGCTAAGGATGTACCCTCATCCCGGTACAGACCCCTCCCAGTCAGAACAAGGTAAGAGGTTAACAGGGAAGGCTTCTGGTGCCCCAGTTAGGGGACATGGGCCTGAGACATGGGGAAGCTCGGAGGCTGTGCCATCTCCAAAAACCAATTAGGAGCCCGGGTCCCCAGGGGCCTGGCTAGTAGTGGGAGGGGGCTGGGAGTCCCATGGGGAGAACGAACCTGAAGTTGGAATCAGATACAGGAGCCTCAAAAAACTTCAGCCAGCCAGACTGAGCCATCACGGGTCCCTAAGGATGGGAACCTCATCGCACAGCCCCCTCGTCCCTGGATCCCTTGACCCCTTGGGCCACTTCCAGGACAAGATGCACTGAGAACAAATCTTGTTCTCCAAAGAGCAAGGTCTCCCTAGTCCTCTGCCCTGTTAATACTTTATAGTCCCTTTAAGAAGACTGGCAGGGCTCCCAGGGCTTCTGGAAGGTGTCCATACTCTGTTTGCAGAGTCAAGAGCGCTCCCTCTTCCCTTTCTGTGGAGAGCCCCCTGATCTTGAGCTTAAGTTCTGCTGCGTGTCTTCAGCTAATTCTCATTTGGGACAGCTGCTGAGCAAGGCTAAGTTGTAAAAAAGACAAGCCCAGAGGCAGTTCGTTTCAGGAAAGTCAAAGATTACTTAAAGAGACGTTAATCTCACAAAATAGGAGGTTGGCTTTATGGCTAGCTAAAGAACAATAATGTTTTGTATATATTTTGATTTACCTTGCTGATTGTAACCTAGTGCTTACACGTACGCCTTTTTCCCTTGTGATCTGTAACCTTGTGATCGAACATACGCCTTCTACCTTGTGATTTTAACCCCGTGCCTGCAACCACACCTGGTTTGCCCCTTGTGATCGTTGCCCTGGCAACCTCACGGTATGTCTCTGGTGGGAGAGGGTATAAGAAATGGACAATAAACTATTTGGCCAGTTCGGCCCCTGAGAACTCAAGATACAGTGTGTGCGTGTTCCGGTTATTCAGACTGCCCACGATCCAGAACCGTCTGAACTGGTAAGCTGGTCTTACCACCTTTCCACCATAAGGGAGCACTCCTTTCCAGCTCCCTGCCAGAAAGGCAGTAGCCTTTGCTCTCCCTGAAAGCAGGCTCTTCCTTAGCCTCTGCTGATTGCTTGGTCACTGCACCCAGACTGTCTGACTCAGCTGCACTTTCTCTTTCCTCCAGGGCTGACTAGTTCTTCCTTCTCTGTGGGTCAAGAGACTCTTCTTAAAGTCTCTCTTCAGTTTAAAAAAAAAAAAAAAAAGCACTTGATCTCACTGCCCCCCCCCCAGGTCCTTCGTGCCCTTCCCTCCAGACTCCTAGAAAGTCCTGGCTCCGCCCTCTCTGGCCTTCCTTCTTGGTTGCCCTGGAAGACTGTTCCTGTGCAGGTCTACCAGCATCCCCGCAGCCCACCCAGCCCCAAGCCAGGTCTCCACCCTGTGTTTCTGGTGTTACATTAGAAACCTGTGGTGAGCCCTGATTTGGAAAGGAAGTCTTGGATCTGGCTAGAGTGGAGGAAGGTGGGCTCCACATCCCAGGCCTGGGGTACACACGGAGGGGTCATGGAGGTGGACCGAGGAACACCCAGGGTCTGAGGCCCCCAGAGACTGCAAGATGTTAGGAACGCTCTTTGCTGGCAACCTTGGCTCCAGCCTCCCAGTTGACAGTTGACAGGCTGTTGAGTTAGCGAGAGACACCTGCTCCATCTTTCGGCGTGACGGGTGCCTCCCAGCCAGCCCTGTACGCCCGGTCCATGTCCAGGCCTGGACCACCAACAACAGGTGGGCTAGGGGCAGTCAGTCCCAGGGCCAAGTATGGCCCTCACCTTTTATAAACACCGGCATGCGGTCCCTCCTGTCCTTCCGGCCTGAAATGGCAGCTTCACTGAGCATGCGCGGGGGTAGGGGGTGGGGCAGGAAGCCTAAAGTATTTGACCTCTGGCCTTCACAGGATGATCTTAGAGGCCAGCCTGGCCTCGTCTCATTTTTTGTATGTACGCACAGGAACGGCGCGTGTTCTTATGGGTGTGTGCACGTATGTGTGTAACCGTGGACGTGGAGGTCAGAGGTCAACGCCAGGCGTCTCTCCATTCACTCTCCACGTAATTTTTTTTTGAGCGGGGGTCTCCCACTGAACCCAGAGCTCACTGCCTTGGCTAGACTGGCCGGGCAGCAAGCCCCGGTTCCCGGACACCTACGCCCTCAGCGCTGGGGTCAAGCACAGCTCACGAGGAACTCAGGCCTCGTGCTTGTATGGCGGGCACTTTATAAATGGAGCCATCGCTCCAGCTTCACTCTTAAAGACGGACACGAAGCCCCCCCAGTTACCAGTAAGGGTGAAACACAGGCCAGTTCTCCCAAAGCAGAGTCCTCCTGCCTCAGGCCGAGGAGTACAACAGCAGACCCCTTTCTGCCGATCCCGTACCCCACCCCTGCCAGGCCTTCCCGAAGGCCCCAGTGGGACAAGCCAGCATCTCTGCTGTTCCTCTTTCTATTCCTCCCCCACCGGAACCAGCCAAACTGCGGCTCTGGAGGCGGGCAGGAGGAAGGGGCGGAGGGAAAGGAGCCCCAAGGAACACAGGCACATGTGACCCTGAGCCTGTCACCACGAGTGCCCAAGTCTGCCCGTCCGTCTCTCTTCCTCTTAAGCCAGGGGGACACAGGAAGGTGGCCTTCTTAGGGAACTCCCTTCCCCCATCCAGTCATGTCTGCACAGGGGAGCTTCTGTAGCCCCCAGGGGGGACCCACGCATCGGTTAGAGACAAGGGCCCTGCCTGAGACTTCACAGACAGGGTGTGCCGCCACTGGAGGGGCCTCTGCCAGCCTGGCCAGGTGCTTCCTCCTATGGCATTTTCACGGTGGTAGTGAATGTCTCTGAAGATTCGTGTGGCCAAGGCTACAGGATGTCCGGATTCGGGTGTGCGCGTGCGCACACACACACACACACAGACACACAATCAGTGACAAGTCTCGTGGAAACCCAGGCCCTCCGCTGTCCCTGCAGAACTTTCCCAACCAGGGACTGCCCTAGAGAAAAGAGCTGTGGGCTTGTGCAAACCTCCAATCAGCTTTGCTCTTAGCTTGCTCACAATGATCTACTGCATTAAAAAGACCAGGACTGGCTGGGCGGTGGTGGCGCACGCCTTTAATCCCAGCACTCGGGAGGCAGACGGAGGCAGGAGGGTCTCTGTGAGTTCGAGGCCAGCCTGGTCTACAGAGTGAGTTTCAGGACAGCCAGGGCTACAACAGAGAAACCCTGTCTCGAAAAACAAAAACACAAGAAAACAAAAGACCCTGGCCACCCGGACCCAGGCCTCTTTCTAGCTGGAACGACTGTTGGATTCTAAGAACATGTGAGGAAAGAAATAGGATCAAAGATGGGGGTGGGGGGCCTGGGTGGCGGTACAGGTAGAGCGGCGGAAGAGCTGAAACGGCGGGAGTGCATCGTAGGTGTTACACACTGGAACCACGCTGGCTGGACTGTGGTTAGCAACCAAGGGTAGACAGGGGAGCTTTAAAAATACCTCATGTTTGGTTCTGTGTTTTACAAATGGCTTGCAGTGGCCATCCACACACATGGGTAGTTGAGAGAGAGACAAGCAGCTGACCCTCATGCCTGACAGTCACCTACCCACACTCTCTGACGGACAGCTAGAGCCCCTGTAGCCCACTGAGCGCTGCTGTCTCCTTATTAGAGTGGCAGGTGGCTTCACGCACTTTGGTGTATGGGGGGGGGTTAGCATCATTTTGGGGGGATCTGACATTTCCAAACTCTTCCCATTTGGAAAGAGATCCGTGTCACACCAAAGTCTGCCTGTCTCTAGGATACCAGTGTCCCTGTGCTGGGGACGGTCTTACAGGTCTGGTCCCCCTGGCAGCTGGCAACATCTGTACCTTGGGAGGTGAGTCAAGCAGCCACCAGCACGTCCCTTCACACCTCTGCTCCCCTCCTCTGTGACAGAGGACACAGGTTCCTCACACCTCACTATGGCTGGGGGCCTCTTACATTACAGAGTTCCACTCTATTCTGCTCTTCTTTCTGCTGCCTGCCTGTCTTTCCACAGCTGGGCTGTGCCATTTCCTTGGGCGCTCTCCTCTGGCATCCCTCATATTCTCTTTAAAAATTTAAGGGGCTAGAGAGATGGCTCAGTGGTTAAGAGCACTGGTTGTTTTTCCAGAGGACCCAGGTTCAAATCCCAGCACCCGCATGGCAGCTCGCTCCAGTTCCAGGGGAATCTGACACCCTTACACCAATGCACACAAAATTTAAAAAAAGAAAAAAATTTTTTTTAAATCAGAGGCCAGAAGAGGGTATTGAATCCCCTGGAACTAGAGCTACAGATAGTTGTGAGCCACCATGTGGGTGCTGGGAATTGAACTTGGGTCCTCTGCAAGAACAGCCAGTGTTCTTAACCCCTGAGCCATCTATCAGCTCCAATAACAAGGTCCCGCTCCTGTTAATTTAGTGAACACCCCCAGCGGCTGTCTAGATGCTAGATCCATTCCCCAGAGTATTTGCGGACACTGACCCAGGGTCAAAATCCAGGAGCAGAATGCCTCTGTCCTGCCTGGCGTACATATTGCCTCTGCTTTAGCTACTCCACAGCTCCACTCAGAGAGGGGCTTTGTTTACTCAATTGCTTAATTCATGTTTTACGGGGGATTGACCCTAGAAACCTCTAGAAACACCAGAGGCAAATACTTTACCACAAATTCATTCTCCCAGCCTTCTCTTTGGTTTTTACCTTAAGACAGGGGTCTCACTAAGTTACCCACACTGGCCTTGAACTTGCCTCTCTCTGCTTCCTGAGTAACTGGGATTTCATACAAGCCTGCGCCACCCTGCTTGGCTCAAGGGGTTGTTTTACTTTTACGAGTAGACACTGCTTCCTGGAGGTGGATTAAGAGCAGGGACGACACACAGGGTACTCGGCTTAGGGATTAAGAGCAGGGATGACACACAGGGTACTCAGCTTAGGGATTAAGAGCAGGGACGACACACAGGGTACTCGGCTTAGGGATTAAGAGCAGGGATGACACACAGGGTACACTTGGCTTAGGTTGTCATGTAAGCATTACTGGGAGTGGATTCCTTGCGTCTGTTCAGTCTGGGCGATGTTCCCTGCAGAACTGTCTACATGTTGGTGACACAGGGCTGCGGCAAGGTACGGGAGAACACGCCTACGAAGGCTCAGCCTGGCACAGGATGCCTACAAAACACCATGGAACTAGTGGTTGACTCGGTGGCCCTAAGAGGCCCAGTACAAGGCCGCTGCTGTGGCCTGGCTTTAGTGACTGCCTGGGGACACATGTGGAGAATGTCAGGCCTTCTTCTCTCTATAGGAGAGGTAATTCCTTAGACTTATAGGTAGGCAGGATTGCTCTAATTCCTCATTCAGGAACTAGGCCTCCTACTGCCAGATTTGGCGACTTGACTTGCACTGGAGAAAGTTCTTTGAGAAGGCTCTCGGGAGTCTCTGGTGCTATAGCCACAGCCCGGTTAATGACAGTTGCTCTTCACCGCACAGAGTGACATTTGACTTTGATCTTGGTTCTCCCCTGGCTGCAGGTGAGCCTTGACTACAAAGCTGGGCATGTGTGTGTGTGCCCAAGTGGGTCAGGACTGTGCGAGTGGGTAGTTTGTAGCAGCTCCCTGGTGTCTCCACTGTGATGGCAAAGGGACAGGTCAGGACACGGTGGTTATGGCAGGGGCTCTGCTGGTCTCTGGCTTGTTCTAAATGTCAACTCTGCTAGCAAATGACCTCGGTAGCCTCAAACCTGAGAGCCTCAGTTTCCCCATCCAGAAACTGGAGACGAAACACTGATCCACCAGGATATCATGGAGATGGTTGAAGATGCTTAAGTCACAGCATGGGTGGGTACGGGCAGCACGGCGGGGATTTGGTAACAGTCAGCAGATCCAAGAAGCCCTCTGATAACCCATCCTCCAGTTCCTCTTTTAAAAGCCAGTTTATCCTGGTTCCTTTTAACCCTTCCCCTCTGGAGGCGGGTGGGGGGGTGCCTGCCCTTAGTTATATGGGCAGCTCCCATGTTGTGCCATCCTGTGGGTAGGCGACTGGGACAGGACCAGTAGGCTGTAAATACTGGAATGGGACACCCTAGCTTCTCCTACCTGCTGAGCCAGATAAATGTGGCCTTCCCACATCTATGCCAGTCTGTCTGAAAGGTGGGCCATGGCGGTTCCAGATCTGCTTCGCTATAGCTCAAGCCCTCCCTTAGATCAGGACAAAACTTTCCTCCTAACACACACACGGCAACTACTGCCACGCATCCTTGTGACATATTACCACGTGCCAGGCACCTGCCAGATGCAAACACTGCATCCGAGGGCCGCGGGACCCTACATCCCTTGCCGTACAGGAAGGTCCACGGTTACCAAAGCCGGCCCAACACCCTGGGCTTCACGGCGAGACCCCGACTGGGGCTCTGAGGATGCAGATGCGAACCTGTGACCTGGAGGGGAGCCTGGGGGTTCCCAGGGAATGCCCAGGACTTGAGCTGTTGTTCTCCCATCTGCGGCACATCAAAGGCAAGGTCTTCACAGCGTGAAAGACCATTAATGTATCCTGGCTGCATGCCCACAACAACCTCCTACCGGCCACTCTCAGAGCTCATCGGGCCTTGCCTCATGTCATCCACCCACCCCCTAACTCCCCATGGCAATTCTCTCCAGCCCTGCCTCCTGTGTGACCTTGGGCAGGTTGCTCAACCGCTCAGTGCTTCTGGCCTAGCTCTTTCTGTTGATAAGAGGAAGTCTGTGTCACCCCTGCCTGACTGCTGTGCCTAGAAAACCCAAGCCCCTGCCGCCGCCGCACCTCAGAGCTTTTCAGTCAGTTGGCCTGTGTGCGATCTGATGGTTTGGTCCAGGGCCAGATGCCCGCAGCCCCTGACACCATTGGCTTCATCTGAGGTTCTTATTCCAGAGAACAAAGAGAAGAGGGGCAGGGAATGCAGTACGCTTTCTAAACCTTCTCCAGACCGGCTGTAGGCAGAAGGAAATGAGTCTGGGATGAGAGATGGTCCTCAAGGTGACACAATGGGAGAGGGCTGTCAGCATTCCTATTGGGCCAAATTCCTCTATCCTAGCAACACACTGATGGAAGGTTCAAGGGGAACTAGCTGTCTCCCCTCCTCTCTCAGTGGCCTTCAGGAGAGAGGGGAGAGGGGGGAGGATGGGTGGTGAAGGCTGGCGCAAATGTGGAGGCAGAGAAATACAGCCGCGGTCGAACGCGGAAAGGCCCCAGCACGCTTGCTTCCCCAGCCTGGTCCATGAATCGAGGGGTGACAGGTCTCTCATCTCTGATGCCAAGAGCCCAGGAGCTGCGGGCAGCCGGCAGGTACAATGCTCGCACCTGCCAGTGCTTAGGAGCAGCAATAAAGTAGCGTAGCAGGGCCTGGAACACGGAGTGCCTGCAGCTGGAAGGAGAGACAGAGCACCCGGGCCCTTCCCTGGCAAACACGCCCGGGGACGGGTAGGGGAGGGTGGGGCAGGTGCGCGCATGAGCCTGGCCCTGGCCTGGGGAGACAAGACAGATGGACGGAGAGGCGGAGAGGTTCTGGAGAGGACCTAGTGGGCTGTGTCAGGCACCCAGGCCTGCAGAAAGCTGCACGGCTTGTGTCACTAGTCTGTAAAAGTGCGGGGCAGGTCCCAAAGGACGCCAGGGCCGCTGTGTACACGACACCTGGGATGGCTGTGCCAGGCCGTGTCCTGTGATGTATAAGAATGGACCTCGCAGCCATGACCACCCTAGGAGACCGATATAACCCGTATATACACGAGGAACACGGGGCGCCAGGCCCAGAGCCAAGAAAGGCCATGTCCTGGGGGAGCTTCTTAGACTCCTCATGCCCGTCAGTCACCCACCCATGACTCCAGGATTCGGGGGGAACCTGGCCTGTCACCGGTACGTTCTCAGGCTGCTCCTGGTCCCACGGTCCCGTGGGGGGGGGCAGTAGGACTCGAAGCCACTGTGGTCTGTCCCTAGGGGATCTTCAGGTGCGCAGATGCGGTGAGAGCTGCTGCTCCAGTCCCTGGAGCCACCTACGGATCCGTGGGCACGAAGAAATGGCCCCGCCCATGCATCGGAACCACGGGGGTGGGGCGAGGAGGTATGCAGTGGTCAGGGTCACGTGACATCTTAGAAAGGTCAGTGTCCCCTCTGCGCCTTCAGCTAGGTCAGTCGGAATCCCTGGGCGAGGTGTCACGGGCACTTCTGGAAGCGATTCAGGCACCCCTGAGGCGGAGCCCTGGAGTGACGTCACAGATACCTCACTCACCGTGGGATTTTCAGCACGCCAACCTGAGCTACGCTCCGGAGGTCTGGTCAAGGACTGAGGGGCTTCCAAAGAAAGAAAAGTGAGCCACCTCTGGGGAGGTGGAGGGGTCGGCTGGGGCCTCCTAGCACACGCGGGACCCATGAAGGAGGGGAGTCTGGCTGACATGCCTAAGAGCCACTCTGCCCCCCAGGAGGGCCACAGGCAAGAATAGCCAGGCCTCCCAGGCCCAGAGCCACCGCAGGACCACTCCTGACAGAGCCCTTTATCAGGTGCAATCTGGCCTCCCTAGGCCTTGACCTGGCTCCTGTGAGGTGTGGCTTTCCTCAGGGCACAGCATGGCCACTGCCATCTTGAAGGGAAGGTTACTGTGATAACCTACATCTTTTTTTTTTTGGTTTATCGAGGCAAGGTTTCTGTGTTGTAACTCTGGCTGTCCTGGAACTCACTGTGTAGACCAGGCTGGCCTTGAACTCACAGAGATCCTCCTGCCTCTGCCTCCCGAGTGCCGGGATCAAAGGTGTGCGACACTACCGCCCGGCTGTGACCTACGATCATGATCCTCAGGACAGAGAAATAAGACAAGGACTCTGACAGCCAGCGCCTCCTTCCTGGCTCGATTCCCACTCACCCTTCAAAGCCACCTGCTCCAGACCACAGCGACCTGAGTGTGTTCCCAAGGCTTTGGTCCATCATCACCCTCCAGGTCATAGTGGACATATGTCTGAGAGTCCCCCCCAAACTTTCCTATGTAGAAATACATTCCCCACCAGGAGGAATTAAGAGGATGGAAACTGAACCCAACTATGATGTTTAGAGGGTTAGGGCTGGTCATGGGGTGGAGCCCCACACTTGAATCCCTGTGGGAGACACACACATACACACACACACACACACACACGGGCTCACCTTCCCTCACCACAAGATGCCGAGTGCCACCCGAAGACGCCGCTAACAAGAAAGCCAGCACCAGACACAACCTCTCAACTGAGAGCCATAACCAAGAGTCAAAATCATCTTCCTTTTCTTCAGAATAATCACCACTCACCTGGCCTGTGGTACTCTGCTCCCAGTCACTGTACACAGCCGGGTACATTCTGTTACTCTTAGCTACCAGGGCTCCAGTTTAGCAACGATGTGGTTCTCTGTTACAGAAGTATGCTTAATGACATTTGACAGCTGGTGTGTGTGTGTGTGTGCACACGTGTGTGTGTGCGCGCGCGTGTGTATGCACATGCACGCACACGCACATTCACGTGACACGTGTTCAGGACATGTTAACATGTGCCAAGCTTTGGTTTTAAGCACTAGGACACACAAAAGACTACATTTCCCAGCCTTCTCTGTAGCTGATAGTCACGTGATTTGAATTTGGCCCAGTGCGAAGTCAAGAGAAGGAAGCGTTCTTACAAGCAACAGGCATCCCTTCCTCTCTCTCTCTCTCTTCCTACAGAACGCCGTAATGGCTGGAGCTTCAACAGCCATCTCGGACTCTGAACAAGGTGACCTTGGACACCAGAGCTACGTGTGTCGAAGCAACCCACCTGCTCAAAGTTGAATGGGCCCGAAAAATGACCTTCCCTTGTGTTTAGCTACCGCTGTTTGGAAATTTCTGTAGCTCACAGCTAGCTTAATGCTGTAAGAACCACGCCTCCAAATTCCCAGAGGCAAGGATGCTATGGTCTCGCACGCACCCCATACGTTGTGCAGAACCACCATGCCATCCCTCTCCCACCGACCAAAGCAGGCAGTCTGAAGCACAGACCGGGTCTGCCTGCTTCCATCCCTACAGCCTCAGGTGTGAGAGGAGGCCTGGGTACCACATTGTGCAAGGCCCGGGGCCCAGGGGACCCTTCCTACTGTGCCTACACAGCCTCTGCACCAACGCTCACTCTCAGCACATAAAGGCCCTCTCCTGAGTTCCCCAAGGATGGCCTGGCTCCGAATGCCTGCTCCCCTGGGAGAGAACCAACCCTTACCAGGATGTCTGTGTCCTCGGAGTCCTTCCCTGAGGCCAGGCGGGAGCAGTTTCGGAGTTTAAACGCCCAGTACTCCTTGGCAGTAACAAAGAAGTTCCATGGGCAGCAGCCCCCCAATTCCCAGGCTGAAGAAGATGATGTAGGCGCCATTGAAGCGATCCTCCGGCCTCTGCAGGCCAGGGGCTGGGTAGTCCAGTAGCTTCCCCAGCAGGGCTTCCCGGTCAGCTTTGTGAGAGTTGCTTGAGGCTCCGTAGGTAGCATTTGAACTGTGGTATCTGTGATCCTCAGAGGCAACGGCCACTGTGGGAGCAGAGAGGGGCACAGGCAGGGAAGTGAGCAGGCATGGAGGCTGGGGACCGACTTAGCCTAGGACACATCTGTAGCCCATGCTGGGTCTACAGCTCCTCATGTTGTGGTGACCCCAGACATAAAATTATTCTCGTTGCTACTTCATTAGTTTTAATGCTGCTACCGCTAGGAATCGTGATGTAAAGCATCTGATGTGGAGATGGTCTCAGTGACCCCTGTGAAAGGGTCGTTCGGCCCCCAAAGGGGTTGCGACCCACAGGTCGAGAACCGCTGGACTAGAAGGACGGGCTATCAGATCTGTAGGTGACCTTAGAGGTCATCCCAGCTACGCAAGGACAACACAGACAACGCACGAGGATGGGACATTGATATAGGAACATCATCGCAGGTGCAGATTGAGGGCAAGCAGGGCAGAAGGTGAAGCCTGGGCTAAAGGCAGTCACATAGGAATCAGAACCCTTGATGGGCAGAAAATGAGCCCCCAACTCTTCTACTTTATGCAAAGAGTACAGAACATACTATTTGTGTAAAGTGGGGGGGGGGGACACGCACATGCTTTTATACGTGTGCTCAAAATACCTTGGAAGATACACAAGGTCTCCCAACAGTGAGTGTCTTTGGAGGGAGCCTGGGTGAGGGAGGGAGAGTCACTGTTAACTCTTATCTTTGGTGCCTTCTGAATTTGAAGTATTAGCTGTTCAGTGATCGCGTTAGGCCAGGAACAGTGGCACGCACCTGTAACCCTGTAGCACTCTGCAGGTGAAGGCAAGCAGTAGTCAAGGGCAGCCTCTGCTACACAGAGAGTTCAAGGGCTAACCTTGACTAAGTGAGACCCTACCTCCCAAAGAAACAACTGCAGTGCTTCAGAACGCCACAGTCACGCCCAGTGCGTGGGCCCTGACAGCCGGGGTGTTACGTGCTAACCATAGGTGAGACGTCTGAGGCCAGACTCGTCCAGGTCACGGTGGCATGAAATGATACAGTCAAGCAGACTGGATGCCCCCCCCGGGGGGATTCCTCAACCCCCTACCCCTACCCCAAGGAATGTTCTGTAAATGTGACTCTGGCTCCTGGCTCCAAGCCTGCAGGCCTCCCCCGTGAAGAAGCCCTCCAGCAAGAAGGTATGATTAGAGAA